>VXBL01008646.1:602-63575 GCA_013400195.1 Aramus guarauna
CCCCAGAGCTGAACACAGTACTCCAGGTGAGATCTCATGAGAGTGGAGCAGAGGGCCAGAATCATCTCCCTTGACCTGCTAGCCACACTTTTCATGCAGCTCAGAACGTGATTGGCTTTCTGCACTGCAAGTGCACATTGCTGGCTCTTATTCAGTTTTTCATCCACCAAAATTCCCAAGTCCTCCACAATGCTGCTCTCAATCCACTCACTGCCCAATCTGTACTGATACTGGTGACTCACCCAGAGCCAGGTTCAGGGTCTTGCACTTGGCCTTGTTGAACTTCATGAGGTTCACATGGGCCCTCCTCTCTGGCATCCTTTCCATCTAGAGCATCAATCACACCACTCGGCTTGGTGTCATTTGAAAATTTACTGAGGGTGCACTCCATCCCACTGTCCGTGTCCCTGAAGGTGTTAATACTGGTCCCATTATAAACCCCTGAGGGACACCACTTGTCACTGGTCCCCACCTGGACATCGAGGTGTTGACCACAACTCTTTGAGTGTGACCATTCAGCAAATTCCTTATCCACTGAGTAGTCCACCCATCAAATCCACATCTCTCCAACCTAGAGACAAGGATTTCATGCATGACAGTGTCAAATGCTTTACACAAGTCCAGGTAGATGACGTCAGTGGCTCTTCCCTTGTCCATCAATGCTGTAACCCTGTCATGTTGGCCAGCACCGATCACCTCCTTATTTTCCATGTGCCTGAGCATAGTTTCCAGAAGGATCTGCTCCATGATCTTGCTGGGGACAGAGGTGAGAGTGACTGGTCTGTAGTACCTCAGGTCTTCCTTTTTTCCCTTTTTAAAAATGGTGCTTATTTTTCCTTTTTTTCCAGTCACCAGGAAGTTCACCAGTCTGTCATGACTTTTCAAATATGATGGAGAGTGGCTTAGCAACTTCATCCATCAGTTCCCTCAGGACCTGTTGATGCATCTCATCAGGTCATATGGACTTATACACCTTCAGGTTCCTTAGATGGTCTTTAACCTGATCTTCTCCTACAGTGGGTGTTACTCCATTCTTCCAGTCCTTGCCTTTGGATTCTGTGAGTTGTGTGGCATGGCTACAGCACTTGCCAGCGAAGACTGAGGCAAAAACATCGTTGAGTACCTCAGCCTTCTCGGTGTCAGTTGTAGCCAGGTCTCCTCTTTTGCTCATCATGAGGGATACAGTTTCTTTCATCTTCCTTTGTTGTCCTATGTACCTGAAGAAACTCTTGTTATTTTTTTATGTCCCTATCCAAGTTCAGCTCCAGCATGGTCCTCATGCTGGATTTTAACAACCCCAAAGACAATCCAGAATGGCACAAGCAATCCAGGAGGCTTCTGGATGCACTGGTGATAACTTCTTGACACAGATGATTGAGGACCTGACAAGAGTAGCCACTCTTTGGACCTCATACTTACACATTAGGAAGAATTCCCATCAGGGACAGGAAGGTTAGGTATGGGAAGATCAGGAACACCCTTGGAAGAAAATATGATATTCCAGTTCTAAAATAAGTCTTTGATTTTGGCATTTTATCCCCCCAGATTGAACTTACTGAACAGAAATTTTTGAGAATGAAGAAACATTGATTTCAAGGAAAACCTTCAACTCCACCAGTTCAAAGAATGATACTACAGAAATATTTTGTGCTAGAGCTTGTATGCATTTTACCAGTTGTTTTACTGAAAAGCAGAAATGTCTTAATACTCTGAAAAGTGCCTACAGATTTAGGACAGCATTAATTTTATCATTACTTTTAGTCCTAGGTAAAGAATTCATATCTTCACTTTGGAATTTTTTAATGCAGTTAAATTACATCACATTTGTGAACAAGATTTATTTTCATATCAGAACATGGTGGGTCCCTATTCACATCCTAATGGGGAAAACCAGCCATCTTCCATTGACTTTATTAGAGCTGGATCTGACTTTATGGGAAAAAAATGGAATAGTGAAGACCTCAGTTATTTCCAGTTGCAGTTAAGAACTGTTTGTATCTTGTGAACTTTCATTTCTAGCATTAGTACCACCTTGCTAGACATGTACATGTTGTGCATTATATAATTTCTATACAGAGCAAAGCATTTGTGAAGTTAGGGATCTTCAACAGTTTTATTGCTTGACTTGTCAGCTCAGTTCTTCCAATATTGAATAATGCCAGCTTTAGCAATTATTAATTCCCCATCCCTTCCTTCTCCCTCTTCCCCTCACCCCTGTTCTCTTTGACTCTGTTTCATTTATTTCCATTTTTAAACCAAAAACGTCTTCTTAAAACAAATCTCTGTTCAACTGTCATCTTTAATTGATTGGCAGGTTTACATGCTGTAGGAAATCCTGAGTTATTAAACAGTCATTTCAGCACTTTTAAATGAAGAATGATCAAATTACATGGCTGCCTCCATACACAGGTTATTGCTTTAATGTGAAATCAAACTCTCATTAAGATATTCTTCACACGTTTCTTTTTCAAAAGCAAAATACCTCAGCCTTATCTATTAATCTGTTAACCTATTGTAGTCAGAATTTAATCCTATCTAGTCAGACCAGGAAAATTCATAACATACTCAGTGCTACCAGATGTGATCAAGTTTAAGAGTGAATGTAAACTTGATATTTTTTAAAAATAAAAAAAACCATGCAGGCTTATTTGGTAGTCACTCAAGCATAAAAGCCAAGAGTATCACAAGAAGACAAGTCAAAATGAATACTTGTTGTTGTTTAAGGAAGTCAGGGTGGGGACGGATTGGCATTTAAGAATGTTTAGAATAAGATTAATATTAGGAATCTTATATTGAGATTTCAAAACCTAGATAGATAACCAGACAAAACAAATGCATATGTTCCATATGGAGTCAGTCAACTGAAACTTCTTAGCCTTCTGTGAGAGAAAAGGAAGAAATGAACAACAATAATGAGAGAGGCAACATGTTGTCAGACACAGAAATAATTTCCATCCCCACAACTTGATAGTAATTACACAACAGGAGGAAGATGAAGCTCAGTTCATATGGGTTCCCTTTGTGATTGGATAGCTCTTTAGGGCATATCTACTCATGCAAACGTGGACAGGTCTTCAGGGCGCATCTACTCATGCAAATGTGGTTATACATATATAACTACACAAACTGGAAAAGATATGCAAAGGCCATTGTAACAGTTATTCAAAGCCCTTCACAGGTGAAAACTGAAGTAATGTGTTCGGTTATGTAATAAAAGCTCATCTGCACACCCACAAACTAGCACAGAGACAATGGCAGGAGAAGAGTCCAAATAACACACTAAGTTCCTCACAGAAGTGCCATCAACTCATGAAAGGCCCATCTCACAAGTCCATAGGAGCACAAAGGTACAGAAAAGCCAGTAGGAACCCAAACCAAGGATGCCTGAAGAACAAACACCCTCTCTGGTCCCCTCCCAGGACTGTCTCAGAAGAGCCTAGGGGAGTTGGCTGTGGAACCAGGGGAGTCCCTGCCAGGTCTAGAGGTGTGCATGTATGTGTAGAAGTCTCTACCTGCAAGTGGAGTGTGCGCCCAGGTGCCAGCACAGCTGGGGAGACTGGGATCCAGGAGGCAGCAACTGGACAGAGTGAGCCCAGCTGCTGGAGGGATCCACCTTCTACATACAGATATGTATGTTCTCACCAGTGGACTTTCATTCTGTCCAGTCAGAGAGGG
The DNA here is from genome assembly GCA_013400195.1 of Aramus guarauna. Classification (NCBI taxonomy): domain Eukaryota; kingdom Metazoa; phylum Chordata; class Aves; order Gruiformes; family Aramidae; genus Aramus; species Aramus guarauna. The sequence goes on from VXBL01008646.1 coordinate 4,278, forward strand.
GAGCAGGATGAGACCGTTGGTGCTATTGGTGTTCATGTGAGCACTCCGTCTGTCTGTGATCTGTGTGGTTTGCCATGGATATATGTGGTGTAATGCATGTGCTCTGAGCGTGCGTGCCTATTGGGAACACATCTTCAGTCTTGCTACTGGTTGGACATGGGGACAAGGAGCTGCAGCAACCTCATCTCTCTCATGCTGTTGGATCCAGCATGATGTATTTCCAAGAATGTGGGCTGTGTAATTGTTCTAACTTTTTCACAAACAGGGTATTGAAACCTACTGATAAAAAGCCAATTATAAGAGGGAGGCAATACTAGATATTATATATAAAAAAAAATAAAAAATGATTGCACTCTTTGAAAAACTTAAAATTAAGTTGGGGGGTTTTTTACACTCAAAACTTTCATGCTAAAACAAAATCTATACAAAGCAATTGTAGCTCAAATTAAAAAATACTGTCACTAGTAGGGGTTTTTTCCTACTTATTTGTTAATCCTTTGCAGATGAATTATGCATATATTATATATTTAATGTTGACACTTACTAAGGAAAACAATGATGTTCAGCATCTTTTTGAAGATGTGTGCTGAAGTATCCCTGGGAAAATGCACTGCTTCAATTAAACTCTTAATACTCTCATTTTTAACAAACCAGATGTTCATGACAGCATCATTTGAAGCCCTATTTTTAAACATAAAACATATTACAGGATTTTTGGTTTTCCTCATTTGCACTGCCCCGGGCAGTAAGGCAAAATGTATAGCCTACAGCCTAGACACATAGTATAAGCCTAATAAATCATGTGAGACTTCCTTGCCTGCTTTAACCTAATCTAGATGGCATTAACAATTTTTACTTATAAGGGCAACCAGATCTGTCTACATTCTCATCTGTAGCTTAAGCCTCTAAGTGTCTTTCTTCCAAAGCTGATAATACTGAGAAAGGCTGAACTATTAACAGATTATGTCCATTCCTCTGAATCCTTTCAGAATTTTCTGTCTCATTTTTAGGTAAATCTTATTTCCCATTTGTGAGAATGCATTTTAATCCAGCTGCCTGTCCCCCACTGATTATTCAGCAAGATTATTCAACTGCAAAGAGAAATTATTTGTACTACTTCTGTGCCTGTAAACTGGATGTAGGATCAGGAACTCCAAAAAATATAAGCTTTCACAACATAGGAAATGTTACTTGCTGGGGAAAACCTTAATACAAAGATATACAGAGCAACCACTCTTGTCATTTACATCTCAATGGAAGTCAAAGGAGTTGGGTAACCTGCTTTGTTTTCATACTTTTTTTGTCTCACATTTTTAGGCTGGGAGTTTAAAAGGTTTTAAGAGAGTGATTTGCCCATAGGCAAAAAAAGTCAAAATTGTAGAGCAAATAATTTGGCTAAATCCCATATAAGAGTTTCTACCTATGGAAACATTCTACCTTACCAAACAACAAAGAGCAAATACAAAGACATTCAATCTTTTATGGTTCATCTCTCCTTGCATCCCTCTGTCGTCTTTCGCTGTTATCATGGAATGGTTTGAGTTGAAGGTGACCTTGAAGATCATCTAGTTCCAACTCCCTTCCATGAGCAGGGACACCCTCCACTAGACCAGGTTGCCCAAAGCCCCATCCAACCTGGCCTTGAACACTTCCAGGGATGGGGCATCTGCAAATTCTCTGGGCAATTTCTTCCAATGTCTCACCACCCTCATAGAAAAAAAGTTTCTTCCTATATGTACTCTAAATCAACATTCTTTCAGTTTAAAACCATTACCCTTTGTCCTGTCACTGCAGGCCCTGTTAAAAAGACTGTCCCTGTCTTTTTTATAAGCCCCCTTTAGGTATTGGAAGGCTGCTATAAGGTCTCCCTGGAGCCTTCTCTTCTCCAGGCTGAACAGCCTCAACTCTCTCAACCTGTCTTCACAGGAGAGGTGCTCCAGCCCTCTGATCATTTTCATGGCACTCCTCTGGACCTGCTCCAAGAGCTCCATGTCTTTCTTGCACTGGGGGCCCCAGAGCTGGACACAGAACTGCAGGTGGGGTTTTATGAGAGTGGAGTAGAAGGGCAGAAACACCTCGCTTAACGTGCTGGTCACGCTTCTTTTGATGCAGCCCAGGATATGCTTGTCTTTCTGGGCTGGAAGCACCCGTTGCCACCTCATACATATTTTTTCATCTACCATTATCCCCAAGTTCTTCTCTGCAGGGCTGCTCTCAATCAATTCTTCATCCAATCTGTACAGATATTGGGGATTGCCCAATCCTGTTTCAGGGCCTTGGACTTACCTCGTTGAACCTCATGAGGTTCACATTGGCCTACTTCTCAAGCCTGTCAAGTTCTCTCTGGATGACATCCCCTCCCTCCAGCATGTTGACCACACCAGTAAGCTTGATGTCCTTCGCAAACTTGCTGAGAGTGTGTTCGATCTCACTGCCTAAGTCATTGATGAAGATATTAAACAGTACTGGTCCCAGTACAGACCCCTGAGGGTCTCATCACTGATCTTCATTTGGACATTAAGCTATTGACTGCAATTCTTTGGATGCGGCCATCCAGCCAATTCCTTACCCATTGAATAGTCCATCGAACACATATCTCTCCAATTTAGTGACAATGATTTTGTGCGAGTCAGTTTCAGCCTCACAGAAGTCAAGATAGGTGACACCAGTTACTCTTTCATTACTCTCCAATGCAGTCATTCCATCATATTGAGCTATCACATTTATTTAGAATATAACAGTTTAGTTGGAAATCCTAGGATTGCTACTGACACCTGACTTTCCCTCTCAGAAATATAGTGAGTTTTGCTTCATAACAGGGAAAAAATGACCCATGCTAGTACAACTTGAAGCAAATTATCAGAAATTCATGTACTAAATCTATAGGACAACCCATGCCAGACAATAAAAAATGCCACAAGGACAACAAGTTAGCCTTAAGTGAGAGATTGAAATCAAACATTTACAAAGAAAAGCAAAAGAGAAAATTCCAAATAGTCCTACTGGAATTTAGCTAAAGCAGAATGATTAGCTTTACTGTTTTGAAAATTAAGAACACATGCAAACTTCAGTTTGCCTCTTAGTTCAGTAGCATATCAATAGAAATCTATTAGACCAAACCCTTTTCACATTAACAGTATCTTTGTCTTTTATTTCTAAAAAGCGTTAGGCAAATCATATTTGAATACTACCATGGAATCAGAAAAACATTGATTAGAAGAAGCTGTGTAGTCCAGCCTTCTGCACAAAACAGCTTGATTACCAATACCATAAACTTGCTGTGACTTTGCCAGAGTCTTCAAAACCTTCAAGGATGGTGACTTAACAACTCCCTCCTGCACTGCTCTCCCAGCTTTTTTTCCAATGTCCAGTCGAAACAGTCTCAAGTCAAAGTTTTTGGTTGTTGTTCCCTATTATATTGTCTGACACTACCACAGAGACTCTGGCACCATCATCTCTATAAGTCCCCTTTCATGCAGTTGTAGACTGCTACAAGGTGGACCCTTAGCGTCCTCTTTGTCAGTCTGAGCAAGCCCAGTCACCCCACTGCCAGCCTCTCCTCTTAGTTTGTGTGCTCCACGTCCCTACCCATCTGAAATCTGTGTATCGGAACTTCACATTATTGCCTATTGTGCTTCAGTTGTTGAAAACAATGTTGTGTTATATTACACATAATACAATAACATGAAGTTAATTCTACTTGTACTTTTAGGTGCAAGATATTAATAATATTAGCATACTAACATACAAGTTTCAGAACATGGAAATCAGACTAGTTTACTCACAGATGAAAGAGTAATGGGAAGTATTTTACCTTTAAGTCTTTGCCCTTTCTTAACTTGGGATATTCAGCACCATTACTATTTATCCGTTCACGTAAACCTTCCTTAATTATTGGCCTAATATCTTTCCATGACAGAAGTTCCCTAATTAATAAACTCTACCTCAGAAACTCCATATCCCTTTGTTTAAAGGAAGGATAATACTCAAGTTTTCCATTCATACATTAGATAACTTGCATGAGTGACTATATCCCTTGACATGATTCTTAAAGCTTATGATCTCAGCAGATCATGGAAATACTGAGAAGTAGACATTGATTTTCTGTATTTTTCATATATGAACATATAACTCTGATGTCAACAAACCTCTTGATCCAGTTGTAGAATTATCAGGTGTCTGCAGTTTTATGTTGAAGAAAAAGAAAACTTCACTGCCTCTTTTTGCAAACTATTTGATGAATTAAAATAATACATATGTGCATGATGGGAGGAATGGTTCTGTTTTTCTTTATGGACAGAAAAGCATTTCTGTCAAAAGCCTCTGTATGTCAGCCGTCTAGTCTTACCTTGCATTAACCCCATACTGCAAATTTAAATATCAGCTTTTCCCCAGAGAAAATATTAACCCTTTTAAGCCTGAAGTCCAAATAGACTGTCAAATATTTTTAATGTTGTTGTCATTTGAACTTCAAAAAGCTATATATTAATTCTTTAATAGCATAAAATATTTTAAATTGGCTACCACAGATTCACCTTGGAATTTTTATTCTTCTATATAAGTTCATATATTTGAAGTTCAGGGTTTTCTGGTCTGAGTATCAAGTGTCAAAGCTGCAGTTTTCTTTTCTGCAAGTATATGTCCTCAATGTATCTGAACACACAGATTTTGTTCATGTTTCAGTTCATTAGAATAACTTTGTTTCTTCTAAAAGGTTCTTTCCCAAGTTCCTGAGTAGCAAGCTACATATATGTGGCTATCCAACTCCAGTGTATGAAGAATATAGGACAATTCCAGAACCTATTTCCCAGTTATTTGACTTCTTGACAGTGAATTCTAATTAGTTTAATGCTTTCATCTCAGATGACTGCATTGTAAGAAATGTTTGGGGTTTTTTTCAGAATGTCAAACACACCTTGCTTTTATTCTATCCTCTGATTAAAGTTAATGAAATGCCTGCTTGTATGTTGAAATAACAATAAATCAAAGTTCATATGTTTGGGGTTTTTTAAAATATCTTCAAACTATTCCTTTCGTCCTGGTATCAGCTTACAATTAACATGTTTAACTTCAAAGGGTCCCAAATCAAACTGTGTAGATGGATAATAAAAAATTGCTGTATTTTACTAAAAGCCTTTCTACCAAGAACTCATTCTCAGTGAGTTTAATAACCTACTTTAGCTACTCAGCTGAATAGACAAGATTTACTGCATACATACCAATTTTTTAGCCTAGCGTAGAATAGGGTGATATCGTCTAACCCAAACCATGATTAAAATTAAAGTAAGCTTTTTACACTTTTTTCCATAGTGAGACATATAATGGTCTAAGTAAAGACACAATTTGGGAAGTAATTCTGCATCTTTTCTTGTGTCATCTCTGTAAAGTCAGAAATTAGTTATCTTTGTAGAATTAGACACAAAAACTACAGCAATAGCCAGCTTGTAAACTGGATTTTTAATGCAATATAATTAGAATGATAGAAACATTTAGGCTGGAAAAGACCCCTAAGATCATCAAGTGCAATCATTAATCTAGCATCACCAAGTCCACCACTAAACCACGTCCCTAAGTGCCACGTTTACACATCTTTTAAACCCCTCCAGGGACTCTGACTCCACCACTTCCCTGGTCAACCTGTTCCAGTGCTTGACAAGCCTGTCAATGAAGAAATTTTTCCTACTATCCAATTTAAACTTCCACTGCCAAAATAAGACCATTTCTTCTCATCCTATCACTTGTTACTTGGGAGAAGAGACCAACACCCGCCTGGCTACAACCTCCTTTCAGGTAGTTGTAGAGGGCGATAAGGTCTCCCCTCAGCCTCCTTTTCTCCAGGCTAAACAACCCCAGTTCCCTCAGCCGCTCCTCGTAAGACTTGTGCTCCAGACCCCTCACCAGCTTTGTTGTCCTTCTTTGGACACGCTCCAGCACCTCAATGTCCTTCTTGTAGTGAGGGGCCCAAAACTGAACACAGCACTCGAGGTGCAGCCTCACCAGCGCTGAGTCACTTCTCTAGTCCTGAGGTGGTAAGTGTAGATGAAGTATTTTGGGTTTTGTGACCAGTTTGTGTAACAGAATCAAAACTTATAACTGATGAACTATTGAGTTAATAACTGGAAAGGAATAAGTTACATATAGGGTCCAACAAAAGTAGTTAGTCCTACATGAACAAACTAATATGATTTAAATTAACAGTTAATATATAAGTATGCAAGCCACCCACAAAAACTTGTTCTGTAAGCCTAATTATCAGTAACTTTTCTTTCAGACACAGCTTACCTATGCAATTTTTTTCCCCTGCATTTACTTCATAGAAACATCTCACTTGAAATGCCATGGTAGTGTGGGAAAGAGAGCAGGAGCATGTTTAATTTAAATAAAAAGCACTCTCAAGTTATATTTAAGCCAATTTACAGAACTCACGGTTAAGACTATTTTTTAAAATTCATACTGGCTCATGGTATGCTAAGCAGTTTAGTTTTAGTTTAGCTTTGCTTTTCTTGCTTCTATTAGTTACTAAAATAATTGTGTTTTTTGAAGGGTCTTTTATATTTTCTTTCATAAAACTTCTATCATGATTAACCCAGTTCTATCTCAAATCAAGCATTTATCAGCTCTTTCAGCAACAGTGCAACTTAATGCAACTTAATACAGAACTGTACATCAGTTTTGTATCATCGTATTTGTCCTCTTCTGGGCATTCACTTCAAAAGAACGGCAAATCACAAAATCTGTCTCTAACTGAACTGGCATAAAGGCTCAGAAGTCTATTTCAACACCTTAAGTTTCTGTTACACTGATGAACATCAGTGCGCTCGAACACACGGTGCGTCTTCAGAAGAGAGGTTCCACGTGCAGCTCCGAATGACTGCTGAGAGGACCCCCACACTCTCAGAGGCAAAGGTTCTGTGATTCTGCATTTCCCATACTGGGAGCAACAGCAGCAATTCCTTCTGGCTCTGGGCTAGGCGCTACGCAGGAGGGTTTCTGTTGCTCAGGAAATATGCACTGACTGCTTTGAAGTAACCTCCGTGCTAATAGCTCGCACACTGCAATTTGGGAACCACTTCTCAGAGGTTCTTAAGTGCTTGCTACAGGATACATCAACAAAATTTCGGAGAAAGGTGCAGGCTCCCTTTGCCCGTATTTAACTAAATGTGAATCAGCTCTGTGTAGGCAGAATATATTAACTTGGGCTCTCTGCTATGCTAACTCAGTTACTCTGTTAAGTAGCTTATAGTACAGGCAGAGCGAGCCCACATCTGCCTCCATCGGACGTACTGACTGCCGGAAGGAATAAGCACCTCAGAGGAATTGGGAATCTAACAATCTTTATTAATCTGGGCTTTAACATCTAAATATAAGGCTTGTATAAGTTAAGTATAATTAGGATAAGCAAATCGGTGATGTGCTTACATTGAAAGTTTATGTGTAAATCCAGAGCAATACTTAACTACTCTGATCCCTATAAAAAGCCAGCTCTGCTTTACTTCTAGATATTTTCTACTTCCATGACATTTTTTAACAGAAAATTGGGCAGCTTCAAATAACTATGATAGGATAAATGTGCTTCTCATTTTTATGAGTCCTACATGTCTGAGGAACTGTAAAAGTACATTTGCCCTCTGTTCCCCATATCATGAGATTCAGGGAGTTCCAGCTGGAATGATATTTACTGTTTACCAGCAAAACTCAGAAAAGTATCAACTAAAAATAAGAGCTCAGTATCTGAAGATTTAGTTCTTTTTACTCTCATATTCTTATCTTTTATATATATATATATATATATATATATAAAAGGGGAAAAATTGAGATTAGAACATCTTTCTCTACAGAACTAATGTCATGCAGCTTCCTTTCATCTCAGAACTCCATAATGTAAAAAGAATTTAAAACAGTACATCCTCACTTAAAGAACTTAGAAGATTCACTGTAGTCCTATGCAAAAAATATACAGCTATAAAACCAACTTTATCCAAATGGCAAGTAGCTAATGACTATAATTCTGTGTTACTTTTAGGCCTCTACGTATATCAGTCTCTTCACTTATCAGAGGCTGACCTGCTTAAGTAGTTTATTTGTCTGGATAAACTTTCTCATATCTTACTGGGGAGGAGATCCGTTCTGAGACAGGAGTTACTTATGCCTTCCAAGCTGAAAGCTAAGAGACAAATTGAAAGTTAAGTCACTTCCTAAACCAGAAATAAATCACCAAAAATGGTGCTCACATGTCATACAAACGGAAGTTCTCAGAATACGTAAAAGTCTACGAGCAGCACTCTCAGAGCTTGGTGTTTAAGTGCTAGCAGGACTAACACTTAAATCCTACTTTCTAACCCAGCACAAAACCACAATAAAAACATTCATTTAAAACAGCAGAAGCTTGTATGGCTCTTTGGTGAGCTGCTGAGTGTACACTGCCAAACAACAAATTCAGTCTGAGTTCCGCTTTGTTATGACTTGAGTCTCTGTGCTATAGTTGTTCACCTGCAAAGTAGGGTGACATGAAAATTAATTCTTGATATACGGGACTTGCATAGTTCCATGACCTATCACCGTGAAGAATTGTTAACAGAAACAGGTAAGCTTTGAATTTATTACATGGAAAAGAAAGGTTACAACTAGTGCAACTTCCAAACACTTGTATATACGTCTGCTACTGAATCAGGTAGGTGCTGTTATTCCACCCAAGTCAACTCAAAAAAAGTGCAAAAAGTGCTATCTGTCAGTAGCAACACTCAAGATTAAGTTTTTCCTTAAGAATATACATTTTCCTAGTACAACCAATAAAACAGAATTGGAAAACAGATTAAGTAGACTGCTTAAGACAACTAATGAAATTCTTAGTGAAAAGGGCACGTAGTGCACATAAGGGCACATAAGATTATCACAATTAAGAACTAAAGTCAGAGTTACAGACATACTCTGTCACCTATATGAGATTGCATTAATCGGACTACCTAAGACTTTGCATGCTAAGAATGACAGGTAATGCAGCTTTCAATTCCTTTGGATGGCTACTTCAACACTAGAAGAAATTCAGTACAACTGTTACTGAAACACATGCAGTGATTAACATTAGAAGTGCATAGTTGAAACAGTCTATGCACTTCTTTTTAACTGAGTCAGCCTACCTGGTGTATCACCAAAATGTCTGGCTTAGGTTAAAATGTTCATTTGTACTGAGAATTACAAAATGGTATTTTTCCCTTTGTTACACCTCATCATGAACTAAAAAAAAAAAACCCTAGTAAAATTATTCTCAAAAATGTGTAATACATACATATATATATATATACATCCTTTTAATTTAATCTACTCTTACAATATGTTAGAAAAATCCTATACTGAATATTTAAATAAGAAGTATCTGTAATGGAGTGGCCCAGCTTTGAAAGCTACTCATTTCCCTTCCTGTGTTCTGCACTGTACTCTTTGTGAAATGTTTCACAGCCTGCACCTTCTTGGCATCTTATATGTCTGAATGAGCACACAATGTAGTATCTACACATATGAAGCATTCTGAAATCAGATGCTGGTACAGCAGCCTTTGCTGATGTGTCTTCTATTTAAGTTTCCCCCAAACAGAAATCATTTACGTGCTGAAACTTAATGCCAGGTGTATCACTACAGCTTTGCAATGCTTTAAATCAGATATTGTCAAAGATGGACGGCTCTNTTATGAGTCCTACATGTCTGAGGAACTGTAAAAGTACAACATTTGCCCTCTGTTCCCCATATCATGAGATTCAGGGAGTTCCAGCTGGAATGATATTTACTGTTTACCAGCAAAACTCAGAAAAGTATCAACTAAAAATAAGAGCTCAGTATCTGAAGATTTAGTTCTTTTTACTCTCATATTCTTATCTTTATATATATATATATATATATATATATAAAAGGGGAAAAATTGAGATTAGAACATCTTTCTCTACAGAACTAATGTCATGCAGCTTCCTATCATCTCAGAACTCCATAATGTAAAAAGAATTTAAAACAGTACATCCTCACTTAAAGAACTTAGAAGATTCACTGTAGTCCTATGCAAAAAATATACAGCTATAAAACCAACTTTATCCAAATGGCAAGTAGCTAATGACTATAATTCTGTGTTACTTTTAGGCCTCTACGTATATCAGTCTCTTCACTTATCAGAGGCTGACCTGCTTAAGTAGTTTATTTGTCTGGATAAACTTTCTCATATCTTACTGGGGAGGAGATCCGTTCTGAGACAGGAGTTACTTATGCCTTCCAAGCTGAAAGCTAAGAGACAAATTGAAAGTTAAGTCACTTCCTAAACCAGAAATAAATCACCAAAAATGGTGCTCACATGTCATACAAACGGAAGTTCTCAGAATACGTAAAAGTCTACGAGCAGCACTCTCAGAGCTTGGTGTTTAAGTGCTAGCAGGACTAACACTTAAATCCTACTTTCTAACCCAGCACAAAACCACAATAAAAACATTCATTTAAAACAGCAGAAGCTTGTATGGCTCTTTGGTGAGCTGCTGAGTGTACACTGCCAAACAACAAATTCAGTCTGAGTTCCGCTTTGTTATGACTTGAGTCTCTGTGCTATAGTTGTTCACCTGCAAAGTAGGGTGACATGAAAATTAATTCTTGATATACGGGACTTGCATAGTTCCATGACCTATCACCGTGAAGAATTGTTAACAGAAACAGGTAAGCTTTGAATTTATTACATGGAAAAGAAAGGTTACAACTAGTGCAACTTCCAAACACTTGTATATACGTCTGCTACTGAATCAGGTAGGTGCTGTTATTCCACCCAAGTCAACTCAAAAAAAGTGCAAAAAGTGCTATCTGTCAGTAGCAACACTCAAGATTAAGTTTTTCCTTAAGAATATACATTTTCCTAGTACAACCAATAAAACAGAATTGGAAAACAGATTAAGTAGACTGCTTAAGACAACTAATGAAATTCTTAGTGAAAAGGGCACGTAGTGCACATAAGGGCACATAAGATTATCACAATTAAGAACTAAAGTCAGAGTTACAGACATACTCTGTCACCTATATGAGATTGCATTAATCGGACTACCTAAGACTTTGCATGCTAAGAATGACAGGTAATGCAGCTTTCAATTCCTTTGGATGGCTACTTCAACACTAGAAGAAATTCAGTACAACTGTTACTGAAACACATGCAGTGATTAACATTAGAAGTGCATAGTTGAAACAGTCTATGCACTTCTTTTTAACTGAGTCAGCCTACCTGGTGTATCACCAAAATGTCTGGCTTAGGTTAAAATGTTCATTTGTACTGAGAATTACAAAATGGTATTTTTCCCTTTGTTACACCTCATCATGAACTAAAAAAAAAAAACCCTAGTAAAATTATTCTCAAAAATGTGTAATACATACATATATATATATATATACATCCTTTTAATTTAATCTACTCTTACAATATGTTAGAAAAATCCTATACTGAATATTTAAATAAGAAGTATCTGTAATGGAGTGGCCCAGCTTTGAAAGCTACTCATTTCCCTTCCTGTGTTCTGCACTGTACTCTTTGTGAAATGTTTCACAGCCTGCACCTTCTTGGCATCTTATATGTCTGAATGAGCACACAATGTAGTATCTACACATATGAAGCATTCTGAAATCAGATGCTGGTACAGCAGCCTTTGCTGATGTGTCTTCTATTTAAGTTTCCCCCAAACAGAAATCATTTACGTGCTGAAACTTAATGCCAGGTGTATCACTACAGCTTTGCAATGCTTTAAATCAGATATTGTCAAAGATGGACGGCTCTGAATTTAGTGTTGTAGGCAGAACATATACCCACATCTTATTAATAATGTAATATTGCCTGTGCTGACAAAACAGCACTTTTTTCTTAGTCAACATTTACATTCTTCAATGAAATGCTATTCAGCTATTTAATATCAATGGAGGAAGTCTTGGCATAAAATAGCCATCTATAGACATATTAATATCCATAATCTTTAACATTAATCTTAGATTTTTAAAGATAAGCAATGCAAGAAATAAAATATTTGGAGATTTATGATAATTTCATAGTATAGTATACTCTAGATATGTTATTTAGAAGTTCTAAATGTGATTTTTAAAATCAGATTGAGACTCTATACATTACCATACATTTAGTATGGTAATACTGCAACCAAGTTTACAAGTACCAGTACTGATGCAGTTATATAAAACTTCTTCAGTTTAGCAAAATGGGGAAAAAAAAAAAAAAAAAAGATATTTATCCTGGAAATACCTAAAGAGGTGTAACATTCTCAAGTGAAGATTCTTGTGTTAAAGAAGGATGGGCAATGAAACAATTTTCCTTCCTTTTGAAGTCTTAAACACTGATTAACTTAATATATTGTTTATTTGAATTTAATGGCTAGCTTCTTTAACATTATTCCCTAGTTAGTATCTGATAACATAAAACATCTGTTTTTAGTTCCTCAAGAGGATAAATTAAAACTCTATATAATTTCCACTTCTGTAGGCCTATATACTTTAAATAATAATAATAATAAAAAAAACCTAAACTACAGTTTAAAAGTAAAAGTTTAAAAAAGTAAATTGATCATCGCTACCCTTTTTTAACTCTCCTAATTCTGTGATGCAATTTCAAGGATATAATATTTAATAGATTTTGTCACCTACTCCAGCAAAGATTTCTGTCTTTACTGATGTCAAATGATTTCTCATACCCAGAACTGAGCTCTCAAAGTTCACAAGGCAGTTTTTGATATCTACTGAACCTCAAGGGGTTCTTTCTTCTCAAGATTTCTTTGTATCAAAAATAACATTCAGCCCTGCAACAGATCTGCTGTTTTTCTGACCAGAAACGTGTAATTGATTTGCAGGAACATTAACTGAGCAGAGACAGTTCTGTGTTTGCTGAGGGGCAAAATCTTTTTGCGGCCTTAACAAGAAATGTAACTCTCTTCACTAGCTTCCATACTTTGGCCCAAAACCCTCAATTTTAGTGGGCATGATGAAAGATATTTTCTGTGCAGCTTGTCTTGAAGAATAGACTTTGTTTATAAAAATAAGTAAGCAAAAACTCGAAGAGCCAACTTGAAATAGAAAGAGCATTCTCATTTTTGAACTCTTTGCCAAAGCAGATATGCAAATACTCATCAGGTAGATTGAACTGTTAAAGTGCATCAGTCACACAAACCATGTTTTCAATATACCTTTATGTAGACTTTGTTTAAGAATATAGATAGATTCAAGATCAGCCCTAAGAAATCTTTTCTTCTTAACAGTGCTTTGAGTGCTGACCAGATACTCAAAATTATGACATAAATACATTTTATACGTTATTATGGTACAAGATATGCTAACAAAATCAGGTATCGCAGTCATTCTATCTACTGGAATTTATGGAATACTATACATAACTTACTGCACTGTTGCACTCGAGCTATGATGATCCACAGGAGTAATACACGTACATTTATGCATATAGCTATCTAAACTGGGAATGTTCATAAGCAAATATAATTACTGGGATTTAGTCTTAATCTCTCCTAGACAGACATATATTAACATAGTAGAAATGTGCTAATAGTAGTAGAACATAGCTAACCTTGATATAAAAAAAAAAAAATAATAAAAAAAATAAAAAAATTGAACAAATGGTTCAGGATTTCCTCGAGAGGCATTGAACAGTGAAGTTAGGAGGTACATTCCACAGTGGGAAAAATTTGTTTGCTTGAGGACTTTCAAAACATCACCTTTATCTTTAAAGATGGTGAAATGCCAAAAATTTATGATCTTTCTTGGCAAGATATCCATCCATATCTCAAAGACCAGAATTTCTGGTGCTGTGACTAACTTCACTCTCTTGGAAAACAATTAGAACTTTGATTGCATACAGTTTCCAAGTGAAATTTTGAGTATCAAACTGAGCTTGACTAAATTAGTGCCTGTATTATAACATCATCATTTTACCTACTGTGTTGAAATGTTGTCTTGGTACATAGCAGGAAGAAGCCAAATTAACTCAGTGCACAAAATTGAAAGTTTGCTGAAATTTGGAACAAGATAGACAGACCCACAGCCATCACAATTTCAGGAACATTAATAAACTAAACCAACCTCTGTCACAATCATTCACTTTTTCTGTTGAAAGAGTAACATTAAGCAAAATGAATAAAATCAAAATGAATAGGTATTCATTTTGGTTTGAACTATGTGGCTTAGAACTTTTTCACTTTATAGGGAGGGACGAAATGAGAGACAGAAAGAGTAATGAACTTTAGTCAAACTGATCTAACTCTATCAAAATAGTTAAGAAATGTAATGCTAATTATTTTCTCTTCAGAGGTATCTGTGTTCGTACTCAGATTTTTTTCTGTAATTGCACATGAAATTTAATCTTGTTTGTGGGCTTTTTCAAATCTTATTTTGTCTGTTTTTCAAACTAAGTGAATTTAATTCATTTGTACATTGAATGACAAGTTTGAATTTAATGATGTTTAGATTTGGAACCATGGAAATGATAAAAAATTAGTCTGCAATGTATTCAAATTTTTCTCAAAGCAGAACAGCTGCTAATCAGCAGTGACAGCTCTCATAATTTTAGAATGACTTCTTGAAAGAATATGATCACACAGACAAAATACAAACTAAAGTTCTTCAAAACCATAGAGCTTTTAGGCAAATTAATAGTAGAGCAGAATAAGAAATTGTTGCTTAATAGACAAGAGCATTTTTAGCAGAATTGAGTGCTAGCTTCTCCCTCTGAAAACTACACAGAAGAGCCTTTCTATTAAGTGGTTGGACAATCAGGCTGTGATATGCCATGGGGCTTGAATTCAGAAAGTGTTTTTTAGGAGGTTGTAAGAAGCCAGGCTGCTCATTAATTTGGAAATAAGCTTGCTCAACAGTTGTTGAAGACGGCCAGAGATTTCTTCTGGTGGAGGCTGTACAGTGTATCCACTATTACACTGAGAAATCTGGTGAATGGGAACTAAAGATGTGACCTGATGACCCCAGGAAAGGGTTTCTGAGAGGGTGAGCAAAATTAATGTGTTTCTGGTTTTTGTCTTTCTGATTTAGATCAAATTCAGAGAGTGTTAACTCTTGTACTGAGCCTAGAACATGAAAAGAGCAAAACACGTTTAACTAGATTTTAAAATGTTCTTTGCATGTCCCTTGCAAGTGAACTTAATGTCGAGTGGGTTCCCAAAAAGGACATGGAGTTTATACCAGATACTCTGCTTGTGCTTCTTTCAGACTCTCAGAGCAAACTCCCCGCAGAGGTGAGGTAAGGTCAAAGACCTACTACGAGGCTGCCTTCAGCACTTAGGGTACTTGGAGAGAGAGATGCAGTGCTGCCACACTGAGAGGACGGACGGTGTCATCTGGGGTGTGGAATTTCCTTACAAAAAATGTGAGAGCTCAGGACACAGCTCTGTTGCAGAGGAATGTGCAGACACAGGTTTTATCTGTTCTTCTAAAACTGAAGACGACTCACTGAAGTGCTGAAGAGCCACTGGAGTGCACTGACTGTTTTTTCTCAGAAATAATTCAGACAAGAAAATCTGTTCCTCCAGCTGAAGTGGACACTCCAAAAGAAAATTTAATTTAGCAAGTAAGCATAAACAGCTTATGCTTTTCAATGTTAAGAAAATTATTTGGAATGAAGAGGAGAAACATTACAAAATGTAAGACACTGCCAATCTTTGAGATGTATTTTAGGAAACTGTAGTATACAAATGGTCGCAAACTGCAAAATCTGGCCTTTCAAGCCTGCAAAACTGCTTCAAGATACATCCAATATACTTATGAAATGTGGATTGAATTTCCTGCTTATAATCATATACTGATTGCTTTTCATATTAACCTTCTGGATTTACTGCTTTTACTCATGTAAATTATTCATTTCCTAAAGATGTCAACTGTGGCATGTATTCACTTTCATCCTCTACACAGGAGATGTTATTTTTATTCTTCTCCTCCACAAACATCTCTACTTACCAGGTGTCTTTATGCAAGTCTTTCCCTAAACACTCAGGAGTGGTCACTTTAAAATTCTATTTCTACCAAGACCACTCTACAGCAATATTTAGTTCTATATAATCCTTCACTCTGCTGTAGAGCCCCAGTGATGGCAAACATGACAAACTGCACACCTAAGGTGTGGTGAAAATACTTATGAATTGCTCTGTAAAAAAGAAAACACCCAGCCTTTTAATGAGTTGGTCTTGTTTGAATCCAATCTGTCTGCCAACCATCAGATTATACAGTCGTAGGAATGTGCACCTCAGTTTAAAGGTATGTTGATATCTTCCTTATGAATACTTCAGTTTGTTGAGATGCAAAATTATCAATAAGGAAGCTATGTACAAGTCCTATGAATGCATGTTAATCATTAACTATAAGTTGTGAGATCCCGAGATCGAGATGCCTCGACATTTCAGCTCTATTATTGCTTGGCCTGACCCTTTGATCCTCACAAGACGCACACGAATGTCTGACCTGTAAAGAATGTAAGCACATGTGTTGCAAGGGGATTGGAAGTGATATCTACATCACTGCATGCACGTGCTAGAAAGCTAACTGAAGTTGTGGCTTCTGTGTAAATTGCTTTCAAAATTAACGTGGCTCCTGAGTACTTTTCTTGCCCAGAACATGTAACATAGCAAAAAGGAGTCTACCGAGACCCAAAACAAGAAAGAAGTGTAATAGAAAAATCAAACACATCACTTAAAGCAGAAAGGCAGCAGGCAGGAATTTGTACTAAGATAGTTTCCAATGTATTCTTAGGCCAAAAAAAAAAAATGTATCCATGATTCTCTAAAGGACTGACCACCGCAATAAAGATGAGACTGAAAGTAAGGTTGCTGGAAAAAGAAAAATAGAACCTAATATGTTGTAAGTGGGAATACTCAGACTCAATCTAGTTGTTATACCTAGGGAACATAAATAAATAATAATAAAAAACCCCACCAAAACCAACCAACCAAACAAAAAAGGAATAGATGTTATGTTTCACAGAAGAGAAAACTAGTACTTACATGAGGCTTTGACAACACTGAAAAATTGTGAGTTAAAGCCCTGATTGCATATAGAGCATGTAATGAGCTCACAGTAGAAGGTGGAACATGCAGGGAAATGAAAGTCAGGACCAAGGACAGGCTCTCTGAAACAAAATGAAGTTATTCCGGGCAAACAACGTGGCAGGAAGAGTTACATCTTTGAACATTGCATTGAAACAAAACTTTTGGAATTTTCCCACAGGAGCTCTGAAAGACATAGAAGGTAAGAGAAAAGTCATGCTTTCTGAAATGAAGAATGCCAAAAAGTCACATTCAGATAAAAAGTTCAATCTGATCACAAGCCACTCTAAAGGATCATGATGAAGTATTCTCCTCACTACAGTTGGATATAACTATGACGAAACCTGTGTCAGGTGTAAAGGTAAAGTACTGGCCCAAATTTTTTTTTCTGAAAGTCTTGTTACAGTACTAAAAATTTGTAACTTCAAATAAAACAACAAATCTCCTCTGAAAACTGTTGGCATATAGCTGTGCTCTGGTCAGGCAAAGGGCTGCGTACCGCTTCCAGTTCTAACTGGCAGGAAATTTTCTTCCTGATGTGATTCACTGGCTTCATGCACAGCCTGCTCTGACACCTCCGCAAAGCAGCAGAGTCTGGCCCCTGGGCTCTGTCCTCAACCGTAGTGCAGGACACAGATACACGTATGATGCAGGCATGTGGCATCAACAGCAAAGAACACACACATGGCCAAGTATGGAGGGATGTTCTGCAAAACTGCGCCTAAGATTAGGCTAACTGAAATATTTCCACACTTAAAGTGCTTAGAGTGCAAAAAAACTATTGCATGGCTGAACAGGTGGGAAAATCAATTAAAAAGTGCAAAGACACATTTCATTGTGTCACATTCTTCTGTAGTATTTCAGTGATACATGATAGATAATGATATTTATCATCACAATGATAAGCTGTAATAAGTTCAGTTTTAACCATTAACCAGCCCTAGTCCACCAGTCTGTCCTAAAATGAGTTAAAAACGGTGAGAAAAGTGCTAATGACAATGTCATTACTATCAAGGGGAAGGACTACTACTACCCCGAAGGGGCTGCTTACCCTTGAGAGTGCAGTCCTCTGAGCCTCCAATTCAGAAAGTGCTCATACTTTGCAGAAGCTTAATAGCTTTTTAACTGCTTAGCAATCATCAATACCTCTGCTTCAGAAGATCTAGATGTGAAAAGAAAGAAATAATTTTGTAGAGATTTTCTTCCTTGAAGAGAGAGAATTTTTAAAAAAATCTTCCTTGGATATATACTACTACCCTCTTGGAAAAGTTACAGGAAAATAAAATACAAGTCTCGTATTTCATCTTCTTGTTTTCTCTTGTCTTTCCCCAAAATCCTCACCCCTAGAAGAACTCAGCATTTCAGCACAACTCTGAACTTCCCCAAAATGAATTTTAGTTTCGCCAGAACTTTCATCTTGGAATGGAAATCAAGTAAAATATTTAAATAACATAAGTAATGGTAAACTATTTTACATTATTATTGCAGCCAAAGCAAAGTCTCTCAATCTTTCAAAATATCAAGCCCACATGCCAGAAGAAATTCTAAATAAAAATCAAAGTTCAAGTCAAACTGAACATCTAAATACGGCCACTGACATGACTTAGACCATGACTTTTACGTTAATTTTATTTCTTTTTATTCTTCTACATATCTTCTGAAAGTCACTAACTAAATATTCATGAGCTACAAAAATGAAAATATGCTCATCATCTTCACACAATTTCTGCTAAGTTTTGCTTGACAATTTTGCTCTGACAATTTGTGGCTTGGCACTGTAGAAAGCCTGAAGTCCACGCTACCTTAACTTTCAATTCTTCCGCTTTCCAATTGTCTTAGCCTTTTTCTGCACAGTTCCTTTGCAGTTTTAAGAAAACAGTTCCACAGTACTCTTAAACATATTCCTTTTAAAATGTCTTGCTTAGAACACAGTCTTTGAAAGGAATATATTTGATTACAGGTTTTTGACAACTGGACCAATTTTGGATGCCTGCACACTAATATAAATATACCCTTTCTTTCATTCTAGACACGACTACTGCAAATAAGGCCCAGATCACACATGTGATAAAAAAAGGAACCAATGTTAAATTTAGCCTTCAGTAGAGTCTGGAACAGCTGTTTCACATAAACTAGATGTCTTGGCATCTCTATTTAAGTTAGATAGAGTAGCTGGTGGGCATTAAAGTAGGTACACAAATGGATTAAAGATCTCACCAGAGCATGTTTAATTCTTAAGGTAAAGGTTGGACTGATAGCCCCAGAAACAGCTACTTGTTTTTCCACAGAACAAGATAATGGCAACAGCTGCGTGCAGTGTTCAGATGAGCAGGAAGAGGGATCACTGTTATTGTGAAATCATTCTTTCACTTTACCTCTAATTCAAACCTCACCACTACGCTGAGCCCCCACAGAAAAGTTGGCTACTGTGATGCAGACAAGTTAGGGAGGTATAAATTCAAGAAGGAACAATCGACTTGATAAGATTAGCAACTGAGGTTTTAATATGAGCTTTAGCCCTGAAGTCAAACTAAAGGAATGTGTAGACAGTCTTGTGCAAGACATAATCTCTCCTTAGAATGTCCATGGGAGATAACAGAAATGTAGGAATGTTTTCACAGCAGAAAAATGAGGAACGTTTTTAGGACTTAGCACAAAAATTTTTAGTTCAAAATTTAAAGAAAGTGATTATTCAGTATCATCAGTCTTTTCCTCCTACTGAAGAAACTGAGGACACTTCCAACTTTATGCTCATAAATTATGAAATCTTTTCTCAGAAAGCAATTATTTTTTATTAGTACAGTTTGAGTCCAGTACTGACTCAATAACTTCATGTCCAGTACCTAATTACTATAAATCTGGGAGATTCATATTAATATTATAGAGATATGCATATTCTGCCCTCTTAGAACTGTTCTATTTTGTGAAGAGAGTTATCTGAAGAGGCAAATAATTACTACTTTAAAAAATTGTCGCATTTCCTCCTGCCTCCTGTTGTATTTTGAGTTTCCTTTTGAAATTATTTAAATGAATAAAAATCAGTTAAATAGGTCATAACTTGTGAAAGTAATGAAGAATGAAAATAGGAGCAATGTTGGATTTTTATTACATCCAGCATATAATGCCTTTTAAAGTTCAAGTTAGCTGAAATGGAAACTGTTTCACCAGGTGTCTTGGGGTAATTTTAAAATAAGCATAAATCAGAGAGTCTCATATCAGAACACTAAATTATATTATCAAGAAAGAACAGCTTAAATCCTTTCAAGGCTGTGGTATCCACTGCACAAACATTAAAGCTGTCCAATTTGTAAAATCAGGCTGTGATTTACAGCAAGCCTTGTATAAACTGATCTCTCATGGTGACATGCTAAAATGAAGAAGTCTTTACTTCAGCAGGCAAATAAAATAGCTTTCACTGCTGATATAAATAAAAGCACAGAATAGAAGTCTTAGTAGATCAAGATCCTTATATTTTTAAGCTCTCATTACTCCAGGGGCTATCAGTTTAAATAGCTTCCTTTATTTTCCTTTATCTTTAATTATACTTTAGGCAAATCATCCCCTCCCAATTGTTTGTTGTTTTTTTTTTTTTTTCCTTGTGGGTCGGGGTACACAGTAGGACCAAATACTTCATACACTCTTTTATGTGTATCACCATTAAACACCTAAGTGTTTTACAGCTATTAGCTTAGTTTTACAGCATGCATGTAAAACAAAAGCTTATGAAAATCTCTGTGCCCTGTTTCCAATAGTGGATGGACCCTAAACAGTATTCACAAATCTACTCACCAAGTGTGCCTGTGCAAAACTGATTCTTCTTCTTCAGAATAGTTAGAGCATTGCGGTACTTAATGTTCAAAGCAAAGCCCCCACCGATCTCAACTGCAGCAACTGTGACTCAGTATCTCCCTTAAGCAGCCAAAACCAAGCACCTCTCCAAGTGACTCCCTGTAAACTATTTGACTTGAATTCTTGCAATCTTTGGCACAGATAAGAATATAACCGAGTACTTTGAGGGAAACACCTGACTGGCTTAACCACTGAGTCATGTTTCTTTTCCTGCATGCTTTCTAATTGCTGCAAAAAATGAGGCAGTGGCTTTATAATAAAGCCTTTCCCATGGTGGATAAAGAACTGATTGGGGTCCTATAGGACACATAGTAAAGTATAATAAACAATCATAAAACTTATGCCTGTGGATAATGAAGTAAGAACATACAGGCAACGAACACTTTCATTTTTAGCAATGTTGAAATGTTTGGCCTACAGCCTCAGAAGTAAATTTTTGTGTATTAATCCCTTATTTTTAAAAAGCAAATTCAAACAGCATTAAATCAGGTGGTAACCTATTGCAATCCACCAGGTTACAACCAGGGTTAGAAACTCTAAAGCCAAAGAGCACCACTTGAGCAAGCAGGAGAGCTGGTAGCAGTGTTTGCTTATCTTCTGCTCAGTAAAGAAGTTCAGAGAAATGAATGGCCTTGGCAGTGGGTTCCTTGTTTGCTAATAAGGGGCAATAGTGAGATTTGTAAACCTCAAAGTTAATTCAACACACTGGTGGTATGTTCCCTTACTGGGACAGATTTCTGCCTAGCTTTTCCCTGAGGACACTGTTCTAGGTCGCCCTCCATGTTCCAGCTTGAGCCCCTCAAAGCTGTTGTCCTAGCCTCTTCCTGTCCCAAGTTCCAGTTTCACCTGCCCACATTCCTCATCAGTCTTCCATGACTCCTCCTCACTACGCATTTCCTCACAGCTAAGCTGGCTTTCCCTTCAACACACAGAAAAAGTGAATACATTTTCTAAATTTCAGTGCATTTTCATTCTTTTTTAATATTACAGAAGAATTTATTTTCTTTTTCCTTTTTTCTCAGGTGTTTCAGATTTAATACCTCATCCAAAATCCAGTCCAGAGACTGCATGAAGCAGTCTTAGGGTTAGAAAACTTTAGGCCAAATGGTTGAAGACAAAATGCCTCAAAATGAGATTTTACAGAAAAAATACTGGCTTCTGTATTACAGGTGGTACTGCTCAATCAGATTTTCTTTCATATGTAAAGCTATTTAATATATGCAGAACATTTTAATATATGCAGAACATTTTAAATAAATGCAGTTTTTAATTCTTTATTTTTGCAGCAAGAATGTATTAAATCAAGGTCAGGACTCATGAGAGAGAGAAAACAATGACTGACCTTTTATCCATTTGGAATAATTAGAGAGTAATATTTTATATTAGTTATTTGTTTAATCTATATCAGTAATAAAGCTGCAGTATTATCTATAGACTTTAGCACTATCTTAAGTACCTGGGACCTGTCACACATTTAGAATGATGCATAATATTTTATCTTCAGAATATTTTAGGAAGCTTTCTTTATCTTACCACTTCCTCTATCCTCTACTAAGAAAAGGATACTTTCAAAATTGCATGAAGTATGCAAACTACTTGTACAGATTAACACATTTCTTGAGGGTTTTAATAAGTGTCCAACCAAACAAATATTCTTAAACCATTATGTATCTTATGTCTTTTATTCTAAAACTTAAAACCAATAATAATTTTTCTCCCTACAGAAAAAATATTTTGAAAAGCATTCACATTTAATTACTATGTCTTGGAGACCACCTTAATATATCAGCTCTGTTGTCACTACAAGGTAAAACACCTTTTACTTTATCACAAAGTATCTCATAGCACCATAATAAAGCAAATAAAAATACCACCTCTGAAAATGCTGCCACTTGTTAGAATATTTCCTGTGTAAACAGGAAAGGAAAAATATGTTTTTAAGATGCCTTTGAAGCTGCATAAGTAGATGACATAAACTGATCCGCTCTTTAGTCCAACCTAGTCATTTGGTTTTTGAACCAAAATATACCAGTGCTTGCACATGATCGTAGGATGATGCCTTTCTTGGAGGGATACCTCATCTTACTCAGGAACAAAGCCTGTATGCAAGCATAGCCCTGAAGTACAAACTTTTACTGATAGCAAAGATAAATTTAAACCACTACAAATCTTTTCACACTGAAGTATATCAGGAAATTCCTGGTGCAGTGAATAACAAAAGATAACAAAATGTAGATGACTAATAATTGTGGTTTGGTATTTTAATGCATGTTAATATTAAAATACTCCAGATAATAATATACACTGTTGCTAAGATATAAAATAAATAACATAATTCTTATAAGAGAACAAGTAGTAATTTTAAAAGAGCATATTTTAATGCTCTCCTTTTCCTATGTTCTTCCAGTAAGGTCAGTAGCTTTTTATGAAACTTACGTCTTATGCTCTAATTCACCAGTTAAAATACATCACTACTGAATAATGCAACTAGGAACATGCTGCAAGTAGTCACAAAAAGTATTAGAATCTCCTTAAAAGTCAACTAAACACCACAAAAGCTCTGAAAATTTATTTAGTAAGTCTTCCTGATACTGTTTTAAAAACAATAGCTAAAAATGGCATCTGGGTTCCTGAAAAGGAAGGTTTCTGTTCTATGTATGAATTCTTGTGTTCTTGCTAATTACCAAATTTCTACAAATTTGGTTCAGACTGAAAAATAATTCTTTTCATTAAAATATCTTTCACACACTTGTTCCTATGGGTAAGCAGTGTATTAAAGAGATCAAGAACGTAAGCTTGCAAAAGAATGCATTTTTTCCCTGATATTTGCCTCAGTCTGTTCTGTGTTAAATGTAACTGTATAAACACATGAAATAGTCTTAAGTACTGGAGATAATGTGGTAAAAAAATTCATACTGTGTCACACACTAGGTATTCAGGCTCAGAGGGTAATGAAGTTTACATCTGAAGCAGTGCTGAAGATGTCATTTGCTTGCCACATCTGCTAAATGTCAGCAGAAAGAGAGGATCTGCTTCTAAAATCCATTAACAACACATTGAAGTCCTTCTACTGACCTTACTGGGTGCAAGTCCGCTGAAACTACTGGGGTGAAACGATTTGACAAAAGGATGGAAAACTGGCAGTAAATAACACTTGTTCTTGGTGATGCGTGTTAGACAGATGATAGAGAATAAAACTCCAGTATTACTTTCTTATCCACCACTAGTTGGTGCAACTTACCTTGTCGTGGTGTGGTGGCTTGCGTGCCTTGTTGGGCCAGACTAAAATGTTGCACCCTGGCCCTCCAGGTTGGGGGTTTTGTTTTGGGCTAACAACCCAATCATGTAAAAAACAAAATCTGTTACAGAAATTGCAACAACACGATCCCACCGGGTTCGGTGGCATAGTGTTGTTGCAGCCCTATGCTCCTCGAGGAGTAACAAGGACCAAACAACATTACTTGCTTATGCAGGAACCTGGATTCATGCTTAGGGACATCTATTGCATTGCTTCATCTTGAAGGGAAACGTTCAAAAAATTATGATCAAATGGAAACTAAGCGCTGGAGTATCAAATGCAAGACGTTGCTGATGGTCTTCCTTCCAAGAATGATATATTAACATGAAGCTGGAAACAAGAATTTTTAATTTTATTGCACAGCATTGGCATTCAGTACAACTTTTTAAAACAATTAAACTTGATTCCTCGAAGTCTTGCGATATACTCAGAAAGTGATATTGACAGCTCTGTTTTCAAATTCGGTGTTTGTGAACAAATAGCTATATAATTGACTTCTGTATCAAAGTGAAACACCATCTGTATTAAACACTGTATGAATAGCTACTAAGGAATCTGTGTTTGATAAAAAGAAAGCCAGTTCCTGAGAGAATAACATAAAAAATAAGCTATATTTAGAAATCTTCTCCTGCATATTGAATTTCACACAAAGATAAAAATGGACAAATTTCTATCAGTATTTCAACAGATAATGTGACATATGATTAAGGCTAAAATCTTCAGATGTGTGCAGGAGGGCTAGGTGCCCAAATCCTGTTACAACCAGCTGCACGTTAAACTCATAATTCTACTGTTCTACCTCTGTTCTTCACATGGCCGACCTGCAGCTTCATTGTAGGAGGAAGAACTGACTCATCTCATGGAGTGAGCTCCATGAGAGTGAGCTAAACTATCCGTGTTTGTTTTCCATAGAATAATATTCATTAAAGTCTCTATCTAAATGGGAGCTGAGCTAGAGCATGATGAAATTAACAGAAAAATAGCAAAGGATATATCTTTTGTTCAACCTCAAGCTGGGATGTCACCTCCAAAATCAGACCATAGATCTTCGTATTCCAGTGTTTCCACCAAACATTAGATTAACTGTAATGCTTTCCTAAATGAAATGACCTTAACAAAAAAGCCCCAAACAAACAAAGAAAAAAACATACACAAAACAACCCGCAAACCCTGAGAACATTTCTAGTAACCATCTGCACCAAGCTACATGGACCTCAAGTCAAATTCCTGTGAGTTATCTTGGAAGCTAAAATTAATTAAAAAACTACAACCAAACACCAAGATTAAGTATAATATAAGCAAGCCATAAAATAATCAACCTAATAATTGGTTTCCTAATGGCCAGTGGAGCATTACCTTGTCAATGAGGATTTCTGTCTCAGTTGCTTGTATGCAAGCACAGGCCTTCTCCCACATCTATTAGTTGTTCCTCCTCTAGGATTTTGAGAGCATCTCTGAATACTTCTTACCATAGTATTCTTTTTTAATGTTGGAAAAGGGGTGTGTGTGTGGGGTGCTTCTCAGACTAAATACTGTGATATTCAACAGCAAGATTTATCAAGGAATTATATCAGTGAGGCACCAAGCTGCATTTCATCATAGCCCTCTCAAATTCTGTCAAGTGAAGCAGTGTCAGGCTCTAAGCTTTTAACACAAGTATGGACTGTGAACTGCCAGAGTACTGCTCCAAGCACTGCTATGTCTCACAAGCACTCCTGTGCCCTGAAGCATAAGCTCATCTGAAAACAAAGCTATTATCTACATATACAGCCACTCAAGCAAAAACATGTGTATAGGCATACACATACATGTATGTACATCTATTAGCTGAAACAAGCATTCAAACCAACCACCTGCTGACTGTAAGGTGGGAAGACTGGATATGGAAGAGATGAAGTTTCCTGAAGGGTTTCTTTTGTTACCTGGCAAAGAGGAGGAGAATTATGATTACACAGGCCAGACGTGTGTTGGATGAAGGGCTGTATTGGATGTAAATGGCAAGGCGTTAGCGGTGGGGAGCTGCAGGGGTGACCTCTGTGAGACAAGACCAGGGGCTGCCCCATGCCAGACACAGCTGAACTCCTCAGCCACAGATGGGCACCTCCAGGAAAGCATATTTAAGAAAGGGCAGAAAATGCTACATAGGCAGAGGAGGAGGGAACAAAAAAGTGAGAAACAGCAGAGGCAACAGCAAGGTCAGCACAGTAGGAGCTGATCCATGAGAGAGCAGTCACTCCCCCAGAGGGACTGCAGCCCATGGCAGACCCACACCGGAGCATGTGAAAAGAGCGAGAAGGAAGAAGCAGGAGAAAGAAACTGTACTGCAGCAACCATAACCTCCTGAACTGCTCATTGCCTCACTGAAGTGACCCGTGGCAATTATAAGGGTGGAGGAGAAGAGTCCTGAGTGCACTTCAGTGTGGGAAAAGCAGGGGAAAGGTAGTTTTTTTCCAGTGTTTTAAATGTTCGGGATTTTTTGTTTGTTTCCTCATACCCAAATCAGTAATTAAATATTTATGCTAATTGGCAATAAATTAAGTTCTCCACATCAAGTCTGTTTTGGCTGTGATAATAGTGACCGAAGTAAGAAGTAGTTGACACATTACTTGTCATATCTGAAGTGATCCTACCTGAAAAGTACTACGAGAAAGAGTATTTTGTGAGATGGACATAGAAACATAGAAAATATTGACTCCAATTTGATTGACCACTTTAACCCATGCCAGAGTTTCAAGAGCAAAATTTAAGGACCTGGACTGCCAAAACTATAAGTCTGAGAACATTAGATGCATATCTAATAGCAATGACTGACTGCCACTGGCAGCTGTTGTGTGAGAGGGAGGTGTTCTTTCAGTATTCTAAGTTAAAGTACGAGAGAAGAAAATGAAGTCATTCAGTACAAGATGTATGCTAAAAGTATTCAAGAAAATTGTTGTAGTTCTTTAGGACATGTATCTCCATGCATCTCTACTTGGAGCTCTGCAGCATGCCAAACATTTGTAATTGCATATACAGAGGTGTCTGCTACTGCCTCCCTGTACCATCTACTCTTGTCTTATGAAGATCCAGAACCTGCTAAAACTAATTGTCATGCTGAACAAACTAAATTTGGTTAACCCAGGCTGATTCCACAACAGCCTGCTTTTGGCATTCCAGATGAAAGTGCATGTAGCCAGATAACTAATAAAAATATTACCAAATAGAAAACCAAATGTCTAAGTGAATGTAGATGTCAAGAGCTATGCTCATCCTGACTCTCATCTTTAGTGCTTAGCAGACGTGAGACCTAATAATAGATTTTTAAAAGCTAAAATGTAAAAAAAAAACCAACCAAAAACTAATAAAATATCTAGATGAGCAATGTTTGTTCTTTTTTAACAGATTAAGCTTACTCTTTTCTGATTTAGCTTTTATTATTAAAATGAACTTACAACTAAAGAATAAAAAATAAAAAGAAAACAACATTTGGGAGGCAAGGCAAAATAAAAGCTTCCAAGAGAAAGGAAAACAAATACTAACTTTTCTCAAAGTGTGCATTTGGAGGAAGCCCATATGACTGATCTTTAAAGTGCCCACACATTTAAAAAAAATTGACTGTTGTTAAATTTACACATACCCATCCACGTATTCCCTATGTAGTATAAGCTGTGAAAATGAAAAATGCATTAAAGTACTTTTGCTAGAACTTGTCTTGCAAGATGAGTTTTCTTCAAGAAGGAAGAGCTTGCATTTTTTTTCTTCACCATCCTAATAGACACCTTGTATTGAAAATCCAAGATCAAAACAAATAAAGATTCAGTAAATGCAAAGACCTTGAAGTATTAAATATATATGATTGAATCTGCCACTGAGAGTAGTTGCATTGAAGTTGTTGAGGTTCTTTAACTGTACTGAAGCTAAGTGTGTGTAAACTGAGTAAATGCATAGGGATGAAAAATGCTTGTATGTTTACTTCCACCTGTAATACGAAAAAAAATTATACTTGCTGTACTCTTCCATTCTCCAATTTTCTCTTAAACAGAAGAGATTAAGTTGAAAAAACAATAGGTCAGTATAATTTATCTATAAATAAGGAGTCTAATACCAGTCTCATCTCCTATATGTATGTTATCCCCCTCTGAAAGGATAGGCATGATAAGTCTTAGTACATTGGAATAAAAAAATTCCACACTAAAAGAAAGGCATAGAAAATATAAGAATTAATTACACTGACCCATGTTTCAGAAGCCTGGAAAACTGAGTGAATAAAAAGTCTTTGTAGTGGATCTGTCTAGATCTTATTACAGTTAGTTCTTTCTTACAGGCTCTTATTTTAAGGCACAAAGAAGACAAAAAGCTTTCAATCTCAAAAGTAGGATAGTTAATTTCTTAAATATAAAACTTAGTAACTAGGAAAGGTGGAACACAAACAGAAAATGTTTATACAGAATGTCTCCTCCTTGTCCAATGTGTACTTATGGCAGGTCTTACTTTCAGTCTGGAGATGATCAATTCAGTAGCTTTTTAAATTTTCGCAAGCCCTGCACATTCCCCTCTGATCTTCATCCACCACCACCAAGTCACAGCCGACCAATGTCCATCTATCCAATACCTGCTTTCTCACAATTCTGTAATATTGGAAATTATAATTGTGAATCAACGTAGTATTAGCTGCTGCTTCACTCCAGTTCATGTAAGTTGCAGGTTTGAGCACAGTGCTGTTGATATGCAGAATAGGACAGGATGAAAGTTGCATTCTGTCACATTCAAAATTTCTAATTATTCCTACTTTATAAATTTAGGGGGGGGAAAAGCAACTAAAATTGGCAAATCATGACTAAAATTGAATAAGGACTGACATTACATGACAAATGAATCCCACAAATAAAAAGGGAGCATGCAGCTCAAGGCAAAATAATCAGACAGCTGATGTACATTGAACCTTCAGTATGACTGTCTGGTTTCAATGTCAACACAAATTTCTTTTTAGGGTATTTCAACAGACACGCTGAAATTGTTTGAAGTCTTTTAGACAGAATGGGAATGTGGGAATGCTTACCCACTTGCTGGTGACTAACAGCTAATATGGAAAAAAATCCTGTCTTCTCATCTGAAGGTCTAACGATAGATGCTTGGGGTTAGTTTCCATTATCATGCTCAGAACCACACTTGAAATGCTTCACTATAAAAAAGAGGTCTACGTGATTAAGCTTTGAACTCATAACAACAAAAAATCTTCAGTTTCCCATTACAAGAGTATATGTCATACTACAAAACTGACTTCAGCTTCATCTGAGTCCAGTGTGTTTGTTAACTAACAAATATTCTGTCACTCACTATTTTTATAATGCCATCAAACCAGACTATAACATACGGAAGGATGAAAAAGACTATGCATACTGTACTTGCATTTATTTTCCAAGACGGAGTGTAGGAGTACCCATTCTTATCAAACTTATATTTTTCTCCTTATCAAGTTGTTCTTATTCATGGTTAGTGTAGAATTTCAGTCTTCACAGTATTTGTACTGAGTTGGATGAGTGCAGTCTATCATTTAAACGATTCAGTGTTGCATTCCTTCAAGTCAGGCTAAGTAGCGTAAAAGTGTTTTCACTAAGAGTGCATTCAATTAGTTCCAAGTAACATTTATGCAACAAACAAATGAAGCTTAACAACCCTTCTGATCTACAGCACTGGTGACATGGAATGAAATCCTGGTCAGCAGACACTTGCCTGCACTTATTTTGGGTATTGAGATTCCTAGAAGAGTAATACTGCTGATGATGTTCAGACTTGACCATCCAGTCACTACCTGGATTACAGACTTTTCCAAGTGAGACCTTCTGATTAGGTAAGCTTTTAATGCAAGTTCTTAGCCAAGATGTTTACCCTCACAGTTATTAACTTGCAGTTTCACTGTTTTCCAACCGTTTCACCACTAAATAGGTACCTTGATTAAATAATTTTTATATTGGACTATTTTATCAATCTGTGTAAATGCTTGATAAAATAACAATCAATATAAACAGTTAAAATTTCTTGCACTCCTGTATTACTGAGCTGATGAACGATGGATACTGTAACTTGCATTGCAGGGTTACACATGTAGGGCATCAGTTGAATCTGATGCTTAGACCACTACCACATCATTAAATGTAGCCCAGGTACAGTCCCCAGAATGTTTCTTTCTTGCATGTACATGATTGCTATTAAACTTTATGTAGTCTAATTTGTCCTGCCCTTACAGATGTGCAATTCCATGGGTTTCATGTAATGACACTTTTAGATAATTTTATTCTGTTATGAGCATTTCTGTAATATTTTACTGTTACCGATCTTTCACAGTGGGTTGGTTGTTTTGTTTGTTTTTCTTTTTTCTCTACTTTAAGTCCTTATATGTGTTGATATTAGAAATAAAACATTGAGACTGGAACAAATGTCGCCTTTTTATGCACGGTAAACAACACTCATATGGAACTACAAGAAATATGACCTCTTGTTTATCAGGGATGGTCCCTTCTAAAACAGAATGAGGGGAGAAGGAAGAGGAAGAAGGGGGGAAAAAAGGAGGATCATTCTGTGTTGTAAGGACGTGTTCAAATCCCTAGTCTAAAACAAGTGTGTCCTAAATGTGCCACTATTAGATAGTCAATATAACACGCTCTGCCTCTTGGTTTTCCTATTCTTTTCAAATAGTAAAGCCAAAAAAGCCAGAGAAACCAACTTCACTGCTTAATATTTGTTCTAACTCTCAGCACACTTACTTGGCAGCTAGAAAACCTGTGATTCTCATTCTTGCTCCAAATAATTTCTTTCATGAAATATGTCATACAGTGTGAATGAAACGACCTGAGTCCAGACCATTGTATAACATGACACGTAATGACTTGTCACCTACATTGACCACTGATACTGCAGTAGGAAGGATTGATGTTATTCCCAACCTTAAGTTGAGGTCTCTACTCCAACCTCCTACTTGGTCAGCTATGAGATGAGACTAGGTTGCCTAGTGCCTTAGTCAGTCAGACCTTGAAAGTCTACAAGCATGAAGGCTGCACAGCCTGTGTGGGCAACCTCTTCCTCTGACTTTTCACACAATGAAAAAGATTTTCCATGTATCCAGTCCAAGCTTACCTTGTTTCAAATTATGTCCATCACCACTGTCTCCTGTAAACCTGTCCCTCACTCCACTTGTTTACTTACAAGTGCACAGAGACAAAACATTCTGTTTCAGACTGAATGAAACCTGCATGCCATCAGTCTCCGTTCAGTCTTCAGTCCAGGATGATCTCTCCTCAAATTTTCATTTCAGGATGCAGATTACTTTAATTGCTAGAACTGTGAACTTTCTGTTTGAGGACTCCAAAACTGTCACACAGCCTTCTCGATAACCTCCCCATAAGCACTGGAAGGCTTCTATTATGTACCCATTGCAGCCCATCTTCCTTTTTCTTCTCTAAACTAAGTAAGCCCAGTTCCTTGAGCCTCTCCTGGTAGGCAATGTGCTTCAAAGATTAAGTCACAGTTAAATTCAGCACTAGGACACAAACCTGAATAAGTAATATGCAAAAAGTCAGCTCATCTTGCTCTAGTCTATTTTAAGTTCAGTGCATTCTTTTCTACATGACTCTTTAGTTTTATTCTGTAACTGTCCAAATGTTCCTGCACAGAACCACTAATTCTCCACTTCCCTTGAATATTGAAACATAAATTTTCAGAGTTTTTCCTAACTGGATATAGGTTTGCAATTCAAGAATCACCTTGCTCCTTGAAACAATTGCAATGATATTTTACATACATTCCAGCTTTAGTTCTGGAGTTAATGAACTTCAGATTTAACATGATTATCCTGAAGAGACAGAGCTATAATTCTGAGATGTAATTCTCATAAATTAAAGTTTACCTGTTCTTGTTAATAATGGTTTTCAAACCAGTATTCAAGTAAGACTAAAAAAGTATTTAATAGTATCATCCTAAACTCTAAGGGTTACTAGAAGTTAGGTTGTCTCTGTAAGTTACACAACTTCTTACACAAATGCTTTTTAATTGGATTTTCATTGGCTGTTAGCAAGCACAGCCCTGCTAATATTTAATCACAAGTTGAGCAAATTTGCTACTTTACTTTCAGTGTTTGGCAAAATGTAGGTAAAACCTAACAAGATCCTTCTCACATTTCTGATCTGTTTTCATCATCTCTGTCTGTCAGGGAAACCTACAAAGGATATTTAGATTGCCCCACATGTAGTTCACCAGATTTCGCGTAACCACAGTCAGGAAGGCAGGGACTGAAGAACAGTCCACCTACTTAGAGCGTAAACAAGCTGCAGCATGTGGTGAACAGACTGTTTAACCCTACATGTAACTGTGAAATGCTAGATAAAACACTGAAAGAGTCTAAGTTTAGAATTTCTGGTCAAAGCCAGCCTTTGGTTTTTTTTTTTTTTTGCTTTCCAATGAAACTGTCCCATTTCTGTGGTTTAACTGTCACTCTTGACTCTCAAAAGAAAACTCCTGTGTCTGCGTGTGTTGTATTTGTAGAGACAATTGCCGGAGAAGGAATAGAAGGAAGATACAGGGAACCTGGAGCCTTAAAGTGTGGAATGTTTTGATTTTGTTTAGCGTGAAAAGCCAATTTAGGAAGAAATTTCTAGCCAAAGATAATATTCTTTGAAAAAGTGGAAAATTGAGATTTTTAAATATGGTTGCATAGACAGCACAAAGCCCCTGGTTGTGTTGTATGTAATCTAAAGCAATTATTGATACCTGTACTATAGGACTGTCTTGGGAAAGAAGAATATTCTGCTAGAATCCTCTTTGGGTCCTTCCAGATAATTACATTGTAGTAAAGGACCGGAAGCTAAAGTGTGCTGAAAGAAAAGTATTCTTTGCAAGGAGAGAAGTTAAATACTGAAACAGGTGCCCAGAGAGGCTGTGGCATCTTAATCCATGGAGAGTTAAATAAATAAATAAATAAATAAATAAATAGTTAACTGGATGAGGTTTTGCACAACATAATGTGACTTTGAAGTTGATCCTCTTCAGAGTAGTGTTATGGTGGGTTGATCTTGGCTGGCTGTCAGACCCCCACTCTCTCTTTTTCACTCCCCCTCCTCAACAGGACAGGGTAGAAAATAAGATGAAGCAGCTCATCGGGGGTCAAGATAAAGACAGAGACATCACTTACCAGTTACCATCATAGGCAAAACAGATTCCGCCTGAGCAAAATTAATTTAAGATATTGCCAATTACAATAGAGTTGGATGGTGAGCAAAGACAAAAAACCACCTTCCCCCACCCAAACATCTTCCCAGGCTCAGCTTCACTCCTTCATCCCCAACTCCTCTACCTTCCCCCACCCCTGGGCATCTCAGGGGCATGGGGAATGGGGGGCTGCGGTCAGCCCGTGACAGCTCCTCTCTGCAGCTCCTTCCTCCTCACACTTCTCCCTGCTCCAGCCTGGGGCCTTCCCACGGGCTGCAGGGAAACACCCGCCCCACCGGGGTCTCTCCCGGGGCCGCAGGAAAATTCCCGCTCCAGCACCTGGATCACCTCCTCCTCTCACCTTAGTGCACGAGAGGGGTGGGCAGAACCTCCAGAGGTGCCTTCCAACCTAATGTATTCTGTGATTCTGAGTGTTTAAAGCAGGCGATAAGACATGTAACAACAGACACATCTCATTATTAAAAGTTCATTGATTATCTTGGTACGGTCAGTTCTGCTTTTTATCAGCTTGTGAACCTCACATGTATGTAAAATACTTTTTTGCTAGGAGGAATTGCTACTTTAAATTTCAAATTAGTTTAAGATAAAGAATAACAGTCCCTCATGCTTTAAAAACAAATACATGTGGCAAAGTAAAAATATTTGTATTTTCTTTCTGACTAGGAGTCTGCAAGGAAGATAAACTGTAATGCTTAAAGTACCTGTATCGAGGGCCCCCAAAGCATTTTAGAAACTGTCTTAATTGCATGAGTCATTTTGCTATTAACATTACTGACATCCACCAACTGAAACGAAAGTCATTATGAGCACGCTGTAGCTGCTCCAGACATTCTTACTGGGTAAGAAACAGGAATATTGTTCACTTTAAAATGAAAAGGTATACAGACACAGGCTTGCACACACCAATTTACACAGAGCAGAATGAAGGCTAGCTGAGCCATTCTGTGTTGATTGTTCTAAAACATCAGATAATCTCTAAAATCCAACTCTAAAATTCTTTACTTTTTAAATTGAATATTAAATTGCAAAACAAACACAGGTAGGGAAGATGGCAGCAAACTTTCCAAAACAAACCCTATACCAAAATTTTCATATGACTATCAGTTATGTATTATCTTACCATAATTATATCCCTATATGCTTAATTTTCACCATCACTCTAAATGCGCTGGGAGTTGTAAACAAGATCCTCCAAATTCATCTCTTTTCTCACCAGGATTCTCAGTCTTTGCCTTTCCTCCACAAATCAACACTGTGTGCTTTGGATGCACTTAGTACTCTGTTCTTACAAGCCAATTCATCATTTTTGCTAAGATGTTAAGCCACTGCCAGTTTAATTTGTAATAACATGCAATGAATTTGTCAGTTGACTAAAGGTTCTGGAGAAATTTTATTCTCTTCACATGAAATGTCCATTTTTAATTTGCTCTCAAACCCAAAGATTTTCCACTGCGTTAGCTTTTGCAATGTAGTTGCTAAGCAACCAGGATAATTTTTCCTATCATAGTTCAGCAAAGGAGGATATACATTTACCAGCCTAAACCTTGCAGGAGCTTTTGTGGTTTAATTAAGTCTCTAATGTTTATAATCCCTTGTCACTCATATCTCTGCACACTCATTTCTTTTCATTGGAGTTTCATGCAGATGGGCACAGATGTAGCAGTTCTCAAACAGCCGGCTATATGCACAAGCTAATAGCAAATTACCTGGATTCATAACTTAGGAGGGAGGTGTGTAAATGCATAGAGCTTTTCAATAGCTTTCTATTTGGTGAAATAATACATCATAAGTCACTAGAGTCAATTTCAAAAGTCAAACACAGAACAGCAGCTGGTTTTAGCGTTCTCAGTGTATAGATAGTTCTAGGTTAAAAAAATCATAATGACTATAGTTTTCTGCAAGCAGTATCTTACCTTTCCCCCACAGTTTATAATTTCATATTTCAAACTGCACACATCACATATTTAGAAGCCTCTGACTGAGTGATCTCAAATAATTTTACTCATTTGATTGCCTCTTATCATTCAGCAGTAAAATGTTTGTATCCAGATGTGTGTCCAATGCAGTAACCATGAATATAGTTTTAAAACCACAAGATTTAACATATTCAATGAGTCATAAATTATATATAGCATTTTCAAACTGGGAGAGGAAGATAGGTCAGTCAAGCAGATAATTATATTCCATTTAAGATTAGGGCAGTTAAGAAGCAAAATAAAAACTAACACATTATAACAATTGTTCACTTCATGACAAGACAAAATCACTGTAGGAAAGACAGTGTTGGCAACAAAGTCTATGCTTTGGTGAATAACGGTGCTGTTTCAAAGGGTTCTTCAGCTTCCACTATTTTTCAGCAGAATGATAGATTTTCATGCTGATTCAGTGTTTTCTAGCCACACAATTTCTGTGATAACTGCTATGGCAGATTGAACTTCAAAAACAGTCCCCAGAAAACAAGTTTTGGTTAGCATAACAGATTCCTTAATGAATTACATCTGTTCAACAGTCCAGTGGTGGGTACAAAAAAAAGAAAAGGTGGAGTTTTTATTATCTCCACAGTGGTTTTCTGTCTCAACAACTAAAGCTGGAAAATTCCCATCTTTTAGAATGGCTGATAAAAAAATATATTTTTCCAGTTAGACTCCAAAGAGCATTTTCCCTCCCACTCAGCGCTTCATTTTTAAATCAAAGGCTATCAAATTAAAAACTCCAAAACACTGAGAGCTACCATAATAACCAGAGCTCAGTAGGATTTAAGTAAGGTTTCATGGAGATTAGGTAAGGGAGGAACTTAATCATAAATATTCCCCCTCTAAAGAAAGATTTTCAGCATTAAACAGAATGTATAGCTCTACTGTAAAAAGATGTTACACTGGTTATTCCATCTTTTTTTAAGAACTAATTTGGTATGTGGAAAAGGTTGGGTTAAGTGACAGAAGTGCCTGTCACTCAACCTAATATACCAAGTTTGGTGGCTATGCTGCCCAAAAAGGAGTGTATGTCAGAGGCAAGAGGGGTCTGAGGGTCGTTACAGAGAATGATAACAGACAATGGCAGGGGGCTGTTTCAGATGCCAAATGTTTCAATACCTCGACTCTGCTTCTGCTGTTTGTGCAGAGTACAATAATTAGGACTTGCTACCTGGGCAGTAATTTAGGGACAGAATGACCCTACTTTTTCACACGTGGCATACGAATTGAGGCACACTGAAATAAGACCTCTGAGATTGCGCTGAAGCGTTGCCTAAAAATGAGCCAGAATGGACCATTGTTAAAAAGGGTGCTGCTGCAACACGGGACTTTACTGTCCTGCCTGCTGTGCCAGAGTGACTGGAGGAACATCCACCATCTTTATACCAGCAAAGAACTTGGTACCTTCGTGGAAAAACAAACAAAACCAAACACAGGCAGTTAGCTTAGTCTGCATTGCTGAGGACTGCAAGAACTTTAGACATCGAGCTTGCTTGTTGTCTGCAGCAGCAAAGACGTGCGCCTTACTTTGACACTAAGATCAATTCTTTTTTTATTTTTTTTTTTAGCAATTTCTAGCCACACTTGATAGTGAAAACTATCTAAAATGTTAAGACTATGGACTATGTATTTTTGCTGTCCTACAAATATCATGGCAAGCTGCAAGCAACATTGCAACTACAGGGGCTACCTCTGGTTTGTGTTTTAATTAGATGGCCATGCACAGCATTACCCTGCTGCATTGGTGTGTATCCAATTTCTGCTCAGGCAATCATGAAGTTGAGTCAACCTTTCCAAAACACTGAGATGCATTTTCTATCTTTAAGCCAGCACAAATACAGTGATAGCCCAAGCACAACACAAAACAAAGAAAAAGCTTTTCTTAAGGTCACATTCAGACCTTCACGTTTAGTCAGAGAAATACCCTGACTTCAAGCCATCATAAGCACTTGCATGTATTGTAGCATGAGTCAGACTCATGGCATGAATGAACTGTCAAAAACAATTATTTAACCTGTGTACCTTTGAAACTTGCCAATAACCATACAGTGGGCCAGATCCTACTCCAAGTGACTGAAAACTGAAAGTCCAAATGACAAAAAGGAGGGAAAACTAGACTTCCATTTAGATTTGCATCAAATATCCCAGAACTATTAAGTGTTGTCAGGTGAACAACCAGCAGAATTTCTAAATAACCTAAACTGCTGTGAAGCCTTGAGATCACAACCCTGTCCCCTGCAGGTCCTTGACTAAAAATGGTGAAAGGAGGGATATGCACAGCGCTGGCGAGGGTACGTAGAGAGAAAGGAAACTGAGCAGTGGAAGCAGCAGCCTCTTCAGAGTAGCAGCAGCCCAGCAGAGTCCTTGATCAGAAGGGCAAAGCCAGGACAGATGTACCCTGCTGCCTGCTAAAGCCATCAGCGTCATTCCTTGTTCCTTTAATGTCTGCAGGCAACCAAAATGCCTCATGTGGTTTGCCAAAAGGAGAGGCTCCGAGCCTTCATTCCCACTCAGTTCACCTGTGCTGAAACGGCTGTACTCAAGATTTACTAAAAATCTGAAAAGTCTGAACTCAAGATTTACTAAAAAGCAGAAGCCTAAAAAGGGTGCAGTGGGAAAAGAGTGCCCAGGACACTATAGGCAGTTCATAATGCAGACGTATCCAAAAAGGCAGCCTTCAAATTTCTTTTCTTGGACACATTTCTCTTCCACAGTTAAGCCAGACATTTTACAGTAATAGCTCACACAGAAGAATGACAGAAAGAAATTTGCATTTAAGACAACTAAAAGTGTCTAGTCACTGATCTGTCCTTTTTTGAAAGATAGATCTCTGAACCAGCTTCATTTTTTGCCTACCATTTGCAGTAGGAAGAGCCAAAAAAAAAGTTAGCAAGAACTTCATCATAATGTGCTATGTAAAAATAATGGAATGGTCTTACATGGCAGTTCCTGGAGCACATTGAGCTATTTACAACTTCAGGGAAACTTTAAGCAAGAAAGGGAAAAGACAAATCTCCAGAGACTCATAATTACTCATTTTGAGGCAGGATATAAGCAATGATTAAATAGCATCATTAAAATGTGAGCAAATTATTTGCCATACATAATATCGCCAACAAATTACCTTTTATCTCTTCATAGGTTGTCCAACAGAATTAGTCATAATTTAATGAAATCATCTGTAACAACTATAATGGTGGCTTTATTCCATAAACTTTCTTGTAAGCAGAATCTTTCTGTGAACTCAGTCTCCTGGGTTTTCTGGAAAAAAACAAAAACAAACAAAAACCAAACCACCACCCCACAAAAAAACCCAACCAAAAAAACTCCAAAGCCTCAACTTAAAAAAACTAACTCCCCCACGGCTTGCAGTATTCAGTGAAATTGTACATATAGCTATTGTCTTGGCTAAGAAAGGCTTCTTTAGTGTGCTTGTATATGTAGCCAAGATGTTATCCTGAGGTAAGAGATGCAAAATGATGTGTTATGTAGCTAAAATTAGTGAAAAGTTGATACATTCTGTAAAATCAGCCATAGGGAAATCTCTGTCTGTAAAGTTGAAAGCTGCCAAAAGTTGCATAATCTTTAACACTCTAGATTACCCTTTGAAGATATTGATCCAAGTAGGGTCAGAAATATATAATACTTTTCTGAAATCTTAGTTTTATTAAATAAAACAGAAAATGTCACAACTGAATGTCTTGATAAAGAACAGAAGCCAAGCCACTCATATTCCTGAAATAACTAGCACAGAACAGATTTTGGCAGCAAGGGCATCACTTGCATTTTAAAACTTATCTGAAGCTGTTTTAAAAATAACTGGTCTGTCAACTCGAGTCAATCATTTTATTTTTTTAATCCTCTAATACTCTGTAGCATTTCTCTCCAAGGAATGTTTCCGGTGCGCTGTCATGTCATATTAGGGAGTTGGAGATTGTATATATTGGTGAAATCATTACATTCAATCTTTATCCCAAAAGAAAACACAGCAAATTTGAAATTGGACTCAAACTCTTATGTAAATTGTAAAATACTTTAAAGAGTTGTTATATGATATTTTTGTTGTTTCAAAGCAAAATTTTGATTTAAGAACAACAGCTTTTCAGTGAGCAAAAATACCTTTTTGGTGTCAACGTGAAGGTTAACACTATTGTAACATACTTAAGTGAAGCACTTTATTTAATGCCTCTGAACATTAGCTGGATATTTAACTGTTCAGTTAAACTGTTCAGATCTTGATTAAATGAACAAATATCTGCTTTCATTTCTTTGCACCAGAATACCCATCATGATTCAGTCCTTTGCAATTTAAGATTCCAGGATTCTTTTTTTCCTGTTCACAGTTTCTCCTCTAATCTTTCACAGAAGTTTGGAAATAAGAAATATGGTCTTTTCTGCCATAAAGAATTGGATTGGATATAAGAAAAAGTATCTTCACTGAAAGGGTTGTCAATCATTGGAACAGGCTGCCCAGGGAAGTGGTTGAGTCACCATCACTGGAGGTATTTAAAAGATGTGCAGATGTGGTGCTTAGGGACATGGTTTAGTGGTGGACTTGGCAGTGGTAGGTTAATGGTTGGACTTGATGATCTTAAAGGTCTTTTCCTACCTAAATGATTCAACTATCTGACTTCTTTAGGATTCTCTCCTGAACAAAACCACCTTTCTGCTTCTTTCTGCCGCACAGTCTACTATTTTTATGACATTTGCTTTTCCATATCCAAGATGGATACTAAATATCATTAATATCTGATAGCTATTCTGCTGCTGTGATAACTAATTCCTCTAAATATTTTCTGCATCTTTATCTGCTTGACTTCAGCCATTTTATTACTACTGATCTGGAAAGATACGTCTCAGTCATGGCAGGCTGTGGTTCACATGACATGCTTCAGGAATTTCTTCAGCAAGAACCTTAAATACAATTTATCTATCTATGTATTGACAGATACTTCCCTAAACTAGCAAATTGCATTTCAGTAAATTATATATTATGGTAGTATTATTCCTCTGCACCGTTTCCTATTCCACAAAATTCAAGTATTTCAGATAAGGGAAAAAATAAAAATCATTATATCCTTTATCAATTGTTACCTATAAGTCACTACTTATCTAAAGATTTCATTGACAACACAGATTAAATTGTATCTTCTACTAAGCATGGATTTAAACAGCTATGTAATACTGATTAATAGTTGTTCTGTTGTCTCTTACATAGACTTCCTCTCTCTCCAGTAAGTTGTGCATAGTAACTTTTAAAAAATGAATAACAGATGATTTTAATGTTTTCAATATGTATTAAGGTATCCATGCTTGCTAAACCCACTAATATAACACAAGTGCAGTAATTATAAGCATTATCAACTAAATCTGATATTCCTCACACACAGTGATTTTTCCAAATGAGAACAGGATTACATACACTTAGGATAAATATCTAAGTTCTGGAAGATGCATTAAAAAAAAAAAAAAAAAAAAGAATAGCCATAAAATAAGAGAAATGAACTAGCAATAGTAGCATTTGAGCTTGATGGGCTGTTGTCTCGTTATAAGGAAATTTTACTATCAATGTCTTTTTACTACTCTGTCATAACAAAGGCTAAAAGTTTATTGCTTTTTTTTACCTAAGCCACATGTTACAATAAGGTGAAAGTCTAGCTTTAGAAAAATACTAATCAATTGAAAAAATGGACTTCATTTCGGTTAACATAGCATATGACATGCTACTGTATCAAAAGCCAGGAGGTTATTACAGCAGACAGGGCAGAGGCTAACAGCACGTAATGTGACTGTTCTCAGTGTCCAGTACCAAGCTGTAACGAGAGCCAGAACAACTTTGCTTTTAGTTGAGAACCCAGAATTTCTGGTAAAACAGTGTCTTTATTATAAGCTATGGTGCATGGTGTAATAGCAGAAAGAGATGCTTCCAGCTCCTTCACTCCTTTTGAAAGATCTCAGATCTGAAAGCACAATTTTGCAATGTGCGGAGAGGCACTAACTGTGCTTAACACCTATTGAGACGTGATCCGCGCGCAGGGAGGAGGGAAGGTGACGTCCTTCATCTTGACTGTTCATCACAACCGCTTTGCGAGCAGAAAAGGGAGGAAGCAAAGGAGAGGGAAGTTGAAGCTAGGACAGAGGATGTATAATTACAGCCTACAAAGATAATCTCCCATATTTTTAGTTGTGACTGAATCAAGACTAGTAATTCAGGATGTAGAAAGGCATGCCAAATCTTCTGAAACAACAATTATGCAAGCAAATACTCAATATTAGCTAGCAAATACTTTATCTAAGCCTCTTTACACATATACACACAGAGGAAATAGAAAGGGATATAGATTTACAAAGTGAGAACTAATAATTTATTTTTATAAAAAAATAAGACCACTGTGTAGCTTCACTTTATTTATATTAATAATAATTTTAAACCAGTAAATAATATGAAGCATAACCCTTCCTGCTAGTGCAGCAATTTTCATTGTAAAATATTTATCAGAAAATCTGTCTAATAGTAGCAATAGATGACAGTGAACCATATAAGTATTGGCTAATGTTATCTCAAATTAAACAATTCAGCTTGCTACAACTCAGTTTCAATGCTCTGTTTGAAATCTTTACAATTTATTCATTCGTCAAAAGCAAGAAATGAAACCCTGCTGCGTTCAAGAAATAAAACTTTCAGGTGCGAGGTTTAAAGTAATAGGAAAGACCAAGTGGCTTGCTCAGCCTAAGCTACATTTGGTGCCAAAAACTTTCAGCTTTCAGAAATAATTTTCAAATAAGACAACACATTCGTGTTCAGAATTACTCATATAAGTGCTTTTGAAATGTTACTGTGTGTATTTGTATGCATGCAGACAGGTATCTTCATTATAGCTGTCTCTAACCAAACTAAATGGGGGATAAGCCACCAGTTCGTCACAGGTATTTAAAGTTACATATGGTATTACATTTGTGAAAAAACATCCATTAGTTATAACAGTGATCTTTATGGACATACTCCTTTCCTGCTTACTTATGATAAGGTATTAGCAAAGTCATGCATGCAAACAGATCATAAAGCAGAA
Source organism: Aramus guarauna (assembly GCA_013400195.1). Classification (NCBI taxonomy): domain Eukaryota; kingdom Metazoa; phylum Chordata; class Aves; order Gruiformes; family Aramidae; genus Aramus; species Aramus guarauna. The sequence continues at coordinate 46,735 of VXBL01008646.1, forward strand.
TAAGCCTGGTCTTTTAGCAGAAAGGGGCTGCTGCTATCTTGGATTTCATACTTCAGCAATTAACTCACCTCAGTTGCACCACCAGACCAACACAGGGTTTGCTAAGAAAAACTTTGTCCAATATATTTTCTGTAGATGGTAATAGTGAGACACCAGATGACAACTCCATTCTGTTACCTGCTGTCCAGCAATCTGAACTAGTTTATGTGCCACTTTCCTTTCAGCCCTCAATTATTTCAGCTCTTCTGCAAGACAAAAGAACTTTGTCAATGCACATACCAACCCCACCACTAAATCTGTACTCTAGCTTGTCTTCTCTGATTAGTTATTTAAAAATATGACTGGTTAAAATTATCCAGACCCAACTGTGCCTGCTTCAACAAACCATTACTTTACATTCCTTTCAAAATGTTAATGCACATTACCCGCTGGTGAAGGACTAAGTGCAAAACAGAAGAAATAGAAAATCCCTGAAAAGCTGGTGGTAGAGCCTCAAAAGTAGATTTTCTCCATTTTAAGGAAGTAGCTGAGAAAAGAAAATATGTTGACCTTAAAAATCTTTAATTCTGATTTGATCCAGTCATTGTAATTGGATTCTTACTTTTTTAAAAACTATTGTCTGTTACATATTAAAAAAAAAATAAAATTCTGACTGTTGTTGTGAACATACAAAAAATATTTCAGGAAAGTTGTGAAACAGATCGTACTCTGCAATCCTCCATTCTTTCCTGTGTCTATACTTTTTAACTTTCTTGGTCATTCATAAGATCTACATGATTATAAGCCCAGACTGAGGAACAGACTTGTAGGCTCTCCAGTTTGAGCAAGAATTTTAAACCTGAAATCTAAGAAAAATCTATCTCAAAGTAAACTTTCATAAACAACCAGAACAAGGAATTAATTACACTGGAATCAGAATCTAGATCTGAGCAACCCTTATTTTCAAGGCTAGGCAATTTTCATAAACTGTGTCATCAGACAGAAGGCTGTTGAAAAACAGTGGGTTTGATAAATATAACAAACTTTTCAGAAGTGAAATTTGAGATACTAAAATTAATTGTTTGGTTTAGACTGATGGAATTCCTTAACTTCTGGCAAATCATTATTGAACACTTAAGATTCACATAGCATTTTTTCCTCCCAAAGTCATCCTGGAAACTTGAATTGCCTAAACACATAAAAAGGCGTTATTGGCTTCCAATTCTGAATACAAAGCACAAAGTAATAGATACTCTTGATTTTTCTAAAAAGTACTGAGTTTATCTACTATTTCTGCCTGACATGCTGTTAAGTTTCTTCTGCCAACAGTAGTAATTATCATTTCAACATTCAAATACATGAAAAAGAGGAAGTTAATTTGGCGGGAGGGTAGGAAGATATTGATGATTGAGATCAAAGTTCATATTCAAAGCAATATTGAAGACAGGTCCCAAACTACAAAGAAAGTATTGTAGATCCTCACGTTGAAATACATCAAGAGTTTTAATCAGTGTTTGAACAACGTTCTCTTATGCAATAATACCTGTTATTTGTACTGATAATAAATGGCTGCCAACCTCTCCTCTTTTTTTTGCCTCCATGCTACATGTAAGGACTGCAGCAGAAGTACTTTACTAACTATCTGGTTGTTTGGGGCCATAAATTTGCTAAAGATAAAAACCTGATGAATGTTTTAACCCAAAAGAGCCACGTTTTGTTTTGTTTTGTTTTGTTTTGTTTTGTTTTGTTTTGTTTTGTTTTGTTTTGATTTGATTTGTTTTGTTTCTCCTTGGTAACCTTCAATTAATTAGGATTAGATTTTACTGAAATTACCTAGTTTGAGCATAATCTTAAAGATCCTCATAAAAATCTTCACAGCACCGGCAACTGAGAAGAATAGACGTCATGGCAGATTTCAGGAGACCTGCTTACAACCTGCCTTACAAATACAAGCATCCTTGAGTTTACGTCACCAAAACGTGGGGTTTTTTTCATTATTCAAAATTCAAATGAGACACCTGGACTGTCTTGAAATAAAGTCTTATGGAAGGTGAACTAAGGCAAATGAGACTGCAATTTACAATCCAAGTAGGCCTGCTGGGCTTGGCAAGCTTCTCCCTCCTAATCCTTTCCATGCTGTGAGTGATACTTTGGTTTTGCTGAAGAATTCAAACCCGATCTTTCCATTTGATCAGTTGTTCAGAGCTTATTGACCCCGAAAGTGAAATGGCACCAGAGACTTGTCTAGTGCAGCCTTCGCCAGAAAAACGTCATAAATTACATCCTGAAACCATTCCAAGAAAAAAAAAAAAAAAGCAAATATAATGCAAGCATGTAATAGCTTTGAAAATATTTATGGAAAAGTATTTCAAGCCCTTTTTATTGACCGTAGATCAACAAGAATTCTTTTAACACAACAATTTACAATCTTTAACAGGAATATGACTATGGCATCCCTGTTCTGCATAATACAGTAACAGCATTCTGAGAGGTAAAACATGACCACAGTCTTGAAGATTTCAAACACATTCAATGAAAATAAGGGCAAACAAACTGCTATGATGCTCTTAGGTGCTTTTTTCTTTTCCTTCCTTTCCTTGAGCCCCGGCTGCTGTACTTTGAATTGTTCTAAGGCAAGAATCACTGAGTCAAGATCAGGCTTTCAATGTGCTTTCAAATTTCTCTTTGGGATATATTTCTCTCTATCCTGCTGTTTGAAGTATGAAATGACTTCAGGTCAACCAATTTGGGACCCAAGACAGCAGAAGTCTTTGTATATGATCTGGCTTTGACTTTTAAAAACAACCTTTACTTGCAGTTTTCCTCTTGATGAAGAATACCAAAGTTAGTTTCATCTGTTTGAGAAAGACTTTGTCCTCTTTTGGCTATAACCAGGACTAATGCTGCATATATTGTTTTTATATGAGTGTTACTAACTTCTGATGTATAGTCAATAATCTTACTTCTGTGGTCTGAATAAATCCCTGAAAAACTGGTATAAAATGTCATGTTGCATAAACACCAAGACTGAATAATGTTAGAGCATTTTACGCTTATGCTTTCCTCATTATGGCAGCAGATAGTACACAGGTAAAGGGGTGTATGTGTGTGTAAATAAGATCACAACCCATTACTGGGAGACAAATTTGCTCCATACACATTCCAAAGGAAATAAAATTTCAGAAGGAAAAAGGAATGGAAAAGAAGGTAAGGAAACTGAAATTTGAGTAAAATACACAGTTCAGTTCACTGACAAACGACAACACAGAACAAAGGAGTCTGAAGGATTATTTCTTAACAAACAAGTTTTTGAAGCCCTCTTTTCTCTATGGAGAGGAGAAGACGTGCAACCAAAGAAACAACCAAGTTTGGAGGCTTGCGAGGTCTGTCCCTGCGCGCTGCAGTAACCGCGCTGCAGCCGAGGGCACTGCCTGCTGGTGTCACAGCCAGTCTGACCCACGTGGATTTTTACTAGACATGAGGGAAAATGAGGCCATGAGGGAAACAAATTATAGTTTTGTCTTACAGTTATCACTCACCATAGGTTTCAAAGAGTGCAGGTGTCTTGGCATTAACAATGAGTACACAGTCACCTGTCAGACATTGACTCTGCTTTCAAATTAGGGCATCTTTGATTACTTCTCTAAGGCCTTAAATTCACAGGTTGAGCTGGGCAAAGGTGGTTCTCCTCTACTGATTTTTCCCCCCAATGTCAACTGGGAGTCCCAAGCATATGCAAGTAAAAAATTCAAATAAAGACCCGTGCAGATCAGCTGAAACAATATTAACTCTGAAACATCTTATCTCGCAAAAGTAATCTTTACTTTGCTTTCTGTAATGATCATATACTTCTGAAATTAAGTTTAATTTGCTGAAACATTTTTTAACATCAGAACTTCAGTCAGTTTTTGAAAAATATTTCGAGAAATTATGAATTTTGTACCAATTCAGGATAAAATACACAGGCTGCTAAGCAAAGAACTTTGCTAAACATCTGGAAAGTAAAAAAAAAAAACCAAACCAAACCAAACAAAAAAACCCAGAGATTATACCTACAGTTATAAAAAGGGGGAATGGAAAAATGGACTGATAAATTGATGCTTAACATATTCAGAGAATGATTCATCATTCAATAGTTTATCTATGTAGTAATAGACAGTTGTTACCTAGGAATGCAATAACTATCCATTATTTAACACAGAAACAAAACTATGTAGTAGTTCTCAAAAGTGGCTAACAAACCTGAAGCTGAACTAAAATTGGCCAAAGATGTTGAGTTCAAGAAAAAAAGGGTTCTCCAGAGACATAAGCAGTAAGCAGAAGCACAGAGAAGACGCAGGCCCATTACCGAACAGGGCAGGGACACCAGTCACCAGTAACGCTGACCAGGCAGAGGGACCCGATACCCTTCTCTGCCTCTGTCATTACCGGCACAGCTGGACACCAGATCACAGGATGAAGTAGCTACGACACCGCATGTGTCGACCTACCAGCAGTGGGAAAAGGGCTGGTCTGCTGCCTCTTGCAAGGTCTCAGCCCACATGAATCCATGGGCCCAGAGAGAATCCACCCCAGGGTGTTAGAAGTGGCTGACGTTGTCGCAAGGCTACTTTTTATAGGATTTGAAAAGCGATGAAAACCAGGGAATGTCCCTGATGACTGGAAGACAGCAAATACCAAGTCCTGCACCTGGGTAGAAATAACCAAATACCTCAGTACAGACTAAGGTTTGTGCGGCTGGGGAGCAGGCTTGCTGAAAGGGACCTGGGGGTCCTGGTGGACACCAAGCTGCTGCAGCAATGAAGGCAAATTGGATCCTGGGCTGCATCCACAGGAGTGTTACAAGCAGAGATAGACACATGATCATCCCACTCCACTCAGTACTGGTCAGGGGGCACATGGAGGACTCTGTCCAGTTCTGGTCCCCACATTTTGAGAAAGATGTGGACAGACAGTAGTGGGCCAAAGGAGGGTCATGAAGATGATCAATGGGCTAGAGAAGCTGCCCTATGAAGAAAGTTAGGCCTTTCCTCTCTGGAGAAGAGAAGGCTTGGCAGGGACCTCATCAGAGTATTCCAGTACTTAAAGGCCAGCTACAAAGAAAACAGAGGCTCTCTTTTCACAAGAAGCCTCATGGAGAAGACAAGGGGTTACAGGTACAAGTTGCACCAGGAGAGGTTTCATCTCAACATTAGAAAGCATTTTTTTTACAGTAAGAAAAGTCATTCACTTTTCAGGAATATTTCAGGAACAACTTCCCCAAGGGGCATGGTAGACCTCCCATCGCTGAAGGTTTTCAAGATGCCATTGGATAGGGTGATAGATAATCTCATCTAGGCTCCCTTTCCCACAAAATGTTGGACCAGATGATTGATTGATCCTTCCAACATGAGCTATTCTATGAAATCTGGAGTTACTTGCAATAAGAAAACAACTAGATCCTGCTGTTACTGCATGCTTCTTGCATTGAGAAGTGCCTGAGTCACTGTGTATCATTAAGAGGATTTACAGACTTATTAAAAATGAACATATATGAGTTTTTCCACAGTTTCTCAGATGTTTTGCAATTTGCTTTGATGGTATACTTACTATAAATATTTATAAGACCAGTAGGAAAATAGAAACTTGAAAGCAAAGCTGTACAATTTAAACTGCAGCTATTTCTATAGTAAAATACTTACAACACTCTAAATTACACTGATGTTTATAAGTAAATAGTAACTCAAGCAGACATAGGCAATATTAACTCCATCTTAGTCTGCTGCATCATCACAATAATAAGACAAGAAAAAATTTAACAGCTACCACTGTGCTTCAACTTATTTAAAAGAAGCCAGTAACACAGTATATTTTGTGGTGGAGTCATCATTATAGGGGGACACTTTTCAACAGAGCCCTTAACTTTTCAAATCTGTTTTCCTATTCTTGGCCTTCATTCACCTATGCCATGCTGGTTAGGCTGCCACCAGCCCAAATCACTCTGCCCGTACAAGAACAGACATGACTACCAGCGATTCTACTGTTTACCGTACATTTTGTTTCTAAACTGAAAACAATTTCAGATTGTTTTGGTAGTGGGCCATACCATATGATGTCAGATGGTTTAATCCTCTACCAGGTACTGAAGAACTTTTGTTGCTATTCTAGGTCTCTCTCCAGTTGCAATTCAGGGCTACTCTGTGCTCCTATCACTATCATGTACCAAAGAGTCCTATCTTCCCTTTCCATAAAACTTCAGATCTGTAAATCTTTTAGGGCTATTTCACATCCAGCCCCAATCTTAATGTGAGGGGTGGCTTCAATGCCAAGCTGGCAGTGCTACAGATCTTTCAGTGCATATCAGTTTAAATCTTCCAGGTATACACAACCTCAGCAGGCACCAAAGTCAACTAATCAGATCAGGAGATCAGAAAGTCTGTAATATATATGTAAAAAGACTTTGCTTCTTCACCATTGCAAATAGAAATCTCAGAAGACTGCCTATAGGTAGGCTTGCTGTAGTAGCAGTATTAGCAAGAAAGAAGAAATAGTTAATATAAAGTCTATATTGGCACAAAAATAAGCTGGCAATTAAAATATACAGGCTGCTAAGCAAAGAACTTTTCTAAACATCTGGAAAGTAAAAAAGCAGAGATTATACCTACAGTTATAAAAAAGGGGAAGGGAAAAATGGACTGATAACCTGAACAGTTTGTTACAAACATGTATTCTTATGTTCTCTGCTTACCAAAAGAAGTTCTGCCTACAATTTTAGCAGACTTGAGTAAGTCTTTTTTTTTTTTAGTACTAAGAGATAGTAAGCTTGGTATTTCCACGTTTCATTTTACAACGAGATCCAAAAGACAGTCACAACTTGAACTCAGAAAACAGAGTAGGTGCTGGGTAGAATGAATAGCAGGTGGCCATGGAGTGGGTGACTCTATTTGCACGTAAAATGTGAAAGATGTATCAAAGTAAACAGAGATTTAAATTATTGGTCCTAACCCGTACTAGAAGTAGCCAGTAACTTTGGAAAACATATTGAGTATTACAAGAAAAATATGGTATTTTTTTTCTCAACAGAGAGACTTCTGTGTTCCAAAGGACAGAGCTCTGAAAGCTGTAAGAACACTGTGAGGTAGAGGCTTGTGCAGGAGACAAGTCTCCAGATATTAGAGGCACTATTTCTGACAGAGTTGCCTACCAAATGGGTCTGGAAGAAGGGAGAAGGAATACATAAAGCCTTCAAGAGGTCCTGGCTTTGCTCATACTCCTATAATAAATAAATAAATAAATAAATAAATAAATATATTCCAAGACTTTTTGCATATTTTAACACTTGGCATGGCAGAAATACCTTATCTACTATTTGTTTCTGTTCCCAGCAAATCCTGTTCTGAAATCACAAGGACAATAGCAAAATATCTTCGAAGAATTTCATTCTGTCCAGATAAAAAGAGAGAACAATCTTTGAAGAAACAGCATAGACCAGATGATTCCATGCAAGTACCAGAGTCTGGTACCAGGCACAAGTACTTCAATCCTTGTGCATATTCAGTTTATCATTCTGCTCTGGGCCTCCACCCTCTAATGATCAGTGGTAGACTGTTCTTGGGTCCCATAAGTACATAAAAGCTCTCCCTGAAGCGATAAGGAAAGGATCATGCCACGAACCTGGAATGGTAGAAGTACCATTGGAGTCAAGTGGTTTTTTGGTTTGCTTTGGTTTGGCTTGGGTTTTGCTGGTTTTGGCTGGTTTTAGGGGTGGTTTTTTTGTTGGGTTGCTTTGGTGGTTGTTTTGTTTTTTAAACTGCTACTAGCATAAGAATTCCATCACCAATCCTAGGGAAAAAAAGTAAATTTTTTGGTTCTAATCAGATGTGTGATAACACTTTTCCTAGCCTATGGTTTTCTCATTTTAAGACTAGATCTCCTCCATTGAAATGATGTAACTTTTTAATTTATTTGACTAAGCTCAAAATCCCTTCGATTTCAACACTACAGCAGTATGCCACTATTATTATGTTGAACTATTTTTGTAAAATAGTTTGATTTTGTAAAATCAAAGTTAAAAGATTTTAGAGGTAGAGACAGTATGTAGGATTTACTAACAGATTTATCAGTGCTTCCTTCTCTACAGCATTACCTGAGAGACCTCGTTTCTCCTTCTACAGTAAAATGGATAATTTTAAAGGGTAGTTTACTTTAAGCTCCCTTGAAATACTATAGAAAAGATAATGACAGCAATTTCTCTGAGAACAATTAGACTGGAAAGCATGCTTTCCCTTCAGCCTTTTGTGTCTAACTTGTTTTAAGCTTGCTGCTTTTTGTTTAGGTATGAGCCTAAGGACGACATGTCTGCTTGCTGAGAGATGTGGTAAAGGAGCTTCAGCAAGAAAAATTCTGATTATGTAAGGCTTCAAAGACTGAACACCATGTTTTGATTATGCAAAAGTTGAGTGGCAGTAACAATCCACCTGCTTTTCTGCAAAGCCTGTCTATCTCATTCCAAATACCATAATTTCATCCAAAACTCTGAACCATTAAATGAAAATCTCTGCATATAGTTCTAATCTATCAGCAGTTCCTCACAACATAGGTGAAGAAGATTCTTTTAAGATTACACTTGCTCCTTGATTCAGGTTGGAAGGGAAACAAGTAACACCTCAGGGACTGAGAATTGAAGAAAAATGAGAAAGTTCCTCTTTTCCATGGTCTCATCCCCCAAATGCGAGAAGTCAATTTCAAATATGTTGAGAGTTTTAAATGCTCAGACCAACGGCATTTCTAACCATTCCCAGATTTGCCACTGGTTTACGTCTGTCATTAAAATATGCCCTGCTCAGTGTCTTAAAAGCAAAAACCAGACCTTGTAGACTGCTTCCAGACAATGCCTAACGCTTGTTCTGGGGAGACAGGAAAACAGCCCAGAGCAGAAGCTGTTGCACTTGTGCAGGTTCTGTTGAGTATCTGCAGGAAAAGTTTATACATGCATTATAAACACCTTCACTGTAGAAAACACCAGAGAGGATCAAGAGAATATTTTCAAGTACTTCCATAAAAGCCTGGGGGTTTAAGTTGACATCATCTCCTTATTTCTCAAAACTGAGTCTCAATTGCCATTATCCTTTGGGAACATAAATTATAATCTCATATTTATTACAGAAAAAGTATAAGCATTTAAAAGTACAGAAACAACTGAAAACAGGTTGATATAATAAAATTTGCTTGGTGGCATAATTAACCAAAGCTGCTAGCAACTCCACCCATTGTAACATCCTGAAGCTTCCAAGCACAGCAGCAACCACAATAATTTTGCCCTTTAACGACTTCCACTCAAATGGCGTTCTGAAGAATTCATTAACCTACCCGTGTCACAGGGAGGTAATACTGCCCACATTGTGCCATCAAGGGAACTGAATCAGTTCAAGTAATTCACCCCAAGTCACATCAAAAGTTTAATAAAACCAAGATGAGAGGAAGACAGATGCAACTCCCGATCTTCCAAATTGAAACACTCAACCTATGCACTGATCATTTCCCACCTGTTTTAACATGGAAAATTCTATAATAGAAGACAACTACAACACAACTACAGTGTGCAACAGTGGAGAATAACATGCTTTGGAATTTAATAAATGTAAGCAGGGATAAAGTAATAACAAAAGCTGGACAATAACCTTTCTACCCATGCTGGCTAGAAGTACCATATCGTCATTAGTAACTGTGTCTGGTAAGAATCTCAACTTCAGTGCATCCACAATTATACAACTAATTCAGTTACCAAATTTGCAGCCTGTTCTTAGCCGTTGCAGTGAGCACCTAAATGTTCAATACTCAATAAAGCTATGAAACTCTGGTGCGAGTGGCTGCAGTCTACTGAAGTGCATTAAACAGCATCACGAATTAAAAAATTAATCAAGTGACTGCCACAAGTTTCAAGAATTGGTCACTGATTCCTGCTTTGAGAACCACTTAACTTACACTACACAGTATTTTGAATTCTCTGCTTAGATGTACTCATAGGAGAAATATTGAAAATAGCAAGATACTGTAAGATACTGTCACTGGAGACCCTGATCTAAAGCTGGAAAGCCTTTTATTTAGAAAGTGAATCTGTATTTCATAGCTGACCTGCAGGTTCTATCTCTGGATTTCTTATGTCCCCATGCACCTGTATTTGCCTAAAAATTAGATAAGTACAGTTGGGTTAACATTATCATCTATAATGTCAAGTTAGAAAGAATCTAGGTTTTATTTTCTGAACTAAACTATTTTTAATATAGGCTAGATTGGAATATCAGAAAGTAAGACAAGATCATGTGTACAGAATTAAGAATGATGCAAAGAAATGCAAAATGGGATAAAGACCACACAATATATACATAATAATACCATCCATATTCTGAAGTTTTTTGTAGGAGCAAGCACTTTTTTTTTTTTAAAGGCAATTCAATTCTTTTCATGGAACCATTAAAAATGAAACCAGGAAGCTGGGTTCTTCCCACTAAGCTGTGATAATCCTTTGTAATATAGAGAGACTTTAATTTGGTCAGTACTTGCATTCAACTCAGGAAGTTGTTGATTAGTTCCTGTTGTGGTTTTCCTACTAGATATCAGATGAAATTTATGGACAGGCATTGATTTTTCAGGCTTGGTGCCAATCTCCCTGCTGACTGGGTTTGGGGTTTATTTAGCATCATTGACCTATTTCCAAAGTGTAGAATTTGGGCTGACAGTTTAACTTTAGAAATATCACACAGAATACTTGTCAACAACTGTCCACAAGTATATGATTTTCTACTATGAAGTGTATAATTTGAAGAACTTCATGATGCCTTTGAAAGGTTACACTGTAGTGGTCGGTCAGTGTAATATGAAACTCAACTTTTCTTTCTTTTTCTATATTTAATAGAGCAGATTGGATTTTTTTTCTCTCCTCCAGGGCAAACATATTAATGTTATTTCCCCTCTGTTTCTTTCTTGAAAAGCAGTAACAAAGGCAGAAAACAAAAAGCTCATAATACAAATTGTAATATTAAAAAAACCCCCAAAAACACAAACAAACAAACAAACAAACAAACAAACAAACAAACAAAAAACAAAAAAAACCCAAACACCCTATACAACAGATTTCACAGATACAATTTCAGTAATAAAATAACAATTACTAGTTTGGGGAGTAGTTTATTACTACAGCACACACACATTTCCTATATGTGTTTATTTGTGCACATGTGAAATGGATGGGAAGGAAGGAGAAGCTTAACCATGTTCATTCTCAGTTAACTCTCACACTTTACCACACCAAATATCTTCAATAACATCTTTGGACTACCCAGTACCTGCTCCAGGCACTGATAACCTAATCTGTAGTCACATCTTGCATTTCCACAACTATCAAACATTTAACTGGAAATTACTTTTTCTTCTCTAACTCAGTTATAAAGCATGAAAATGGGATGCAGTTCCCACATATGCTGCACCCTAGGAAATTAAACTACTATAAACTGTATTGATTTTTGCAGCATTAATTTCATGTATCCAAACCAGTTAGGACTGTATAAAAAAATAAATAAGACTCTAAAGTGGCAGACCTATGTAAAACATCATTCATTTCTTATTCTAACTTTGCTTTACCAGTAATTTAGCTTGTTATACCTTAATTTTTCACATGCAACAATTTCTTTTTTACTCTTGAAGCTACGTGCCTACACTGAGATTTTAATCAGCTTGGAGAACATGCATAGGAGAAATGCAGAGGGAAATGAAAATAAAGTAAGAGCAGAAAGGTGTCAACATTTATTTTATAGTCAGCTGCAAGAAAGGATAGTTTCATATCATTTCTAGCCTATTCAGATGAAGAATAGTTTATTAGTAATAAAGCAAAAGATACAATTCCAGCATTCAGAAACATATTGAATAAGGCAAGACATGTAGGGAGAATTAAAGTAATACTAAATGAAGTGATACTATTAGGAAAAATAAGGACAAAATTTGGGGCATTCAACCCTTCAGATATTAAAGAGGAAAAAGCCAACCTCAAATTATGTATTAGGTTTTGGCTTTCTTGGTGATGGTTAAGTCCCTTGAACCAAGAAATACATAGTAGAGAAAGAAAGAACAGCTCTCTCCTTTTGAGAGGCCCGCCTATTCAAAGAAAACTTGAGAAGCTTTTTGGGGATGTGGATTGGTTTAACTGAGGTCTAATGTTTCACTGAAAATTCATTCTTAGAAAGGGTTGATTTAATGAATACTTTTCTGCATTGATTTAGGCACAGGTTTGCTAAGGAGAGGATTTAAAACTCACCGTTGCTTTAATGAATCTCATCTATCATCTTTTCTACTACCTTGTCTGAAGTGGCGAGTTACACTTCTGAGACTTGTCAGGGGCTTAACAGGTACAGTCAGTCATGTTCTCTGTTGTCATCCTCAACTGTCTGGCACCAAAAATGTGTGATGCAGTCAGGCTTTTCACTGGATACCATTTACATTAAGTCTTTGAATGCTTCGTCTATGATTAATTTGGTCAATAATTAATATTTGGCATTTTTTAATTAGTACTATAATGGAAGAGATATATAACCATTTCTCTGAATATTTGACTCCATAATTAATTGTCAGCATTTTTAATCCCCTGTAATTAATTGATTTATTACATCATCTGTTTATGAGCTTAACTTACCTCATTAATAATTTTCTACTTTAAAAGTTCTATACATTGCTCCTCTGCATCACTACTTCATCATTCAGCCAGTTTTAGATATTAATTTGAAATTGATCAATAGTAATTGTCCAGAGGACTTGATTACTGTACCACTACCAGCTACTAACTTCTTTCATTCCTGCCATTACCTTAATTTAATTATATTCTCATCCTTGGAAGACTTTAGTTCTTCTCAAATTTAGGCCTTTCAGATTCTTGCATTATTCAATAACACTATTCCTATTGAAGCAATCATATCACACTCACAAAATCTGCTTCTACCAATGTAGAAGCATTCTAGATGTAGTCTTCCACAAGATAGTCCTCAGCAAACCCCAGTTAACAAAGACTTCTTACAAATCACAGAATCACAGTGTGGTGGGCTGACCCTGGCTGCAGTCCAGGTGCCCCCCAAAGCCGCTCTGTCACTGCCCTCCTCAGCTGGGCAGGGGAGAGAAAATGTAATGAAAGGCTCATGGGTCGAGGTAAGGACAGGGAGAGATCACTCACCAATTACTGTTAATTTATTACCATTCAAATCAGAGTAGAGTAATGAGAAATAAAATCAAATCTTGGAACACCTCCCCCCCCCCCTCCCTTCTTCCCAGGCTCAACTTCACTCCCAATTTCTCTCCCTCCTCCCCACCAGCAGCACAGAGGGACGGGGGATGGGGGTTGTGGTCAGTTCATCACACGGTGTCTCTGCTGCTCCTTCCTCCTCAGGGGGAGGACTCCTCACACTCTGTCCCTGCTCCAGCGTGGGGTCCCTCCCATAGGAGATAGTCCTCCACCAACTTCTCCAATGTGAGTCCTTCCCACGGAAGACAGTCCTCCACAAACTGCTCCAACGTGGGTCTCTCCCACGGGGTGCAGACCTTCAGGACCAGACTGCTCCAGCGTGGGTCCACCACAGGGTCACAAGTCCTGCCAGCAAACCTGCTCCAGTGTGGGCTCCTCTCTCCAGGGGGCCACAGGTCCTGCCAGGAGCCTGCTCCAGCACAGGTGTCCCACAGGGTCACAGCCTCCTTCAGGTGCATCCACCTGCTCTGGGATGGTGTCCTCCATGGCTGCAGGTGGATATCTGCTCCACCATTAATCCTCTCCATGGGCTGCAGGGGGACAGCCTGCCTCACCATGGTCTTCTTTCTCCACAGGCCGCAGGGGAATCTCTGCTCTCTGGTGCCTGGAGTACCTCTTCTCCCTCCTTCTTCCCTGAGCTTGGTGACTTTCCTGTCACATATTCTCACTCCTCCTTCTGGCTGCAAAAACTGTTGGATTCTTTTTGGTTTTGTTTATTTTCCCCTCTTCTGAAATATGTTATCACAGAGGTGCTACCACTCTCTCTGATGGGCTGACTTGACCAGTGGCTGGTCTATCTTGGAGCCGGCTGGCATTGGCTCTATCAGACATGGGGGAAGCTTCTGGCAGCTTCTTGCAGAAGTCACCCCTGTAGCCCCCCCACTACCAAAACCTTGCCACACAAACCCAATACACACAGAACCACAGAATCATAGGGGTTGGAAGGGACCTCTGGAGATCATCTAGTCCAGCCCCCCTGCTAAAACAAGTTCACCTAGAGCAGGTTGCACATGATCATCTCCAGAGAAGGAGACTCCACAACCTCCCTGGGCAGCCTGTTCCAGTGCTGTATCACTCTCAAAGGTAAAGTTTTTCCACATATTAAGACGGAATTTCCCGTGTTCCAGTTTGTGCCCATTGCCCCTTGTCCTGCCACTGGGCACCACGGAAAAGAGTCTGGCCTCCCTCATCCTTTTGACATCCACCCTTCAGACATATATAAGTATTGATGAGATCCCCTTTCAGTCTTCTCCAGGCTAAACAGACCCAGTTCTCTCAGTCTTTCATCATATGANTCACTCTCAAAGGTAAAGTTTTTCCACATATTAAGACGGAATTTCCCGTGTTCCAGTTTGTGCCCATTGCCCCTTGTCCTGCCACTGGGCACCACGGAAAAGAGTCTGGCCTCCCTCATCCTTTTGACATCCACCCTTCAGACATATATAAGTATTGATGAGATCCCCTTTCAGTCTTCTCCAGGCTAAACAGACCCAGTTCTCTCAGTCTTTCATCATATGAGAGATGCTCCAGCCCCCTCATCATCCTCGTAACCCTCCACTGGACTCTCTTCAGTAGTTCCCTGTCTATCTTGAACTCAGGAGGCTAGAACTGCACACAGAACTCCAGATGTGGCCTCACCAGGGCAGAGTAGAGGGAGAGGACAACCTCCGTCAACCTGCTGGCCATGCTCTTCTTCATGCCCCCCAGGATACCATTGGCCTTCTTGGCCACGAGGGCACATTGCTGGCTCATGGAGAGCTTGTTGTCCACCAGCACTCCCAGATCCTTCTCCACAGAGCTGCTTCCCAGTAGGTCAACCCCTTAACCTGTACTGGTGCTTGGGGTTATTTCTCCCTAGGTGCAGGGATCTTACACTTGCCCTTGTTGAACTTCATTTGCTTCCTCTCTGCCCAACTCTCCAGCCTGTCCAGATCTCACTGAATGGCAGCGCAGCCTTCCGGTGTGTCGGCCAGTCCTCCCAGTTCTGTATCATCAGCAAACTTGCTGAGGGTACACCCTGTCCCCTCGTCTAGGTCATTGATGAATAGAATACATTGAATAGGACCAGACACAGTACTGACCTCTGGGGCACACCATTAGCTACAGGCCTCCAGCTGGACTTTTCATAACCCTGAACAAGCCTTACATTTTCCCTCCTGAATGACCTATTCCTCAGACAAGCACTGGTGGTTTCTCATTTTTTTAAATTTTATTTTATGTTTTTAAACCAGCTTCTCTGTAATTGCATGAGGTTTTGACAATTATATTTCCTTTTTTTTTTTTTTACAAACACAAAATCATCAAGGATCGCATCTTATCTCCTTTCTATAGTGCACATTCTCCCACCAGTTTTGTAGGCTCTCTGTCCCCTCCCTTTAATTTTTATGTTGAAGGGTTTCCCAAAGCTTGTGTGCATGAACATACAAAACCCCACAAGAAGTCTCTAGTAGACTATCATGTTAAAAACATTACTGCTTACCTATTAGCCCATGGTGGATTTTTGGATTCTGTAACTTGCTCAATGAAACCATCAACTAATATTTTGGTAATGGCATTCTACAAAAATATTTTAGATATAACATTTTAGATATGCAACACAGCTCTAAACTGCATCTTTAATATTCTCAGTTAGCATTGTTTCTCCAATAAAATTTCCTGAGAATGGAAAATACTTTCTCAACCTCAAACAGTTTTCAAGATATTTTATTATTCACTTAAGTTTGTTTTCAATTGCCTATACCCCCTTGGGAACAGAACTTCAGAAAATATTCAGAAAACTGAAAATGATAATGAAGTCATTTAGTTAAGAGATTGGCACAAAAATTACATAATGCGATACAGGAGCCTAAGAGTCCCATGAATGTGACACACTGATTTTTAGATGCTATTAGACATTTCAGTACTTACACATTAACTAGGTCAGTTTGATTTAGTTATAAAATATTCTTTCCTATTTCAGTTTTTCCACTTAAAGACTGTCTTTTAAAGTAAAGTGACATTCCACAACAAACTGTCTCCTAATAGTTAAGAGATTTTGGTGTATATGTTCCTTTTCCATAAAAGAGGGTATGATCCACCAAAGGAGTGCTGAAACTTAGGTTGCAATTACTGGAAAGAATGGTAGAAAATTTGACAAAACAAAATCGTTATAATGTTACCTGTGTATGCCCATATAGATATAATTTTTATATTGAAAATTATGAAAGTTCTTTTGCTGTTTAAAGAGTTGTTTAAGTATTTGTGTTCTGCTTTTTTTTGGGGGGGGGGCGAGGGGAGAAGCACAGTGAATTTAAGAATTCATGGTTGCAGAGCAATGAGAACAATTCATGGTTGCAGAGCAATGAGGAGTTAAATGTGGAAGAGTAAATCTGAACAGTCCTTTTGTGCTATATTGTTATTATAAAAGTCTAGGTTTGCAAGCCTAATAAGTGAGATATTCTACAAATTAGTGTGACAATGGTGGGGCTTATCTATGTTAGTCTAATAAGAAAAATACAATGTTATTTCATATATTACCTGCCACCCTCTTGTGTTTCATTTACTGAAGATACAGCTTTTGCAATTAGAAAACCAGACTTTTTTTTTTTTTTTTTTTTTC
>VXBL01008646.1:66957-132842 GCA_013400195.1 Aramus guarauna
CAGATGAAAATATCCATAAGGAAGGGGGGGGGGGGGGGAGGAATATATATATATACAAATATATATGCACACACACATTTGTTTGTAGTCAAGAAATAGTAAATTTCTTAGAGGAAAGCCTGTTTTTGAAAAAAAATCACACATTATGAATGTAAAACTGGGTGGTGCTCAGAGGTACCTGAACTTAGCCTCATCATTTGAAGTTCATGTCTTTTGATGTTATAGTGCAGCATTAAATAAGACAATATATTTTTTCCAGCAATTGCTACTGAGTATAGTTTTCTTCACAAGCCTGTCTCCATAGGAGGTTTGTCTAAACAGTAATCATTTAGAAATTTAGGAGAAAACTTAGTGCTCACAGCCTGCCATGCCACAGCTACACACACCTCTGTTGTGGAGAGTAGACAGATGCATACAAAAAACCCACTAGGCAAATAATATGACCTTAAAATTTTGATGTTAATGTTACCAAGAACTGCTGAATCCACTGTTACTTTTCATTTAAACAGCTAGTACACATGGGAGGCAGGGGAGATATTCTTAAAGCATTGAAGGTTAAACAATAAGCAAACTAGGTCCCAAACTCTGCAAAGAAAGACTGATTGTTCTGAAACCTAGCACATTATTCTTTGCAGGATAGATTTATTTTCTCCTTACTTTTTATAGAGCATGAGTGCTTCTATATGTCAATATAAGTCGTTTCCCCTCCTTCCACTTCCCATGGAGCAAGACTGCAATGCAAATAAACTGTACTGCTATTTAATTCAAGCATAAAACTAACTGGGAAAAGCCGGTAAGATACAGTGAAGTAAAACAAAATAGGTATAATAATTGTTTTATATACATTAAGTATTGAATTTATTTATTTATTTATTTATTTATTTATTAGAAATTACAGTCAAAACTTTTCCTTGGATGAGAGTGGATGAGGAAGAGAAAGCTTAGCATTTTAATCTTCATAGTGCTCAGCAAGGAACTTGCATTCCACATAAATCTAAAATTTAATGCAGCAGGCAATCTGACTTCAGTTATGTGGTTTCCTTTGAAGCCTCTATAGCAAGTTTCTAAGCAGCTGCAGTGTGCTACAACTCAAGGAAAGGAAAACTACTCAAGACTGATGTCTCTCAGACCACTAATTCCTTGGTCTCATTGGTACAAATTACATCAAACAAACAGTAGATATTCTTTTAGAGGAAAAAATTGTGGTTTAAGCAGTTTTCTGTTAAAAAGTTTGCAAGGTTAGCTGCCTGATAGCCATGAACTTCTCTGTTGATTAGCAACAGTTGGAGGAAAATATTTTATGATTTATTCTACTGCAAGAAAATATAGCTTTACTGAAAACACATCTGGACTGAAAATGTTCCACGTCTGTAGTTTTACTACATTCCTAGTTTTACTGAATGACTTAAAACATAATCTTCCCAAATTTTACGTGAATGTGAGCTGAAATTTCTGGATCTTAAAGGCATTTCTTCTTCCAAGAAGGTCTCATAATCTGCACTTTTCTTAATATCTATATGGGAGGCCTATCTGAAGGAATAAAGTAATCTTTCCTTTCTCTTGGCCCATTCACTTTAGCTAGTGCAGACTAGAAATTGGGCTGGTCATTCTGTAGGGGGTCTGCACTGGTGAGGCTGCACCTCGAGTTCTGTGTTCAGTTTTGGGCCCCTCACTACAAGAAGGACATTGAGGTGCTGGAGCGTGTCCAAAGAAGGGCAACAAAGCTGGTGAGGGGTCTAGAGCACAAGTCTTATGAGGAGTGGCTGAGGGAACTGGGGTTGTTTAGCCTGGAGAAGAGGTGGCTGAGGGGAGACCTTATCGCTCTCTACAGCTACCTGAAAGGAGGTTGTAGTCAGGTGGGGGTTGGTCTCTTCTCCCAAGTAAAAAGTGATAGGACAAAAAGGAAATGGCCCTAAGTTGTGCCAGGGGAGGTTTAAACTGGATATTAGGAAAAAATTCTTCACCAAAAAGGTTGTCAAGCATCGGAACAGGTTGACCATGGAAGTGGTTGAGTCACTATCCCTGGAGGTATTGAAAAGCTGTGCAGATGTGGTACTTAGGGACACGGTTTAGTGGTTGGACTTGGCAGTGCTAGGTTAACGGTTGGACTTAATGACCTTAAGGGTCTTTTCCAAACTAAATTCTTCTATGATTCTAAATGTTGGGGTAGAAGTTTCTGCAGGATGGAGCTTCTCACTGAGTACTGCTGCTGAAACATAAAGCTAATTTTCTACTTCCTTTTCCTTATGATGTCTTAAAGATCTTTAAGTGAGGGCTTCTATATTAAACACACACACACACCCCAAACTTATGAGCTGAAATTTGCTTTCTAGCAAAACAAAGTTGTCATGTGATGTTAAGGAGTAGAGCCAAAATAGGATGACATGACTCAGAATCCTTAACAGCAAAATTTGTCTATATACAGCAAGAAGGCTGCAGGAATTTAAGCACAACCAGAATACAGTTTCATTCCCATAACATTCTTAGTCACATCATGACTATTATCATAACATTTAAGACTTTAATGCTGAATCACACAAGTATTCTAACGTATTTCTGTGTAAGGCATGCCTTCTACCTGTTTTCAGTCAGAACCCATCCTCTCCGCTCAGAGTGGGCACAGTGTTTCTTTCTCTCATTGAATCCTGCTGGAAGAAAAACAGCTTCACATAGTCACACACAGACCAATGCATGCATGATAGATAAATGCTCTAATAAATGTCCCATTACTAACTCTTCCACCAGTGCATTACATGACAGCTAACATCCAGGTGAATGGTGCTTCACTTAGGTTTTTGCTATTTTGTTACTACTTACATGACATGGTAAGCAGGAAGCAAATGCTCTGCATGCAATTATTTAAATACAGGAGAAACTTGTAATTGCCACATAACTCAAAAGATGCCCTAGAAATAACAGCAACACAATGACCTTAAGAACAGTTAACCACCTATCCACTGTGAAGCAGCAATAAGTACATCTCCTCCATCTTTACTACATAGTGCTACATAGTTTAGTGGCTTTTCCACTTTCTCACGCTACTGAGATTGCAACAGTCTGACTAGATGAGATGACTTAACAGCTGCATAGCTAAACCGTTTTTGAACCTGCCCTAGCCATCAGCAAGTCTGTACCACTTTCCTTTAAGTAACGTCGACAAAATGGATTTGTACCATCCACAAATACACTTTATAATATATTTCCCCACAGTAACTACTATTTAGTGGCCATACTTGTAGATAATATCAACACACACGTAGACCAACAGGATTCCCTATCACTATTTAGTGCCATATCATCATATTTAATTATATTTGATTACTTGCAAAATCAGTTCATTTAATTATATTTGATTACTTGCAAAAATAGTGTCCAATTTGTCCACTGCCATTGCAAACACTTTACAATTAGACCTTCACTGAAATTTGCTATATCAGGACAGAAAGAGGTTTGATCTAGGTCAAAACTTTGAGAGTTTATCTGAACCTAATTCAAGTTTCCTAGGAGTACAACATGGATGGCAAATTCCATCAAAAGCAAGTCCCATTGTCCTTGCCTCTAGATAAAAAAAACCCCATATTTTGGGGGAAAAAAAAAAAAAGCAACACACCAACCACAACACCCCCCACATCCACTAAAACCAGTCACCTTCTCATCAAGGTGTGGTAGAGGAGCTGAGTTCCAAGTGGAACAAGGAAGTAAAGACACAAATGAAACATGAGGAGAAAGTCGCCATTTGAATTGGTGTTGCAAGATTTTATCCAAATGTACATGTGACTTGCATTATTCCTTCTTAGTCCTACATGAAAAACAAACAAAAAAAAGCAACAAAACCCCCCCCCCCAAAAAAAAAACAACCAAAAACCCACAAACAAACAAACACCACCACCCCCACCACCCCCAATCCATGGTGTTCTAACATTTTAAAATTCATGGATTTTTAGATGAGTTTTTCTGTTATTTTGAAGTAGATTGGTCCAAAATTTCTCAAAGTATCACTGCCACTGAAGATAATACCACCATATTCTCTTCTGCTATGCTAGTATAGCCATAGGGAATATTGTTAATATAGCAACTCTTCAGTGGATATATTAGTTTAGATAGTCTCCCACAAAGGATTTTTATCCCAATAACAATCAACTATGAACTTGGAGCACTTTTCAAAGAGAAATGAGTACATTTTTCATGTTCTCCTATATTAAAACAACACTAGTTACAAGACATATCAATCTTGCTGAGCCATAAAAATCTGTATTTTATTCATTACTGTAATTTGTCATTTAATATGTATATATACTCATTCTCTTCTTGTACTCCTCAATATGGACATGCACCAAGTAATATGCTAGTTTAGGTTTTATTTGTACTGTAGAGGTATTTAGAAGTCTCAGTAAAAGTCTGCTTTCAAATTATAGTTAATACTGATCATCCCAAGTAAATTATAATAACTTATTTTAGAGATTTGGGAAGAAACACAAAAACTAGTCAGAGTTTAGAGTTCAGGGTAATTGTCCAGCATTTCATGTCAAGAACAATAACTCCCAATTAAATCACGTGTTTTCATAGTGAAAAGAAGAATTATATTGAAGTTGTTAATCTTGAAGTAATATAAATTTATTGGAGAGTATTAAGTCAGTTAAGCAGTTTCCAAAGTTTGTTTCAACTGAATGTTTTTGCCCCCTGGCTGCTGGCACGTAATGAACTCTGGGTATCAGTAGACTCTTTTGTATTAGTATGGATCTACTTAAGCAAGCTTTAACTGAATATCGCTTTAGAGTTAGCATTCATTTTTCTGAAATGGAAACTGTATTTTTTATGAAGGTTAATTTAGCTGAGGTTCAATTCCTTATATTAAAAAAAATTTTTCAAAAGAAACATGTTCTAGCCAAGACTGGGAAGACAAGAGTACAATATTATATCATTTCCTAAAGGAGAAGAACATTCTCATATACCTTGACAGTACTACTAATACAGCTTCTGATTTCATTTAAAATTTAAACCTCAGGGGGTAGTAGCACAACACTCATGGCAATTCTCTGGTTAGCTGGCTGGGATGGATTTTTTATTATTATTATTATGTTTGGGGTTTTTTTTGTGAGAAAAAACTCCTTTGTGAAAAAGCTATTTGAAAAACCTTAAGTTAAACATGTTTATAATGAAAGAAATAGATCGTATTTCCAAATTTGTCTAGTAATCAAAAACCAGTTAAAAAAAAGTCACATGCACTATTTTATCCAGTTTTTAAGTGAGGAACATTATAAAAAAGGAAGGTGGTTCTTAATGGCTTTTAACTACTGTTTTATTTCTCTCTCATTCTCCCTTGTCTTCTTTTCCCAAAATGAAGAAAGTAAATTCTTTAGAAGTATGCCTATTTTTCATTATACACAACAAGTTAAAGCATATTCCAGAGACAGCTACAGTAGCTGTCATGGATAATTAACACAGTATACATTTGAAACTCAGATGTTACTCCCCATAGTGACTCTGAGACACTGACCATCATCATATAAACTTAAGCATGAACTTTGGAAATGATGAGCATATAAGGCTTCTTTCTCCACCTTCAGACATTTCTCCAGTATGCATTTGCTGTAAATGTCAGAAAATACCACGGTTTATATACACAGCAAAAAAAGGCTTTCTCTCACCCAACTCTCAAAGCATTCATTAAGATTAGAATTAATAGGGAGAAAAAAAAAAAAAAAAAAAAGAAACAAACAAAAAAACCAAAACCCAAAAAACCCACAAACAAACCAAACCAATCCAAGACAGAAAACCCCAAAACATACAGATTAGTTACTTCCTCACATCTAAATAAATCATGCCTTGGCAACTTTAACTCAATAATTAGATTCTAAGCCACATTTATTGCCATTTAATTTGTTAAAGTATTCTGCAATATTTACCTGGGAAATTAGTAAGATTTCACATTCTCAACTGTAAATGCATGTAAAAAACAGCAGAGAGATAATTCATTGATTCAGTGCCATAATTTTGTATTCTATTCAGAGAAGTTTTTAAAGCATCCTTGGTTTCTTAAAGATTACTAGAAGCTAAACTGTGGCTGGGCTTGCTGGAGGATACACAGGAGACATCAGTAACTTTCCTTGTCTCGTGGCTTGATGAAGTAACCAAAATAACTGCATTAAGAAAAAGACGTTATAGGTCTGTTAGGTTTCTTTTCTGCATAATTCATGTGTCCAAGTGTTCTTTTTCCTAAGCCACTAAAATTTTTGGCCACCTGCCTATCCAGACAGATAAGGGGAAAAAGTATCAACATTTTCCTTCCTAATGCAAAGTGGTTTAGATATTTGTAATACAGATTACTGTACTATCAAGCAGTATTTCAAAGCTGAACCTAGCCACTAGGCTCTTCAAATTTCCAAAATATGTGTGACAGTGTCAACTGCTCTTGCAAGACCTGAGGCTATTACAAGAGTCCCACATACATTCAGAAATCATAAAACACTGTATGGATGATTCATTTCCTTACCATGAAACACAGGAGCAAAATTATTCATAAGATTTTCTTTAATTTAAAATACTTGTTACTGACAAACTCACATGAACTGATGAAGGCTCTGAGACTATCTGAAAGCAATATAGAGGAAATTGCTTTAAACAGCTCCAAATAGGAAAACAGGGATGTGATGGTAAGTAAATAAAAAAGCTTCACAAACACTAATAGAAAAAAAAAAAAATCAATGTTCAATGAGTTTAGCCTAGTATTAAATATGCTATAGCATACTGTATCATCAGGTCATTTTATGTAACTTTTTGGACAGAGAACAGTTTTATGTTTATTTTCCACTTCTGCAGAATTAGTTTCTCTATATTAATGAAAGACTTCTTGCATTTTTTTAGATACATGTCAAAGAATCTCCAAATGTCAGTTTAATATGTTTGGAGATAATAAGCTCAAACATGTTGGACAAAATGTCAGTAAAGAGACATAGAAGATTAGGCATCAGAAGGAAAGGTGCTGTGGGATCTTTTCATTTAAGACTATTAATTTACATCCAACCAATTTCTAGATGCATGGAAATTAAGAAGCTTCAAATAGAATTCTACATTTGTAAAATCGGAAAAGTCTTGCTGGATTCTTGTGCAAGTTACAGTGTTGCAATAGCATTTTTCACTTTCCTTTGAAGTCTCAGAGAACCTAGGCATTTTAAGAACAAGTAAATCTAACTGGTCCTCTTTCTCCCTAATACAAACCACAAACAAACACTCCTGAATGGGACTAGTATGGACTTGCATACTCTGCTTTCCCACAAAGCAAACATTTACTGTGATGCCGTAGGACAAATTAACATAGAAACAGAGCAGTGAAAAATTTCATGGACTGTGAGGAACTACTCCACCAGAGTAGACACTACATTATATAATCTTCTTCATAACCTTAATCAACTGCCCTTTTAAATATTGTCAGGACTTTCCTGCACAACACGCAATCACACAGCCTACTCACAGTAGCATGTCCTCTAAATACCTTAGAAACAATCTGTTGTCTTACCTTCACTAATCACTAGGTTACACTCATTTGTCTTCATGAAGTATTGCATCAATTGTTAATAGTTTCTCTCCTTTCCCATCCTCTCTCTCCAGTTACTCCAATTTGCTGAGGATTCCTTTTCTACAGAAGGCTTATAGCCCCTTTTCAGCACTGGCTTTAGCTGTCCATGCCACACTTTGTTGTTCTTATGAGCTCCTCCAATCTCCCAATTACCATTTGCAGCCATCACTGCACTTGTTACAGCTCAGATGGTCAAGAAGGTTTCATAACTTTTCTGTAGTGTTGACAACAGCACCTCAATTTCATCTGGTACTTGAATTTCTTTTACCCTTCCTACAGCTGCATCATATGTTTATTTTGGGTGCACCTATCACACTCAGGTCAGTCTTTTTTAATTTCAGTGTATAAATTGCAAATTCAAGGATTAGTTTTTCAGTTCATGTCCTTGCCTTTCATATTATTAAGCATCACTGAACTTCTGTTACAGTCCTATAGTTCATCCGAGACACATTATACACTAACAAATACCATAACCACACACCTGCTTTATCCTGCAAAGAACATAATGTAAAGTAAATCCCAGAAGCAATCCTTTAAAATCTTTCAGCAACTTCATGTCTACCTACTTCTTCTTTCAAGAAAAGTTGTGGTGACCTCAGAGTGAAACCAGTTCATACGTGCCAGTTTTTCAATTAATTCTTTTCCAACCATTATGATACCTTATGAAGTGTTATTCTTACCACTTGATTAGTTCTTGCTTTACTTCCTACCCTTCTCCCCACCCTTGATTAGGTTGGCATGACCTACAGCCAATAAATGTATATTAAAGACAGAAGTTATTTTCTATTTACTTCAAAAGTTTCCCAAATTTAAGGTCACTGCATCCCCTGTACCAATAACAGTAACATCTCGTTATAACAAGAAAGCCTATCAGTGTCAAGTTTCATTGCAAAGTTTGAAAAATAAATAAATCACTAACTAGATGATTGTAGATATTCTCAAAAATCACAGTGTGGATGCTATTTCTACAGCTTTAGAAAAGCAACTGGCACTTCAAGTGTTTAATCACAATTCTGAGTTTATTTTACTAGGAAATTTTGCTGTCTTATGCTCATAAATAGACTTTATCTTGAGATTTCCTCCATTGCTCTTTTGATAACATTCTGAATTCAAGTATTATCCTCTCAAGATTTTAATAAGTAAGCACCTGATTAAAACTAGAGGGTATAAAAAAAGCTGTCATGCATGAAGTGTATCACTCATTTGGCATTCAAAGCCAAAATGAATGGAAATTACTTATAAGGCAGGAGGTTATTTACATAGCTAAAGAGGTTTGCAGTGTTAGCTACTGCCTACCTGTAAAGAGTTCTGGATTTCTTATTATTTTTGCTTTATGGCAACTATGGTGTACCTATTTCTTTGTTGTTTTCCTAGAGATCTCAGTAACACCCCATGATCTGGCTTGTTGCACTGCTTCTGAGGTGAGGAAACTAAGAACTGGTAAAGTCTGGTTCTGTTTCCTGCTGACAACAAGCTCCTGCAGTTGTGCGTGAGATGGATACAGCTGATGAAGCTATTTCTAAACCACTGTTTTCCACAAGGATAAAAAACAATAGCCCCCACTTTTCAACTGTGGGATCTCTCAGTTTGGAAAAGTTGAACAAATTCTGTATTGCATATACAATAGTTTAGCAAAACAAGTACAGAGGCAAGTTAGTATTGTGGGAGTTATTACATTTTTCAGCACATGCAAAAACTGGCGAGATAGAATAATTGAAGTTTTAGAGGTTTACTTCTTTATGGGTTTTTTCCCCTCACAAAGCAATTTGCAAAATAGCCTCAGCAGAGTACTCCAAGCTAAGCAGTTTTATGTTTACATGTGGAGAAGAGTATCAGGTGGCAGATGACCTGTAAATGCTTGTTACCAAAAGTTTAGAACATTGTGTACTAAGACCGTGCTACTAAGTCTCAGGCAAGACTTTAAATGAAGAACAGGCAAATCAAATGAACTGTAAAGTAACATTCCAGCTGATAGTATAAGACTTTTTTTGCTGATTGCATGTGTGCTTGTTTCATCAAATATGGAACAGTTTTGGGGTATGTGAACGAGCCAGATTTGAAAAAGTTTTAGAGAATATATGTCATTCAGAAAAGAGTCATCATCAGGTGAGACTATAGTTATAATCCTGAAAAGCTTCATTAGACATCCTTTTCACATTCACTTGTTACTTATTGCTTGCAGAGAGGTAGTGCTTTCATGGCATCATCCACTGCATGAGACTTGCTCAGTGTCAGGTATTTCTGTATTTCTTTAGTGTTCTTTCTTCACAGTATTTCTAATCCCTGTTAATGAGCTTTGGATGGCTTTTTGCAAGTATCATCAAGGTACAAGGACAGTGGGAGAAAAAGGAATTAAAGCTTTAATTGTTACAGGATTTTCCATCCATAAGGTTGCAACACATCTGCCATTCGAGTTATTTTCCTGAATCATTTAGGACTACCATTTTTTAATGAGTGACCAGAAAATAGGAACCAACAATATAATACTATTTTACCATTTTTTGGAAGATATTTTGTAAGAGATGAAAGGACCAAGTGATTAATTGCACACCTACTTCTGCATAAATCAATAAACCCCAGCATAGTTAAAACCCTGTCTTATGTTCCAAATAGCATCAGCAAAATGTGCCCAGAATAATTAAACTATATTAAGGTAAATTCAACTTTTTCTTGGTGAGAAACTGTACTGTATCTCCCCTAGAAAAACAGCATTCAGTCCTTTGGTTCTGTTGCTGAGGAAGTTTGCCTTTTTTTCTTTTCCTCCTTTTTAAAAAAAATAAAAATAAAATAGTAAGGATCTCTCAGTAAGAAAATAGCGTTGATAAACATTTTTACTGTCAGAAGAAAAATGATAAGATGTTTCCTGACAAAGACCTTTGGCATTCCAAACTTGTCAGCCTTAGCAAAGGAGAGTTGGATCCTTTAACAGCCTGTTAATCCTGCAACTTTCTGACCACTCTTAGGTCTGTGCTGTCTTAAGACAGTCAAAACTACCAAAGGGTTCTACTTCATGTCTGCTTAATTCTAAAACTCTCAAAGACCTAAAGGTCTACGGCATTAAGGAAACAAGGAGATAGAAGATGCCCCTTAACCTTTTGGACCTTAGATGTATGGCTCTGCAGTTTTGTAAAGACTTCCAGAGTCCTGCTAAGCACTATCTATTAGAAAAGGTTTTGCATGATGTCAGAGTCCACATACTTGGAAAGGTGAGCATGTTGCTATTATTCACCCTATTCATGTAGCTATGGTAATGAAAGCATGATTCAAGAAAAGGAGAGTTCTATTCTCCATTCACCACCACCCAACTCAAATGGTGAACATAAAGGACTAGTTATTACTGAAAACATGCTCTGCTAACCATAATAAAAATTGTGATGTTCTAGTTTTTCATTGACTTTACCAGTATTTGTTTTCCAGAGCAGAAAAAATTGACAAATTTCTGACTTTTTTTTGTTGTTCATTTGTTTATAAGACCCCATTTACAATGGCTATTCTAGAATTGAGGGAAGATCTGTTGATAACTTTTTTTAAGATGTAAATACAATACAAAAGGATGTAAGTGATGTTTCCTGACACATCAGTAGATGTTGTCTTTTCAATTACATGCAGCTCGAGAGCCTTGCAGCTCAGCCACCAGGCACCCAAGAAAACCATAGTTCATACAAAGTTCATCCTCTCTAAGCCCTCAAAAGCCTCAAACTACAAAAATATGTAAAACAAAACCAGCTCAGATATGGGCATGCCTTACTAAATAACCACATGATATTGTCAACCTACCGCTGTCCTCTTGTTTTCATTTATGACCCCCTACTTGCTGTGGCTTGTTCAGTTTTGATGTGCAAGTTCTTTAGGGAAGAAGAAACATTCCTTAGCTTGCCAGCTCTAGTGATCAGAGTCATTGGTAAGTGTCCAAACAGAATTAAAAAAAAAAAAAAAAAATCACTATTATTTCATTATGACCTGGAAATAAGCTTCTACTATTTTATTAAATTAAATGTGTGGAAGGTTTTCAGCTTTTTTTACAAAGGTAAAAAGCTTATGTTAGTTTATACATGCTAGGTAGTAAAGGGCAATATTTCAGTGAAAGCAGATGGTCTACAAATTTCTTTATATGTTAAGAAAGCATTTTTGTCCTGTGTAATCTTTACCACAAGCTACATGTGTAAAGTATCAAGTTACCTTTCTATGCCAAGAATTTTACCTCCTGCAGCACGTTTGCTAACAGAGGTAGATACACATTTTTTTTCTTAGAAAGACTGCTATAATAATTGACACAAGCAAGGTAGTTCATAGTGAAAGTGAATAATATATCTATACTATATGCAATTTAATAATTTTAGTATTTAGGGAATAACTGAAATTAGAACTGAACAGATATCAAAATCATATTTTGCTGAGAATTATGATATTTCAAAATTCCTAACTCCAAATAAACCTAGATAATTATCATGTGGCATATCCTGCTTAACAGAAAGACTACTTGGCAAAGGCTCTAGAAGCCCAGACCAGTCTAGTAGACTGTCTGCACGGGAGAAAGATAGCCAAATTGTCAGGAAACCTGTCTAGCATGTGGCTTACCTAATGCATCTTCTGGGTCAGTTGTGCCGAACCGGAAAATTTTGATGAAGAAAGAGAGTTTTGCCAGGTCGTTCCCATCCCACTGTTCCCTCAGATAATATCAACCTCATAAAAGGACAGGAAACTCCTGGGAAGCATTTTTTTTTTCCATATATAGAGCATTTTGGTTTATGCTTTCTGTGAATTAGTTGATTTTCATTTGTGCGATTTTCTACATTCCTATATAGTGAGGGAAATTTGAAGTTAAAATTCACATCACCCTTTCTCCTCGATAGGTGACCTCTACTTTCAGAATCAGTCAGAGCCATGTATTGTTCATTAACTGAAATTTTGAGCAAGAGGTACATAGTGCTTATTGGTAGATTTATTAAGTTTTCACAGATATTATCATCACAATTTGAAACGTTAGTCAACACATAAATGCAGTATGAGCATAACACTACATACGAATCATAGAATGGTTTGGGTTGGAAGGGACCTTTAAAGGTCATCTAGTCCAAACTTCTTACAATGAGTGAGGAGATCTTCAACTAGACCATGTTGCTCAGAGCGCCATTCTAACATGACCTTGAACGTTTACAGGGATGAGGCATCCACAGCTTCTCAGGGCAACCTGTCCCAGTGTTTCACCACACACTGTAAAAAATGTCTTCCTTATATATAGTCTGAATCTGCCTTCTTTTAGTTTAAAGCCATTACCCCTTGTCCTATCGCTACAGGCTCTATTACAAAGTCTGTCCCGACCTTTTTTACAAGCCTCCTGTAAGTATTGAAAGGCCACAGCAAGGTCTTCCTGGCGCTTTCTCTTCTCCAGGCTGAACAACCCCAACTCTCTCAGCCTGTCCTCATAGGGAAGGGGTTCCATTGCTCTGATCATTTTTGTGGCCCTCCTCTGGACCTGCTCCAACAGGTCCATGTCTTTCTTATAACATTAACTGAGCAGTAACATTTCTTTCTGAAGTCTCGTCTACAGACAACAAAGATGAATAGAAATCGATTGTTCCTTTATGCCAGATTTCACACACACACAGAAAACATCATTTTGTTAACACATCAGCAGGACTGTATCTATCTCAGTTAATTTAATGAACTTACTTAATCAATCATGACAGCTCAGTGATCTCCTTATACTAAACTTCTCTTAGCAATACTACCAGACTTCCATCTCCTACTCCAGACAGCATTCAATCACATAATTCCAGCATGGCCATGTAGTATTTAGGACTCTTAAACAATCGTTTACTAAGTTAAAAAAAGTTACAGATATTTTGAAGTGAATAATGTTCCTCTGCTCAAATAAAGGAATTCTAACTTCTGACAATAAACTGATCTGCCTGATCTTCATATATTCTGGTTGAATCTATTTTTAATCTTAGTAGTTTCCGAATCTTTAGACAGACACAATTCTTGTTACATACTATATAGTCTTTCTAAGCCAGTTGCTACTTCACAGTGAAGTCTTCTTCCAAACCTCAGGCCAGAACACTGCATAATAGTGCCGGGATTTTTGCTACCAAGAAATCCAGCGTCTAACACAAGATAAATCTTCCCAGACAGGGAATTTTACAAGTGGTAACACACATCAGTAGCCAATGTGTTCAGTGTTTCATGAAACTGTATGATGGATCCTAACATCATTTATCATAAAGTGCTTTTGACACCAGAAAGCTTAAAAAAACCTTGAACAAAAAAACCCAAAAACCAAACACAACAACAACAACAAAGTCTTTCAACAGGTTTGGAAGAGCATTGTATATAAATCAGATGTCCTACCCTACTTCAGTTAGCGTAGCCGAAATATTAATCCCAGACTNTGGCTGGATTGTAACTTCAGTTAGTGTAGCCGAAATATTAATCCCAGGCAGTTTCTCTCTCAGATGTGACATTTCCCCAATCACATCTTGTTNAGTCTTTCAACAGGTTTGGAAGAGCATTGTATATAAATCAGATGTCCTACCCTACTTCAGTTAGCGTAGCCGAAATATTAATCCCAGACTGTTTCTCTCTCAAATGTAACATTTCCCCAATCACATCTTGTTTCAGCAAGAGAGTCCAAACCTGAAAGCATGTGTGGAGCAGCTCAATGTAATAGACTGCTTGATTAACCATAGTGCATGCTTTTCTGACTAAGGTAGGTTTGGAAAGTACTTCCTAACCTTTAGGGGTCACTATCTGGGCTGCTCAGCTACATCACATCCCAGCGTCTGATTCCCAGTGAACAAACTTATCGTTAGAATGAATAACAAACATTTCTGTATTTTCAAATTCCTTTTTTTTTTAACCAAATAGTTTGACTATTCTAATATCATATGACAATGTAGCTTATTTCCAGAGATCCATTCAATCATAAATATAGCCAGTTTTATTTAGTTAACCAAAGGTTTTATTTTCAACAAAACAGATGGATACATCTAAACTGTCATTTCATAGAGCTCCAGGGTGTGAGGAGAGAACACATGCCAAAACCAAAGCAGATTCTTTGCAGGAATAACATTTACGATTTAATTCTAGAGATTACCTAAAACTAGGATGTTGAAGTTATCAACACATAGCAATAGTGATACATATCTTTGAAGTTATAACATGCCCCACTCATGCTGTTTAAAAGTTGGAATGAAAACAAAAAATGCTGGTTTTGTTTAGCTCTTACAAGGTTTTGCTGTCACGTGTCTTTTCATGTCATAATTTTTTTTTTTTTTTTGCAACTAGCAAGTAGCCTCCTATGCAAATGAACAGTTGGAAGCATATTAATATCAGAGACTGAAAGGAATGAAACGGGTATTCTGGAAAGAAATAGTGTTCAAACATGATATAAAGTAATTGATTCTTTGCATGAAGATTAATGAACAATAATCTACATCATAGACAGGACATACACAGAGTAAAGAAAATTCATTTCAAGATTAAAAAAAACCTGCAGAGTTTTCCCAAAAGTTCATGTAGTTAGTTAATAACTGCCTAGATAGGCAATCACATGCTATAATTACCTTTAGCTAAATTCATTCCATCATAATTGCTTTGACAGTCAATTTCATAATTTCTTATTTCAAAATTGAAATGGAACATACTTGACTGACCAACAGTCATTATCAAAAATTATGCCATTGTTTAAAATGTTGAGTGAAGCAGAAGTTGTGAATTAACAAAAGGCTTTTACCCTCCTAAAAATTACAATTTCAGTACTAGCTGAACACCAAATTTATCATGTGAAAAATAACATTTAAAAAATGATTTATATAGTTGCAACTTCCCTGAGAAGAGTTTCTAAATTAGATGTATTAAAAGGACCAATCACAAACCTAAGTTGCAAAATCTATCCTTATATACTTTTCAGAATCAGGAAAATTAGAAAGATTGAAGAAAAAACTTTTTTTTTTTTTTTTTACAACAACTAGAGATAGAAAAATGCTTGTTGGGCATTTGTTATGAAACTGAGCATTTTCTGCTAGGAAGCATTTTCAAGCCATTACATTTGTAGACAGGATCTTATAGATTTGGACTGTAAATTGTCTAGGGCACCATTAAAGTCACCACAGTCAGAGCAGCCGCTCCCTGACCTATTTCTGCTATTATAACTGCAGAAGGCAAAGGGTCCTCTAACACAACAGAATGGAATTCAGGCACTTTCAGTCAGTGGAAAGACAACCAAAGGCCATGATATTTAAAGTCTCCTTTTAATGGCAACATGTCAGGGCTTTTCAGTGGAAAAGACTGTATGCCTTCTTTTAAAGAAAACTCCGGAAAGCCAAGAAATCTATACCACTTGTCCTCGTCGGTATTGTGTCTGGTGTAAGATTGCTACGCTACTGTAATGAGACACTAGCAAGTTTGTGTAGTGGTCTCTTTTTGGCAGCGGAGAAAGATCAGCTTGTACTGCCGTATTTTTTTAGCCTGGCAGCTTTTGTTGTTTTCATTAGGAACGTGCCTGTACTCAGGTTAATACTGTTAAGTATGCTACTAGTAGCAAGTTGGTCCAACTGAGTAATTTAATCGTTCCACATCAGAACACGCATATTGCAGCTTGAAACAGCCACCCTCCTCCTCCAGACAGATCTTGCTACGGTCTTAGTGTCTCTGCTGCTGGTTCGCTGGCTACTAGACACTTGGTTACAGGACTTGACTGAAGAGAAATGTAAAATCCACAAGTCCATGTATCTCTGAATGGATGAGCACTTCTTCAGGCAATAAAAAAACCAGCCTGAATCAAACCTCCTTTTTTTTTTTTTTTTTTTCTCCTTCTCCACCAATCAATGGTCTATCTAGCAACAGGTACTATGTTGACCATTGCAATTCACTGATAAATAAAAGAAAAAAAAAAAAAAAAGGAACAGGTTCAGTCAGCTATTTGGTTGATAGAAAATGGTAACACAGGTAGTGGAAATCCAGTCCAGTTGTACAATCTTGTGGATAGTCACTGTGTGTATTTCTCTGAACCTATAAATATTTATTTCAGCACAGTAAAGGAGGGGAGCGTAAGCTTGTGTCAACATTAAGTAATGACCTTAACTGTTACAACATCTGACTGCATGACACGGATTCAGAAATATAACTGACCTAACCAACATATTCTAATTCAAATATATTTTTAAATGGTTGTTTGAAACAACAGCTGCTTTGCTTTATCAAAAACATGCAATCTTAAAATTGTTCTCTCATCATTTCCACATTGGGCAAGTATTTTGTCAAGTTCCTCAAACTATGATGTATTAGCGTGCAGAGAGACTTGGAGAACACAGCTATTCATTTACTTTTTTACACAACTAAAGAAAGATTGCTATAAATTAGCAATGATGTATATATTCTATATCCTGACCTACATGAAATAAGAAGCAGTTATGTACATTTTTTTGTATATTTACTTCCCACTTTGGGCAGCCACCCTAACCTACCAGAATGAGGTCAGTTTGAACTTAATGTGTTCTTGCCATTTAGGCCATACATGTGATTTGAATTCTAGATGCTTCAATAAGAAGAAAGCAGCAGGTCAAGTTTTTCTTTTGTTATAAAATATACACCTTTGAAATGAGAATTTACCAATTGCTAAGACTGGAGCAATATATATTATTTGGATTAAGAACAGCACCTAAATCATATACTGAATTACGTCTGAGTCAAGGTGAGAGAGTTTCTCACAAAAAAAAAAAAAAAAAAAAAAAAAAAAAAAAAAAAAAATCATAAATTACTGTTTTCCTTCAGACTGATTATTCAGTACAAAAATACCCATGTACCATTCCAGGTCATCTCCAAACCACCCAAACATCAACACACAACACAGACATGTAAAGGAATTATAAACTCGGATATAGATTAGCCAAAAAATTAAGAAGCTTCATCTACTAGCTCGGTTCTCTTCACAGTCTGTGGTCATGTAAGTGCACACAACTGAAGTCACCACTGCCCACCATAGCCCTTGCCATCAGGAAGTAAAATTAGAAAAGTAAGGAATATTTCCTTAATTATCAGCACTCGTTTAATTTTAAAGTTGCTGTGATAGCATGAATGATAGCATCCAAGTCTTAAATATAGTGTAGGTATTCTAAAATCCATAGCTCTGTCAAGTGTACTTCCTTCCCAGTCCACTCATAGTGATTTGTTGAAATAAATTACACAGACAACTTGTGTGCAGCTCTTGCCTCTATAAATTATTCAGCTGTTAGAGTAAACAATTAGTGTTGAACCCCTTCATTATAAGGGGAATATATGTTTCTGCTCTTTATCATCTCTGGAAACACATAATTAGGTGAACTGTGTGGCCCATGTTGTTATTGCCAAGATACTTGAGTCCCAGACATGATACATGCATCTCATAACACCCTAGAGAAGTAGTCTGCAACCCCTAGAGTAGTGAGAAGGATTCATTTATTTTGTGGGGTTAGTTTCTGTTCAGAATATTCCTACAGCATTAAACACAAAGTTAGACTTTTTAAACATCTGACCTTACCGAGTCAGTCCTCCCATTTGTAAAATCAGACTACACTCTGGTGGGAGCTACTTAATGATGGGAAAGAAGGAGCTGCCTCTGTTGCAGAAATACCTTCAGTACTGCATAAGGTGGCAAGAAGCAGCTGGAATCTTGATTCTTCTGCCCTAAGGTGTGCCCAGTACAAAGTTTAAAGACGCTCTCCTCGCGGGGCACCGCAGCTCCATGCTGCCCGTTACACAAGGCGATTGCAAAATGAGGCAGTCTCACAGACTGAACCGATTTTCTTGAGAAGCTTTGTTTCATGAAATGGATGCACAAAGAACCTACCACAGGTAACAACATGCCAGCTAATCTGGATGCACAGGTTGCAAAAGTAGGAGTCGTCCTCTCCCCATTAGCTCGCATTACTGGGGCAGAGCTATTCCGTGAACTAAGCTCATGCACACAGATAACTCCTTTAAAGAACCTAGGATAAAAATGCATCCTTAAGGTTACTCTAACTCTACCTAGGCACAACAGTCTGAGTCTCATGAATGTCAGGCATCTTTTGTCAGACCTCTCAAAGTGTCACAAGCATTCCTCAGTAAGCTGCTGCCCCTGAGAAGCAGGTGCATATTGAGACTCATGTAGCAGCAAGACCGCTGCAGAAGTATTTCTATGAGTGAAAGCACTGCATGCAAGTCACTGGAAATTATTATTGCAGAAAATCTTGCTACAGATTTTTTATTTTATTTTTTTTTTTACCACGAGCACAGCTGCCAACAGTGCCATATCACCTTTCCTGGTAGCTGCATATCATTTTAAGACATACACAGCTGTGGAAGTGGTTCTGGTAAAAGAACAGGGAGAAAGGCTTTGTTTTGTACTCTTCACATCAAATTTGGTATTCCAGTACAGATGGGCACATGGTTGACAAAAGCAATTCTAAAGTGACAATTTTTTGTAGAGAGTAGGACTTCAATTTATCGAGCTTAATAATTCAGTTATTTTTAAGTTTAGCAGCATTATCACGTGAAGGTAGAAAAGGTCAGAAAAATCACAAATACTGAGTACATGACAAACTTTCTGAATAACTCTTATATCTAAAGATTCACATTAAAAATTAATACATGCACAAAATGCATGTGAAGTAATGAACAAATAAAAAAATCCTTGACTCATACAATCAAATACCTGGAGAAATATATAAATACACCTGCTGGCATTTAAAAAGAATGGACGACTGAGGCACAGAGTAAGTTCCATGTTTCCTGCCTTTTGTTTTGTGTAACCAGAATATTTGATGTGAGTGGTTTTGTTTTGTTAGTTTCTCTTTTAAAAGTCTGGTTTAATATTTCAGATTGTCTGCTCCAAGAAGGGAAGAAAAAAACTAATGTTAGAAGACAAAAGTTGACTAGCTGGAATATTATCAGACCTATCCATCAATCCACTCTAAGTCCTTATAGGACTGAATCAGTCAACCATTTTTTTGAATGTATTTGGTTTGAGAGCACCCAATCATAAAGTTACTTACTGTAAGTGTAATGTAACATCTGCCACATTGCTAAGAATTTAAATAGATTCCTTACTTCTTCTTGAGGCGAAATCTGTACAAAGTTATTTAGGAAATTACTTCCCACACCTTCCAATCTTCTTCTCGCCATACTAATTCTTTGTCTTCACTTGTAGCCATAAGAAATGCATAAAACAAGGGAAAGATGCAGAAATACATTAAAAAAAGTGAAGGTAACAGATGCATGAACCACTCAGGTACTCCATAGGGTCCTTTATCACTGTGCTGAACTTTTATTTGCAATAACTCCAGCTTCATAGAAATAGTACCCCTCCTGTCAAAATATGTCTGGTGCATACAGCTGAAAAAAAAGACTCTCAGTTTTCAGAGGGCAATGAGAAACAGCTGCAAAAGGAAGAGCTACAAAACCAACTTTAACTCTGTCATTAACAAGAAGTCACACTCTCTGGGTACGTTACATCTGAAGGCAGAGCTGTAAGCCAGCAGATCAGCTCCCAGGGACAGCACATCACTGCAACCCTTAGGTTAGATATTTGCAAGCCTAGCTAAACAAAATTGCACATCAGAAACTTTCATGAGTTAACTGACAGAGTGGTCAGACAACCTTTGATAGCAGTAGAGAGGACTGAAACTACAGGAGGTATCAAAGGCCACTGCCTTTTCTCATTTTGGTACAGAAGGAGCTCAGCTTCAGAAGACTACATGCAGAGCTCTGGATCACTCAGAATTCCCTTTAAGAAAGTTGGCCAAATAAGACTCTGGGCTGCTCCCTGGATTAATGCCTGATGTGCTTTCAAAGCTGTGACTTTGCAACTCAGATGGCTCTTTTTCTCCTCTCATGGGATGACACTACTCCCACAAACTCACACTGGCTGTCACACTTCCCATTCCTTAGACCACCTGGCCCTGCATCTGCGGCTACCCACGTATCAGCCAAACAGCCACTGCTCAGGGTTCTCCTTCCCCACCTGCCTCCTCTTACAGCCAACAGATCACCAGAAATTACTTCTTAGACCAAAGCTAGCTACAGTGCTTGATCGACAAGATGACCTAACAGAAGCTACCATGTTTACCTACAGACTTTGTCTTGCTTAGAAAATGAGCCTACTGAAGAACCATAGTGGTCCAAGTGCCTACAGAACCCCTTCCATCTACCTAACACCTTCCAGACATGCACGGCCAATCTGTATTTACACAACACACAGAAGGAAGAACTGAAAGAGAACACTTGGTCAGAGACACAAATGCGTAGTATTTCTCTCTGACGAGTGGCTCTTCTCTCTATACATTACATTGAATTCACAGGCAAGGATATTGTTCTTTTTCTGAATCAAGTCCAGGTTGAATTACCTCAGAAATTAATAAATATGCATTGCATAGTATAAGCCTTCCCAGAAGATGTTTGGCTCCTTTGGTACCAGTGCTGGAAATGTGAATGACGTAAAGGGAGAAGATAGCTACAGAAAAGAAGAGAGTTTATGGGCAAAATGCCTCTAACGCTGCCTCAGAGGGATGATCACAGGGTTTCTGTTGAGTTTAAACCAAACTTTTTGCAAGTGGTCAGCAAAGGGCATGTTTCTAATTCCCTGCCACTGAGATTCCGAGTTTCATTTTGCTGAAATGCTAAATACTCACCCCTATATCTGTGGTTAGTGGGAGATAGACTTAAAAAAGTAAGGAGTGGGATAAAATGCAAAGTTCTCTGGAAACGGATAAATTCATGGCCTGGAAGGACTCTGAAGGCGTACACAGAGAGGCAAGGGAACAGCTTGCCGCATGTCAATAACTTATCTAAAATGTCCATGAACCTACTTTTTCTGTGCAGTAGATATAAGCAGCTTATTTTCCAGTAAGATAAAATAAATTAGCTTAACATCTGCCTGATAAGCACATTTGGACGGTTACTGTGCAAGAAAAAAATTCACACTCAAGCTAAATCTAATATAATTAGTTCAGTGCCTGTTCAGTACAACAGTGATTAGCACAAAAAAGTACATGCAAAATTAAGCCTCACATATCTCCATGTTCAAATACTGTGATTGAAATAAGGCCTGAGCTACACAGTAAACAGCAACAAAATGTGCCCGTTGATTTGCTGAATAGACTTTACTGCCTCCTAAGCAAAATGGAGAAATTATAGCAGCAGACATAGCTAGAAATCTCAAAAGAGATCGGCAAATTAGGATTCTACAGACATCCTTAATTCCAGTATTCCTTAAAGTTTAACTTTGACTTCTTTCAAAGTAGCTTTATATTTCCAGTCTCTGTGGCAAGCAAATTAAGGAGGACAGAGTCACCACATTTTCATAGCAAGTGCCAGAGATCAATAAAGACAGGACTGCTGGAAGAGAGAGGGTGACCCCATTGCACGTAGGACTCTCACTGATAGGGCACTATCCCACAACACGCACACCAGATCACAGTAACAACAGGGTCTATCCACACTCCTAGACACGGCAAAGTAAGAAGCCAGCCAGTCCCAAGGTCTATGCACAGAGTCCAGTCAGGAATAGCAGGAGACAGGACCAAAGACAGGACTGGCTAGAAGCCACCTACCACACAGATCCAAGGTTCAGCAAGGAGTCAGACATGGAGACCAGGGTGTAACACAGATCCAAGGCACATTCAAGAAACAAAGCTATCCTCAATACAGGTTCAAGGTCCAGATAGGAGACAAAGGTAACATACTACATAGGTTTGGAGTTTATTCAGAAAACTCAGTCGGTGAAATAAGCCCGAATCCAAACCAACCTCAGACAAGGTCTGGCTACCTTGCTCTCAATTCAAATGGGCCATGGTCAGGGAGGACAGGACAGGTAAGGCCATTAGGGCAATTAAGGCTAACTAGTGCACTCAGGGCCCTGGCATTACACCCAACAAGGATTATCATCAGGATCAGAAACGTAAACTAGCTCTTTTCTTGCCAAAAGAGAGTTAATTGATTCATAAATTGACAAGCTTTTCATCCTTGGTTAAATGTGCAGCTCCGGTTACAGTCAGAGCAGCTTCTACACATGCATATGCAAATTGCACTAGTAAGAGAATAATAGCATGACCAAATCGAGGTGTATTTTTATCAAAGTGGCAAGAGGCACATCCTTGATCCCAGGCTCCTGCTGGGTCCTTTGTCTACCTTTTTAGCATGCTGACTTGTGAAAACACAGCAAATATTGTGGCTGCTTTATAGCTATGTGCATGCTGGCTTGCAGTTAACAGACTTAATAGGTGTCAGTTCCTCTCCTTCCCGCTTAGAGAAGACAGTAACTTCATTTTTCTCCCAGTCACAGTTGATGATTTTTACAGAATCTGTGATTATTCGATACCCTTGAAACCTATGAAATTGGCACTTGGAGAAAAAAGAAGTAGGGACTGATATGACAGCATGATTGAACAGGTCTTATTTCCTTTCAAACCACATAAAAATATATCAGCCATGAAGCAGGCAGCCAACATAGAAAATTTCAGCCTAAAAACTTCAGTTTGTCAGTGAATTAGAATTTATGCTATTACGGAAAATATTACACAACATCTCTTCTTCCCTACAGTATCATCTTACACTAGTATTTCCTTAAAATAATTGAAATCAAATAATTACATAAGAAAACTGCAACAAGTGTAGGTAAAATATTAGATCAAATAGATCACTACAATTAGATCAATACACTGACTTCTCAAAGATTATGGAGAGCAGCCATTCAATAATGTCAGCCAGGTCTCTGAACACCCTTGGGTGGATATAGTCAGGGCCTGTAGATTTCCGGGGGCCAAGCTCCTGTAATAGTTCACAGACCAACTCCCCCCTCACTCACGACAGGTCTGTGTTTGCAGCAATCTGGATTTTTGTTCCTAAGGCCTGGGGCGCAACAGTGCTGGTAAACACAGAGGTGAAGAAAGTGTTGAGAACCTCTGCCTTTTCAGCGTTGTTGGTAGCTAATTCACCTCTCCTGTTTAACAGTGCACCAATATTATTTTTCTCCTTCTGCTTGTGGTTTACGTACCTGAAGAACCCTTTCTTGTAGTTTTTTACATCTCTGGCCAATTTCAATTTGAGCTGAGCTTTACCTTTTCTCACTGCATCTCTGCATGCCCTGGCAATGCCCTTATAGTTCTCATTGGTATTTGTCCACTTTTCCACCTCTGGTATGCTTCCCTTTTGGTTTTGAGCAGTCTCAGAAGCTCGAGCCAGGGGGGTCTCTTGCTCTGCCCATTTACCTTTCCTTTAAGGGGGATGAGCTTTTTTTAGTGCTTCTGAGAGATTGTTCTTGAAAAACTCCGAGCACTTGCTAGCTCCTTTATCTTCCATGGAGGATTCCCATGGAATCCCTCCCAGTTGAGCTCTGAGCAAGCTGAAGTTTGCTCTTCTAAAATCTAAACCCTTTGTCTTAGTATTATCCCTCAGCGTGCTCAGCAGGATCCCACACTCCACAATATTGTGATCACTGCAGCCAAGGCTATCACTAACCAAGATATTACAAACCAGGTTTTCTTGGTTTGTGAGTAGGAAGTTCAGCAGTGCCTCATTCCTGGTTGGTACGTCTAACATTCGTATGAGGAAACAGTCCTCTATGCTTCACATTATATTTGAAAAGTAGCAAAAAGCTTGTTGAAGTAGTCTTGGAAATGTGATTTACACTACAACAAGCTGTAGAAAAGTATTTATTGCTTCTCTGCACTCTCAGTTATCCAACTGTTTTTACTTTAGTACTTATTCTGCACATACTACTCTTACTATTTTAATCTTTGCAAAATTCCCCTGGAATCTTATTCTGTAAAGACCATATTGACAGAAACCACAGTGAGGAATTCTCACAGCATTCACTAAAATACATTAAAGCGTTCTCACAAAATAGATGCCAAAATACATTGATGCCATAATTTATTAGACCAAAGAAAAATGTGGGTTATTTATTGAGTGCCAATATAATGAGTCAGTTAACCGAATATTGCAAACTGTTGAATTATCTCAGCTATCAGTGAAATCAAAGTGTGCTCAGTACTTCGAAGTTGATGTCCAATCTCCTTCAGAATAGAATCATCATTTCACAGAACCACAAAACCACAAAAATGTTGAGGTTGGAAGGGGCCTCTGCACATCACCTCATC
Organism: Aramus guarauna; assembly: GCA_013400195.1. Classification (NCBI taxonomy): domain Eukaryota; kingdom Metazoa; phylum Chordata; class Aves; order Gruiformes; family Aramidae; genus Aramus; species Aramus guarauna. The sequence continues at coordinate 91,651 of VXBL01008646.1, forward strand.
CAACCCCCTGGATCAAGCAAGGCCACCTAGAGCCCAGGACCATGTCCAGATGGCTTTTGAGTATCTCCAAGGAGGGAAACTCCATAACCTCTCTGGGAAACCTCACATTAAAATGTGTTTCCTGATGTTCAGATGGCACCTCCTGTGCTTCAGTTTGTGTCCATTGCCTCTGGTCCTGTTACTGGGCACCACTGAAAAGGGCCTGGCTCCCTTCCCTTTGCACCCTTCCTTCAGATATACATTGAAATCGATGAGATCTCCGACAAGCTTTGCCTTCTCCAGGCTGAATAGTCTCAGCTCTCTCAGCCTTTCCTCATATGTGAGATGCTCCAGTCCCTTCATCATCTTCATGGCCCTTCTCTGGACTCTCTCCAGTATGTCTATGTTTCTCCTGGCTCATGTTCAACCTCTTGTCTATCCTTTCCTGCAAATCTCCCTTTCAGTCCTCAGCATATACTGGTGCATGAGATTGTTGCTCCCCAGGTATGGGACTTAGCATTTCCCCTTGTTGAACTTCATGTGGTTCCTGTCAGTTCATTTCTCCAGCTTGTCCAGGTCTCTCTGGATGGAAGTATGACCCTCTGGTGTATCAGCCACTCCTCCCAGTGTTGTGTCATCAGCAAACTGGCTGAGGATACACTCTACCCCATCATTCAGATAATTAATGAAGATTTTAAACATGATTGGACCCACTATTGATCCCTGGGGTACACTGCTAGTTACTGGCCTACACTAGACTTTGTGCCACTAATCACCACCCTCTGGGCCTGGCCATTCAGCCAGTTTTTAATCCCCCTCACTCTCTGCTTATCCACCCCAGACATCAACAGCTTGTCTCTGAGGATCTTATGGGGGACAGTGTCAAGCGCCTTTAGTGAAGTCCAGGTAGACAATAACCACTGCTTTCCCCTTGCCTATCAGGCAAGTCATTTCATCACAGAAGTTTATCAAGTTGGTCAAACATGACTTCACCTTGGTGAATCCCTCTGACTGCTCCTGATGATTTTCTTGTCATTCAGGTGCATGGAAATGGTTTCCAGCATTAGCTGCTCTACCACCTTTGCAGAGATTGAGGTGAGGCTGACTGGCTTGTAGTTCCCTGGATCCTCCTTCTTGCTCTTCTTGAAGATAGGAATGATATTTGCTTTCCTCCATCTTCAGGTACTTCTTCAGATCACCATGATTTATCAAAGATTATTGAGAGTGGCCTCACAATGACAATCTGCCAGCTCCCTCAGCATTCTTGCGTGCATCCCATCAGTGCCCATGCATGTACAGTTTGCCTAATTATTACCTGACCTGATCTTCTACCACTAAGGGTACATTTTCATTGCTCTGGATTATTACCCTGGTCTCTGGGACCTGGGATTTCTGAAGGCTCGTCATTTTAATAAAGACTATGGCAAAGGCAGCATTCAGTACCTCAGCCTTTTCCACGTCCTGTGCAACCAGATCCTCAACCTCATTCACCAGTGGGCCCACATTTTCGCTAGTCTTCCTTTCCTCATGTGCGTACGTGTACTTATAGAAGCCCTTCGTGTTGTCTTTGGCATCCCTAGCCAGATTCAATCCCATTTGGGCTTTAACTTTCCTAACTTCATCCTTGAATGCTTGGGCAATGTGTCTGTATTCCTCCCAGGCTACTCATCCTTGCTTCCATCTTCTGTATACTTCCTTGTTGTGTTTGAATTTGATGAGTAAATTCTTGTTCATCCACACAGGCCTCCTGGCATTTCTGCCTGACTTCCTATTCATTGGGTTGGATTGCTCTTGAGCTTGGAGGAGGTGATCCTTAAATATTAACCAGCTTGCCTTAAATATTAACCTTCTTTTCCCTCCAGGGCCTTACCGCATGGGACTCTTCCAAGCAGAACTTTGAATACGTCAGAGTCTGCTCTCCTGAAGTACAGATTGGTGAGCTTGCTTTTTATTTTCCTATTATTTTTCCTAGTCAAAGTCTTTCTGGTGGAGTTTAACAATCATCAGGATGGAAGGAGGGATCAAAAGGTCAACAGCCTGTGGCTTTCTCATTCTGATTAGCAGGTTTACACACTTTATTTTTTAGCATATATAAATATTGAGGTCCAGCACATAACTCTTCCAAATCCTATTTGCTGTGCTATGAAACAGATGGACAGAAAAACTGTGGCAAATATTAGTACGTTGTTATGAGCCAGGTGCAGTTTCTCAATATGTACTTAGCATTAAGGTTTAAAAAACCACCCTGATGGATTATTACCATATTTGTCTAGAACACAGTAAGTGAAAGATGCCTTTTCCTTACAGCAGTGGTTGCAACTTTAGGATACTTTTTTTGATTAGATAAAACTGTACTTTGTGACTCAACAGGGAGACACAGACAGCCAATATAAAAATATGGCAAGTAGAATGCAACTTGGTACCTCAGCTGAAGGAAACTAGTACCAGCTACTGGTACTGAGACAAGAAGCTGAAAATCACAGAGAAAGAAAATTAAATGATTGCTTTACTTTAGAGAATTAAATGACAACTTATATAGAAATGTCCCCAAACTGTTTTCTTTTTTTCTTTCCTTATTCCAAGCCAGGCATGCTATTAGCAACAAGGGCCCAAAAAGACTTCTAAAAATCTTTAAAATCTGCTCCCCAAATGCATTGGTTGTAACTTTGAAATGTCTTTGCAGAAGTCATAGCTCTTGGTCCCATATGATGAAGAAGGAAATTACTAGCATATGTAAGAAATATATCTCAGGATGTCTCTTATTTCACCAAACACAAGTGCTTAGCAGTGCTTTTTATCCAGTATCTTTCCACATGGTAGAAATTATGGATTTCTTATCTAAAGAACAAAGATGATAACAAATGTTATCATCAAGTAAGCATTGTACAATGCTACTACAAAAAACCTAAACAGGGTGAAAAGGCTCTATATAATAGCATAAAGTTTCTGCAAGTACCTGGTTTGTGCTCAAAATTATCTCTTTTGGATGTTTTCAGCTTTTTCTTGGGAGATAACCCAAACTTTTGCTTTAGAAGGTTACCAAATCACACATAAATGCTTTGGTGTGGTCATTTCAGATAGAGCAGTCCAGCAACATCTCCAGTTAGAACAAGTTCCATTTAACATGATTTAACATTAAATGTCTACAAATTGATTCCACTAACCATTTCTTCTACCAAGGACACACTAACTTAATTATCTCATGTCCAATAATGGCTTCTATGACTTTTCCTAAATATCTTCATAACATTTATCTTTGCAAATGAATTAATTTGATGTGTAGTAAATGTTAATGCCTTCCCCTTCTATGCCCTTCTAGGGTGCCACACCCTTCTAGGGCACCACATTTGCATTTTTCTGAAATGTGATTCTTCCCAGATAGAAAGTGGTAAGATATCATGAAGATCAGGATCAATTGCCCCATATCACTTGTAGAAAACCATTTATACTAAAAAAATATTACACAATTTAATTCTAATTTTGAACTGCTGCTCTTAGTTTATGGCAAACTAAAAATAATGGCTGGATAAATCTATATGCACATTTAATTTGCTTCCTGGATTGAAATGTTATTTAAAATGAAAATCAGAGAGAATTTACTGAAATTAATACTTCTTTTCCATTTTGTGAATGCCTTATATTAGTATTGATTTGCCCGAAAGTTTTGTATGTCAGAACAGATGAATTTATCCATTTTTAATCATTTTGATCTTCAGGCTTCTTATGGAAGACCTGTTAATTTGAATTCCATTTTTATTTGAGACTTTATTGATGATTTCATTAATAGTTCCTTGCACATGAGGGAATAGATATACCCACATCTGAATCAAGAAATCATCACCCTTCTTTAAACCAACTCCAGTAAAGAGAAAAAAAATTCTGCCTAAAACAAGATCTGTGTTTCTTGACAAAAATCCCTTGCACTTCTCAAAAGCTGCTGAAAGTTGTTTGAATTACAAACACACAAACTGAGTGAAAAGTGAAAAATGCCAGTCTAGTTTTACACTTAATAAGTTACTCAAACAGTGGAAGACAAAAAGGCAACCTTTTTCCTTTGTGGATTTAGTTAATTGCAAAGGCAAATCAGATCTGAGAACTGCATGCTAAGAATACCTTGCTGGCCTTCCTGGTGTAAAAGGGCAATGCAACAGACTTGGTTACCTAGAAGATATCTGAGATGTCCTACAGCTGAAACACCTGGATTGGAGGAGAGAAAGGCAGAAAGGGAGGGAATTTGGGCATTATCCTCCTTAACTGGAATAATGACTAATCAGAATACAGCAATGCAGTATGTTTCCATAAGGAGAATATACTTGAAATGACCAATTACTTGTATTTGGGCCCACAGTGAGAATTTTTCCAAACGTTGCCTTACCACTTCCACTTGCACAGTCTGTCTTGAACTGCAAAGTCACAGGCGGCAGGCTAGGAGGCACAAAGAAAAGAAATGAAGCTAACAAAATAAATCACACAACCCTTTCTAATATACTTTTCTATCTGTACTTTCCTTCTATGTGAAAGCCAATAGGACTGACTATCACGAGTCCGTGAGACTAGCAACTTAGAGTAGCTAATGGGATGGTCAACGTAATCATGCAAGCTGCTGTAATAGCAGCTACTGCATGTCTTGTTTATCCAACTAGCACCCTGAAGCCCTCTGCAGTCATTGATAAGAATAAGGCATAAATTTAACTTGCTTCAGAAAGATACTGTGAGTACACATCACTGTTGGAAAGAACTGCACACCTGCACATATGCATGCACATGAAAAACTGGCCTAGTTTGTCTTTTATAAGGGGAATATCGAACAATTAAAACACATTCCTGTAATAGCACAGAGGTTATTTTAGGGAGGTAGTTCTACTTTTTTAGCTAAATGCACAATGCACAGAGAAGACAATTATAAATTATTTACAAAACTGTGCTGCCCATGACTGCAATATCTATTTAAGAGGGTCAGACATTTACTGACATTTATTTTGGCATCTGAATAAATACAAGGGATTAGTCAGTGAGCTCAGTGAGCTGAGAACCAGAGCAGACAGGTTTCTGTTCACTGATGTTATTTTAAGAAAGCCTGATGTTAGACTTGAGGTTTCATAGGGTATTCATTTGTATTATATTGTTAAAATTTTCAGACTCTAAAAATAGTTTCTGGCCTTTAGTAGAACACAGTATAATTTTTACCTCTCCTTCATCTCTATTTCCTCAATAACTAAACTCAGGCTTCAGTTATAAGTTATGCAAATACCTGAAAGAATTACATGATTTACATTTCAAGCCTCCTTGTAAAATTCCCAAACTGTGGCCTCTGATGTGATCAGGTTGGCTAGGAAAAGACATGTTCACCTTCTGGATTATATTAACATAATATCAAACTTTTGAAAACTCTAACCCTATGTAGCTGCATAAGCATTTCACATATTCAGACAGAGATTTTCTGCTTAAAACTGACTTAACCCAAGCCATTGAGAGATAAATACACAGAGCATTAACTGAACAGCTCCAGGCTGCAATGGGGAGGAATCATAAGGGGCTGTTTGTCTTGGATGACATTTAATTATAATGAGTGGAATCCAGGTTACTAGCAGAATATTACTACTAGAATATGTCTGCATTGTATTATTGAATTAAATGCATTGAACAGTGAAAAATTGTTACAGAACATTCAGAATTTTGTACTATACCACAGAAACAAAAGTCTTGAACTGACACTTTAATTTCTCCTCTTACAACTAGTTACTCATGTAAAATCTTCAGACAGCAAATTAGGATGTAATTCATAAACCCTGTTCCTCTTCCTCCACGGGTACAATTTTGGAGAATTCAAAGGAATTGATCTGGATTGCCAACAACAGAATCAGAAATTCTGAAGTGAAGCACAGACTCTAAAGCATTTAGATCTTGTGCTTCTTCATGTTCATCCATTATGTATAACACGAAGTGACACTGTGAGCCAGAAAAGAAGCTTCCTTCACCTTCTGCCCCACCACGACTATATCCCCAGGCACCCTGCTGAGTCACTGTGCTTCAAAATCTACGTAGGCAGAGCCTCAGACGGTGCCCCAGGGCAGGCAGCATCCTCCTCCTTTGATTCCAGTCCTCTCTGTTCCTCTGTCCTTTGCATTTGAAGTTTCTCTCTACAGCCCCATCCTGAAACTCAGGCCCAATACTTTGATATCACAGTTTATAAATCTTTTGAGAGACTTTCCTCAATCCCTCTCAGAAATATGTTAGATTGCTCATATTTCTCGAGTGCCAGCAAGAACCATGCTTTTTATTTCAACAGTGGCTGTAAAACTAGAAAAGAGCATGTTCCTTAACATAATAATTCACATGACATATAATATGATGGTTAATGGCTATTGAAGCAAAAGCATAGGAAAGTAATCAACTTCCTATGTTCAAAGATGGATACTATAAAACAAACTGTTCCATGAAGGGAGGGGGAGAAGCCACCCATCTTGAAGTAAATCCAGACTATACAGTATTAATTACCTCTAATAATTGTCAAGAATTAGTAACATTAGTGAAAAGTAATTGTACTGAATTGTATTACTCAGTACAGTTGTTAATTTCTTTTTAATAATTGATGTCTGAAAACACAATCTTGCAGTTAAGAGCTATGATTTTCTCACATTGCCTAGCAACCTGTGCAAATATAGAACTGCAGATGCAAAACTACTGACCTTTCTTTCATGCCTGCTTTTCAGTGCTTATTATTTCTATCCTACACAGCAAAAAAATAAAAAAAAAGATACTTCAAACATTGAAATCTTCAGTATATACTTAGCATTTCAGATAACAAGATCATGACAATGCATTTGCTTAACAGAAAAGGAGAAACTGTTTTATTTCCCTAAGCTTAAAACATTGCATACTGGGTACTGTCTCACTGATCTTTCAACACATACGGTATAGTTACTCACCCTACAATACCTGTGGCTCTTAGGAGTCGTCGTCCATGCAGATTCCTTTCCCAGTGCACATGTGCAGTGTGAGGGGGTGTTTTTTTTAGACCAACAATATCCACTGAATCCACTCCTGCATTTAAGTATACCCGTATTCAGCCTGAGGGGGTGGGTTGAGCTACTAATTTCTTGGTAAAGAAGGATTATTCAGCAAATGGGAAGAAAAGCACATTCAGGACAAGAGCATGTTGAAGGAAGCCAAGGTAATATTCTACACATCTTGTCCCCATAGTGCCAAAATATGACTTCCTTGACTACATGACAATAAGTATGAGGCAGCACATACAGAGATGATGTTGAGAGAAAGACCTTTGACCTCTTTGGTTGTGATTGGAAGGCTGAATTATAGCAATTGTCACAGAAGACTAAACAAATAGCAATTAACAGCACTGCAGTAGGCCTCAGAGAACTGGGAGAAGTAAGATGAAAAGAGAGAAAGAGTGGATGGTAGCCACAAAATGCTGAAGCCCTAGCTTCCAAATCTGGAATCGGCAGTGAGGTTACACCCAATCTCCTTACTTTCAAGGCATACCACCGTGTTTGTTCAGGTTGAAAGGGCTGTCCAGCAGGCCTGACAGAGAACTGACTAACCACTACTGACCACAGAGTACGGTATTCTCAGCCAGGACTGAGAACACCACGTTTCTCAGGTTTCTTTCTCTAGGAAGGTAAGGCCAGTCAAACAAAACCCAAAGGCCTAGGACAATTTGTACTCAAACATTTGGTGCCTTCCCAACTTGGGGTTGTCTAGTCCTTCTTCATTTTGTTTAGAAGTTTATCTTTCCTATCTTGTGGGAATACAGGCCCATCAATTCGTCTGGTCCCAGGAAAGACTCTCGATGTTAGACAGCTAGCATTTGCTTTGCACAGATACCTGCTGTTTCCCCAGGTCAGTCCTTTTGCTGGTTCTTTGTTTCATGTCTCTGAAGAAGACCTTCTGATTTGATTTCCCACATGGTGTCCAGATTGCACACATTCATATATAAGATTCCCAATGGGCAACAGGGTTTCTCACTTTGCAGAAATATATTACCCATGAGGTATACTGAGAAGTTAACATTTCAGGAATGGAAGGGAAGAGTAAAGTGGGAAATGAGAGAAGGAATACATGGGCCCCAGGTATGGCTATACATAAAACATACATACATATAACCACTAAACATAAATTCCCCTTAATGTCAGCAAACAGTCAATATGCATATTCTTCTGAAGCATAGACATATTCAGAAATACCACTACATCACTTCTGCCAGGTGTTGATTTATTCTGTGGATAAAGATCTAAACCTCAGAGAAGTATTGTGAAGATTAGTTGGTTTTATAATAGCTTTTGAGCGATATCCTTACTTTGTTGGTATTTGTTTAGTACTTTGTAGCTTTCAGTTACCATGGCTATTAATGCTATTTTTAATATGAACTAATGAAAATTTTTAATAGGGAAGACAGGGGATAAACTTCTTTTGCTTTGATAGTGGGGGCCTGGTACATGCATGCAGAAGGAATTAGGCTGCAATCAATCTAGGAGGTGGAAATACCTCTTTAAGCTGAAACATAAGAACAAGTATACAATGAGATACTTCCCTTCTTGTCACAGGTAGAAGTAGATAGCCATAGAAAAATAGATCAAATCTCAAAACATTTAAAAAAATCCATGCAGTGCTTGTAAATATCTCAGAATGTAAACACACACACACAAAGCTTATGTCAACACATTCCCTCTGAAATTATTCCAATCCAATTTTCTTAGCCACGTCCCTCCAAAAAATCATCTACAAAGCAGTCTAACACCATATTGAAACTACATGATGGTTTGGTTTACGAGCCAGTCCTACAAAAATTCTCAAAATCCTTATAATAATTTAGCTCAAGTTTTAGACATTCTTTTAACCCTAAAATGGATTTAACAATTCATAGCAGGAGATAGTACACATTACTACTATTCAGTGCAAGTTCAGACTTGTATTTCTCACAACTTGTTCAGTTGCCCTTGACAGCAATCCTTATATTTGTGATATTGGTTTCATGCCAATTTCCAGTGTGAAGAGTTTTAGGAGCAAAAGTTTTCAGAATCACATAGAGATTAAACCTGTCATGCCGCTATCCTACGGATTAGGGGAACTATTTTTAACTTTTGGTTTATTTCCCTCCTAGAAAACTTTTATATATTCTGCATAAGTACAGTGTAAATTAAGTGAAACTAACAAAATGTTTCATACTTATAACTAGTTTGCAAATAATACAATTTACTTTGTAATTATGGAAGGTCACTGTAAGTTTCTGCTGTCCTTGCATAAACCAAGAAAACTCTTCAAGAGACTAGACAGAGAAATTGATTTTTTTTGTCATAATTGGCACTATTTGTGTAAAAATATCAATTCTTAGAAGTCCTAAACTTCAGGATCCTCATTTTTTGTCTCATGCATTTTGTCTCCTGATAAGCTGACGTGTCTTTTCAAGCCACACTTTTCTGAAGAGGACAGTATAAGACATAAATTGCCTTAAGGATAGAGGTCAGAATTTAGGTAGACAGCATGTTGTACTTGTCCTCTGTGAAGTATACATGTTCTGTTATCTTTTCCTACCCAATTTGATTTGTTCTTGAAAGTTTTAGGCAAAAATCTGGCAAGACTTCAGAATTATCAGGAGTGAAATAACTAAGTACTAGAGTGTAATCTGAAGAGTGCAAAAGAACAAGAAAAAAAATAATTATTTATGTTTGTTTATTTTGCTATCTTATGCTTGTAAATTCATAGATCAGACCATAAAATACAAAGGGGATGTCTTATGCAAAATGTATTAATATTTTAATGAATACTTGCACTGTCTAGAAAGCAGTAAGATTTTCTTCAGGAAGCTTGATGACAGAAAGCTCATTAAAAACAGAATATACTGTATTATAAAAGTAAGATTTGTCAAGATACAGAAATCAATAAATCAGTTTGCTCTCTATTCTGCTAAATTTAAAGATCCATCTTTTAAAATTCCATGCTATGAAGGTTTTTTGATTGTTTGCTTTCTTAAACATACAATACATGATTTAAATCAAGTAAAAGAAGTTTTACATAATTTTGGGTGTTATATGAGTCCCTGCTTCCTTTAGACAAATTGTGACTCTATCTGCGAAATATTACCTATCTCAGCTCATTCCTTCCCATTAGTTTCATATTTTAGATGTTCTTTCAAGTCACAATAATCGCTGTCATCATCACCACACTATGAAACAGAACAGAGTTTGTTCTTCTGTACTTATTTTCTTTTTAGGTAACTGGAGACATTCAGCATCTCAGAAAGTCAAAGCATTTGTATCTAAAAACATCACTAAAAGAAGTAATAAAGAATAAAAATGAGTAGGAGGAGAGAGAAAAAGAATTCTAATTTTGCCGATGTTTCTTTCTTTTATATTAAGTACTAAAAAACATTTTGACAGGTATGTATGAATAGTTCCATTATTTTGTAGAACAATTTTATTAATATTCTTCTGTTTTATTCTATGCATACAATTTCAAGCTTATTAGCTAAGTACAGTTTATTATAATTAGCTAACACAGTTAATACTTGAATTCTTAAATTAAAGGTGTTTGAGTTTCTGAAGATTGGACCATGGTTTTGAAAATAACTTCTTTAAAATGTAAATGCATCCAGACTCTCTGAGCAAGCTAGCTTCAGCTTTCACATCCTTATTCATACTCCAACACTGCAATATAGCAGCATATGATACAAGCATTACCATGCAAGTTAAAAGCAAGCATGTCAAATTTTTTTGCACAGAAGTGCAACTGCCACACTATTTCATGCAAAATGTCGGTCCCCTGCTGTTTGAATAACTGTTTAACTCATAATTTCCAAAAGCAGCTACAAGAAGCTTGTTTGAATCCATACATAGAAAGCAAGGCAAAGATGCCTCTTATAGATCAATGATAATTTCATCACATTTTAAAAATTTTTTTTTCCTATGCTATTTCATAAACAAACTTCATAAATCATGCTGGGTAATTTTCACACCTTAGCTCTGTTTTAAACATGCTTATTGAAAATAAGCAAGTAAAAATTGTACAAAGTTTTGTATACAACCAATGCAATCATTAAGTTTTGCATGCTTAAGTCTATGTGATTTTCCAAAGATTAGAAATTTAGAAAAGTTCCTATTTCTGGACTATGTGTTGGGGTTTTTTTCCTTAACCACTGGCCTATACTTCTTACCTACATATGTAATGCCAAACATTACAGGTCACCTTTTTGTAGTGCCCGTGGTCCCTAGCCAATAAAAGATTGTTATCGATATGCATGTATGCAGGATTACTGCTACCACCGTTTCAGCTATTTTGAGTACATGATCACTCTATAACAATATCTAGCCTACAGTTACATAAAACAGGAACCTCTTCAGTGATGTCTTCTGGAAAAATTCATATCCAGCTAAAACCCAGATGGAAAGGATACAGGGAATAGTAAACTTGCTTTGCTGAAATGTAAAGAGTAAGGTGTACAGTCTAATACTTCACCACAAGGGCAAAATATATGTACTGAGTGGTACTTTTAAATTATGTTTTATGGATCTTCTGAATAGCAGAATGCCTACCCTTGATCCGTCACAGAGCGCTAATGAACAAATGATACTACTTCCCCAGGAAGCAAACACTTCCCTTGCACATCTCTGCATTGCCTATGAGCATTTGACAGACTCAAAAGTCTGGGAAAGAGGTGAGAACATGGGCAATGATAGCATGTCTTTTAAATGTTATTTCTTTCTGACTTCTGCTAACTTTATTAGCATCCGAAACAGTGTAAGGGGTTAATATTAATTTTCTATAAGGAAGTTCCAAGTACCTCCTTTTTTCCATTAACATTTCATGAAAGCTACCAGGAATATTTGAAACAAACAAACAAACAAAAAACCCAAGTGACTGCATTTAGGAAAAATCCTTTTTTTAACAGAAAATGTTTCAGGAGCTAGCCACCAAATAGTCTGGAAAAGGAGACCAAAAAAAACTTATGTTTTATCTGCCAGTAGAGCTCTTGGTAATTATATTATGGAAGCGTTTGCCAATACATGTCAAACAACCTCATTCCAATCTTGCCTTGTTAGTCACAGATATAACAGATTACCATGTCTGTTAGACATCTCTCAAGAATCCATTTTCTTGATAAACAGAATCGTAACGATGCTGCCAGTCACCTGTCTTTCAGCAATCATATGCTTGCTTTTCATGGTTAGTGATACAACATAACACTATGGAAAGAAAAGTTGGTTTATATTTCTTTGTTTTATATCAAGAACAAAATTCAATATCCTGTATGTCAAGACAGCTAGCTTTAGTCTCTCCAACAGTTGGCCCCTGCTCTGAGGTACTGCATACTCAAGTTACATCAGTGTATGCACAGCAGGCAATTAAATAAGGAAAACCACAAAATATTGGCCAAATCTTAAAGGAATTTAATAGCAATCCTAGCTTTAATTTGATCTGCACGCGTCAGTTTCTTTTACTCTGGAAATATATGTAAGCACCTACAAATGTTAAAAGCAATTTTTTTCTTCCCAAATAGCCATTATATACTTATCACTAAAATTTTTCAGGAGCAAGCAATGAAACTGGTTAGGAAGTGATAAAATTTTTGAAGATCTGCTCTTTTAAAAGTACAGAAGCACTGATTTTCCAAAAGTTAGATTTATTTAAGAATTCCAAATTTTTTGAAATACTAAGGAATTCCATTTCAGATTATCAAATCCAAGAATAAGCCCAATTCGTGTTTTATGACTCTCTTTTTTAAAGTAACAAAACATATTTCTTATTTTTATTTCTTATTTATTTCTTATTTCTTGCTTAAATTACATTATATGACATATTCATTCCGTCTAAAAAACTTTTTTAAAATCAACATATTTAAAATACTATTTTATTATCATTGATATCTGATAATATGATAATAAATGTTAGCAATCAAAATCTAGACATCCACATTGTTTTGCTATTTTCAATGATATTCTGCACTGTAACCATACTATAGACAAAATAGTTAGATGATATCTCATCTAGAATTTTTCAGCTGAATAAGGAATCCCATTTTTATGAGAGCTTTCCTGAAAATTTCATCTCTTCTGTCAGTATTTTCACTCTAGATAGATTCATGCGGCTTTTGAAGAAAATTCAGTTAGATCTACCTCTCAAGTCAAAACACTACTGCACACATACTGCCTCATTTCCTCTCCTGGGAAACATATACATTAAAGATATTAGTCACACTTTTAATGCATTATTGGAAAAGTCTCAAGTATTTTAGCAATAAAGATACTGGAATTTATGCAAAACTTCTATATTACTGAGATACCACAAACTATTAAGCAATGTTTCAGTCTGGCTGTTGAAGTGTGTCAGAGTCCAAGTCCAATATGGAAATCTCAGATATTAAAAATTGTTTCAGATCTGCATCTCCAGATGTGTCCACATGAAATTACTCCAATGACATATTATTTACAAATTTTGCCCAGTCTTTCCAAGTTTCTAGGCATGTTTGTGCTTTGAAATTCCTGAATAACGTATTTCTTAACATACTTGCCAGGAACAACAGTAGAGGCTCTGCTGCAGACCCCACCAAGAAAAGTTTTGTGCAGCACGTGGTTAGAACTGCTTCCTGGTAAGCTAAAGTAAGTAAAAAAAACCCACAACCTAAATACACACACACACACCAAAAAAAACCAAAACCAAACACAAACAAAACCAGCCCTGCAAAAAACCAAACAGTAATCTGTTTCTAATCTTTACACAATGGTACAGTGATGCAAGCTCACTCTCTCCATTATCTGAGATGGAAGTAAAAAAATCTTGTCTACAGCTTGCATAGCTGGAATGTTAAAAAAAAAGTCATGTAGACTTCAACTCACCCCACCCTGTAATACAGGGCACCATGACTACAGTGTGGAACAAAGAACCAGAGAACAGAAAAGCACATTTGCAGGATTATTAATGTTCAGCCATTTTGTGGGAAGATTCCACCTCACTACTAAGGTCTGAGAGCTCAGAGAAAGCTCCGAGAGCTTTCCCTTTCTTTCTTCACTTTGGTGACCATGAGTGCTTTGCCACAAATATCTAGTACCAGTCGCTGGTGCCAGCCAGCTTAAGGTAATCCTCATCTTTCACTGATACAGGTCTTCAAGTCTCTAGCAGAGGTGACTTAGAAGTCTGAGGTTTATAACGTGATTCACATAACATCTCCCTTGAGCCAGAACAGTGACAGAAAGAGAAGTCTTTGTCATAGGAAATTTTTTAAGACCTACTGTTCATTGCAATAAACCACATTTTAGTTAAGAAATTGAAAAAATATGAAAAGATTTTTGGGACAAAGATGTCTTTTTTTTTTGTAGCCCTATTCTGGATAAGGTGGCAAGGATGTTGAAAAACAAATAATAAAAATAATGCTAATATTGAACTTAACTATCAAAGAAAGAAGAATGAAGAAGAGTGAAAAAATAAAGATCTAGTTCAGAGCATCTATCTTTTTAAATGCATTATTCTAACAAAGAATACTGGAATCAAAACACCAACTATATGGTTAAAATATGCACAGCATGAGTGTGCATGCATGCATGTATAAGTTTATACACTCCATTTTATGAAGACACCAGTCTTAAAAGTACAGGTGATATGGTTATACAAGAAAGTTAGCAACATTTCATACTTAATAAATCATAAATATACTACTGTTTGTTTAATGTGCAAAAGTTTTATTGCTTATGATGGCTATAGTGTTGAATATCATGCTTATATAAGTCCTCAGTGATAAAATGTCTTATATTTCACCTACTTTATTAAATTCTTTTCTTAGCTACAGTACTGAAAAAGAATGATATTTTATTAAGTTTCAGGTTCTTAACACTAAATTTGTAAAGCCTGAGTGAATAAAATCCTAATGGAATAGTTAATGTCATCTGCATATTCATGCATGCAACGTGTTTAGGTAATTTCCAATTTTTCCTATCTTATATGTTTTATCTCTACTCCCTTTATGATAGTATTTTACTTTCTTACTCCTACTTGCTTTTCACCCATGGTTACCCGCAAAGACTTCAATGCTGTTTTAAAGTCAACAGCAAATAAACAGCATTTTATTATGCTTCACAGTATAATGAAAAGAGGTTTGTTTATTGCATTCACTTTGAATTTAAGGATACTTACAAATCAATTTTTGAAACTTCAGTACTTCCCTATTGTGGCAAATTTTGCTAGAAGATACCTGAGCTCAATATTTATAAATGTCAAGATTTACAATTAAAATCCAAAACATGGGCTAAATGTAAAAACAAAAATACAAGATCACAGCTTCTATCCTACACCAATACATTGGACAGTGAAACACACTGCCTGCTTTTTCTAGATCGACTTAAGTAAATAAAAGTTGTATAAGTAAAGAAAAGGGATTCTGGTGGCTCTAGCACCATGTTAGCTTAATGGGGCTACAAAGAACCAGGCAGTCTCTTATCCTTTGATATTAAAGGGGTGGTGGCATTTTGGGAGAGCTAAAATACTGGAGTTCCAGATGAAGAGTGCCAGAGAGTCCAGCCCCAAGTTACACCTACAGGGAGAACAAACAGAAGATTGCACAATTTTTAAAGTTTTATAAAAAGGAAAAGAAGGAGATTCCTTGAGATCTTTGGGTCCATAACACAGAAATGAGGGTAAAAACCTCTCTGCATAAATGAAAATTAACTTTACTGATACAAAAAAAAAAAAATAATGTATAGCAAACTACTTTTGCTTAAATTATTAAAAAAAAAAATAAAAGAATAGCTGAAGAAAGGCAAAAATATTGTTTAAGCTATTTCTTAGGTACAAGTGAATGTGCTAAAGAGCACAAACATATAGGCTTGTGGTCTACTGAAGAAGAAAGGGTAAAGTGCTCTCCTTAACTTTTAATTTGTACTTCTGTAAAAACGTTGAGACTATTTCTTTGAGTCTGGATGCCTTAGACATGAGTCTAGAAAGATGTATTTTGTGATGGGAAGGACAGAAGAAATGTACAAAAAGTCATGTTTACTTTTTGTTAAAAAATAAAAGCATTTAATTAAGACAGGACCAAAATGAAATCAAAACAAAGACATAGAGTTGGGAATATTTTCCCCCTTTCCATGCCAAGCTTCTACCCTGGCAATGCTACTCTGGAAGGAGCCTGCAACAGTTACATATGGTGTTAGTGACATCAGGAGGGCCCAAGGCAATATTATACAGTTAATCCAGCCAAAGAGAAAGGCAGAATTTGAGTTATATATCAGATATTACTACAGTTGATAGCGCAAAGAAATTCACCTAAAAGCAAAGAACTTTCAACATGCTTTTTATGTAATTAGGGTTTTCCGTGCTTACATATTACAGTCTAAAAGAAGAAAAATATTATTTTGACTCCACTATCAAGTTTCACAAAGCAAGCAATTGCATGATTTGAAGAGTTCATCTTAATGTTTCACTCCAGCCACCTCATGCGTCACAGGATGCCCTGGTGGTATTGCATCCCCATAATCTGTAAACCAGCGAGACATGAAAAGGAAACCAAAAAGCTGGTGAGAAAGAAATGTGGCAGTATAAGAGGGGGGGAATAATCAAGAATAGCAATAAACTGTGAGCTGTCAGCATTTGGGGAATGATATAGAAAAACTTTAGAAGAAAAAAAAAAAGAAAAAAAAAAACTCAAATAGACATGAAACATTTAACACCAACTGAAATTCTTCCCTCACAAGCAATGGAATAAAAAATTCTGTTCAAGTGGAGGATACAAACTCATTGATTCTAACTCAGAAAGAAATATGTCAAGACTTTCCGTATTTCCTGAAAGAAACTCAGATGAGGTCTTAAAAATTACCGATGGAGCACTGCAAAGCCATAGCTGTATTAGCATACCGTGGAGACAAAGAGGGAGGAGCTGTCTCCTGTGAAATCCTTCCAGCTGCTGTAGGCTTGTTCCACCTAAGTAAGGACTTCATTAAAGACTAAGGTGAGAGCATTGAGATAAAAATTAAAAAAAATAGTTTAGGAAAAAAGATATAGTACTAATTTCCAATCAGCTATGCACACATTCTTAATTTTCTGGGTTTCTATCCTCATCTCTGCAAATCATGAAAACAGATTCCTATATCGTGTTTTGTGTCTTTGTTCTGATTCCTATGACCTTTTCCACATCCCATCCTCATTTCTCAAGGTAGGAAGGTTGTAAAAGGGAAACAACAAAAATGTCCAGACAGTCCAGTGTGTTTTTTTTTCAGCATGCTGAAAAAGTCAAAACAGTAACAGCAGTATACAATATATTAATTTCACGACAATTTGAAGTTACTGATATTGTATTTTGTGAGTTCATACCCACTTAATGCTGTCATCAGAAGAAAGCTGATATATGTTTCTTTAAATTACTGTAATTTAATTTCTGTTGTTATTCTACTATTAAGGAATGTATTTTTGTAACAAAACATATCTGGTTTTGAGATCAAAGCAATTGTTTATTTCTCACTTCACTGTAACTTATCATACTGCAGTATCTGTTCTCCTTCAGTTACTGTACATGTATTGTCACACATACTAAATACAATACAATGTTTCTCCAACAGCAACCCCAGCTGTGACAATTGTTTTCAACTTACTCACGGGAAACTATCAACTACTAACTTTAAAGAATACTTTGTATGCTCACCTCCAGGATGAAACCCGCTATTTTGTTGTGGTTTATATTTTCTTTTTAACTCTGTGACTTCTATATATAAGCCACAAGCCATTATATCTTGTAAAACCTTTGATGTCTATTTGCAAATCTCACCAGACATGCGGTCCAAAGCTTGAACACACATAAAGCTAGCAGCACAATGATGACTGCACATCAAAATCAGAAAATTAACTTCCAGCTCCCACAGAATTAGAGAATATTAATATTTTAATTTAACATTAGATTATGTATAAAGCTATATGAATAGTATTTTTCCTGTTTAAAAAAAATAAATTGTAAATCTTGTTTTTACAAAGAAAAATCAAAATGTTCTTCTTTTTTTCTTGGAAATGCATAAGACAGAGATTTGTAATCATTCCTTTCAGCTAAAAATACCATTTAACTTGCTTGTATGTTGTTTCTGCCCTTAGCTCTAAAGTTGATGACATTTACAAGCAGTCTCTATTATGTTTATACATTTGAGGCACACACATTCTGTGCTTTTGCTTTCTGTACACAAAGCTTCCCTGGGGTTCCAATGATAAATGGTTTGCACAGTATTTCCATTTTAGAATTCATTTCAAAACCTTTAGGAATCTTCAATAAAGAGTTTATGACCAAGAACAGATGTAATGTAAAGCCAGACTTCTGTGTGTTTGGTACAAATGAACACTAATCAAGTGTATTAAAAATCATTAAAGTATATATAGTTTAATAACTTCATCTGCTGTTAAAAACAGAATACTTAAAGACTAGCTAATGTGTGTTTGTTCGTATTATCACCTTCTGATTCAAATGTACATTAACTTTTTAGAGCTTACAAGTTCTTCTCTAGGTTTACTTGGCATAGATGTGACTTTCTGATACAAGATTATGACTTTCATAGTAAAGTGATCAGAAATCCAATTTGGCAAATCTGAGACCTAGTTTCTAAATCAAGCTCCATAAATCATGGTAAGTAATTTTTACTCCCATTTACTTCTTTTGTTCCTTTTTTCCTTGGAGGATGATCTCCGAAAGACAGGAACTGAGTTATTATAGCCCCTATTACAAGGGAGACCTTCAGGTTCTCCTGTATTCTCAAGTTACTGATGAAAATTTCAGAAAACGATCAAGTTTTGGATAGCATTTTGACTGACAGTAGTTCCACAGATGTGAACTGGGGCTTATAAAAATATTCAACTGTCTGCGTAGGTTCGTGTGAAACGTCACCTAGCCATGGCAAATCTTCATATTTTACAAACCGTAATTCCTCTTCCCTCCATCTGTACCTTCCTTCAACACGTAGAATTCTTCCTTACTCTTAGACCACAGGACCTGTTCTCCCCATGCTGATGTATGAGTAAGATACAAAACCAAAGGCCAAATTTCTCTTTCTATATGAGCTTTCAGAAAAGCAGCTGACCTGGCAGGTATACCTTGCATATATACCATGAAGATCATGGAGAATGAAGAGAAGAGGAAAGAGACAGAAAGAGAAGTGAAACCATCTATTGATGTCTATAGATTCACTTCTGATTCAAATCACTGTAAAAACTTTCTAAAATAAGATATTAAGGAATAATTCCCCAAGTTTCATTGTTGTTTCCTCATCTTTTTCAGTTTCCTCAAGGGCTATAAGTGGTCCCAGAATTCATAAAAAATACAGAAGTCTCTCTGTGGAATTACAACTTTAGTTCTCTTTCCTATATTTCCTACAGTGAAACAAGTCAAACCACGGTAAGTTATATAGTTTTACAAGTTTCAGCTTGCTATTTGAACTATATCAAGCTGAAAGCAGTAAGCTCCTTGAGCAGGGTGGCTTGAAGGACAGCAAGCCAGTTACAGTGAGAAATGCATGCATTTGAAAGACCAGGGGCACAGGCATTTTGGAATGGGGTTACAACCTTCACACCAAACCATACATTGAATTACTTTGCTTGTAGTTTAGCTGGATGCAACTCTGTTAATAGCACATCAGTGACAACATGACTCAGCTGAAAGAAGCTAAAGAATTTAACACCATTCTACACCTCTAACCAGAAGGGTTACATACTCAAGTACTAGGGATCTAATATCTTCCTTCTGCCTGAGAAAATAAGAAGTCTTTTGTTGTCCTTATCGTGCACCATCCGTAGATATTAAAGACAAAGTTGGCACACAGTCATACCTAAGTCAAACTTTAGAACCCACAGTCCTTCAAGAAACATCAAAGAACTTCAGTATTTTATAAAATTTTAGTAAAGCTATTATCTTACACTAGATTGTAAAACTAAAGTTCAGAGAATAATATACAGAATTAAAATTCAATTCAACTGAGTTAAAATACTATATAGGACCATTAAAGTTAAAATACTATATAGGACTATTAAAATTAAAATACTATATAGGACTATTAAAGTTTTGTATTGTACAGTAGAAATCTTCAACTTAAATAGCCTTTTGCTGTGGCCTGCGTTGGCCCTGATGTCTGCAGAATGGAATGCATATTAGAGAAAATGAGAGCAAACAATTGTGTTCTTTATAACATAGGCACTACACAAGCTGAAAGGACTAAGCAGAATAATAACAACATGAAGTAAAGAAATCTCATGTTAAGGATTTCTTTTTACATTAGAATCCTAGTTGCACTTTTGTGTGACACACACTGATATTAAGGTTTCATGAAAGCTAAAAAGGAGACTGACTACAGCTTATATATTTTGGTTTAACACCAGTAAGCTTTCTGTCAGCACTTGCCATCTATAATACATTGAGATTCATATTAAATAATAGCATATTCTGCTTTGTTCCTGTTGTTGAAACAGAATGAAATCACTAAGTTGATATTATTTTGCATTCAGCAGTGTTTTAGAACAGAATTAATAAGCCAACATCCTAATTCATCAAACAAGGGGGAAGGAAGGGAGAGAGGAGGAAGGGAGCAGGGACAAGGAAAACAAAACAGTTCTGTGGTTTGAGCCTGAAGGCTTACATGCCTCGTCACTCAAGGGAGCTGTCTTGAGTGAGCAGCCAAAAATTGCTGCCCTCTACATTATGCAGTTCTGACGCAGGGATCTGAAGACACCATGCCTGAGTAGCACAGATACCAGCCATTTCTGCCATCTGCCCCACAGTGGGAATACCAGATGAAATCAAACCAGTCTGCTAAGTGAGCATAGTGAAAGGCAGCTCCCTACAGCTGATGAACTGTGGAAAGATTTTTGAAGCTGAGTATTAGCCATAAACAGAAAGGCAAATACATTGCACTCTAAAGCAAGACAGACTTAAAAATGAAGAAATACAGTGACAGTAGTGCCACAAAGAAGTAAACTTCTTCCCTCCCATCATTCAATGGAAATAAGGAAAAAACAAGAGTGATTACAGGAGACTTAGAAATAATCTTGGGAGTCATTAGCTGTTAATGAAAAATTATATACAATTCATGATGACACTTCTTTTCTTTGATGGGAAATAGCTGATCACTACCATCTCTAGCTACTTGGGTACTCCTGAGCCTCAGGCCAGCTGCTGATCCAGGCTTTGGCTGATGAACATCAGTAGAGTTAATCTCGTTTTTATCCTCAGGATAGCAGAGTAAAGTTTTTCAAACAAGGGTGAGGAAGCTAGAAAATTAGTATCACACATAATTCTGGAGATTCCTCCAACCCCAGGAGAACTGGTGGGCATGGAGCTGTGTAGTTTGTGGCCAGTATCTACCAAATACAAAAGCAGTCAGCATATCCAATTTTAGTAGTTGAGATCTTGGCATCTCTGGCCTCCAGCACATTATACAAGACCTATATGGATAGTGAAAGGGAATATTTACGATCATTAATGACTCAAAAGTCAGTTAAGATTTTCAATTTCTGGTATGAAATGTCTGAGTTCTAATACAAAGCTGAAACCCTGAATATTAAAAATGACATTTTTAGCAGCAGTTTCTGAGGTTAAGAGGAAGGATGGGACGAACTCTTCGTAGGACTCCAAATTGAAACCTCTACTGAATAAATTTATGAGGTGTCTTTGCCTGGACCTAAGACTTCATCAGGACTACAAGACCCAAAGTCTGCAAATTGCAAACTTGCAAAGCTGCAAGTTATATTCACAGTAATTAACATGACTAAATGTTGTTCTAAGCTTCTTTGGGATGCCCTCATATCTCTTACAGAAGTTACTTGTGATCCGCCTTAGCTTTTCCAGCAGAGGCTATAAATTCCTTATCTATAACCTATGAGAGAGCACAACTACAGAGACAAAGCCCATTAGTTTCTTAAAAAATTGATAATATTTCATGATGAGACTTAACTGATTCAGCATAAAAGCATGTTGTTGATAACTTACAGTTTCCACTTCAGGTTTAAAAAACTACACACAAAAATTTTCATTAATGCTCAACATTTTGTATTTAATAATCCCAAAATTCAGCATTTACGCTGAATGAAAACAATTCTGCTGTTTTCACAAATGCAGATCAAGTTTTTCTAAAGCTTTGACCAAATAAAGCTTTAAGCCAACCCTAGGGTTTATTCAAGCTATGAGACATCAAATGGCAGAAACTTCCCAAAAAGCAAAATAATCCCCATGAATTCTAAACTTGACATTGAGAAGACCACCACTGATTAACAAGAAATTAAAAAAAAAAAAAAAATTAAAAAAATCTAGTACTTATTCTCCAGCCAGGGGATGTATTTTCCCTTATGCAGGTGGGACAGCCTGCATAACCACACAGGTCCCATTGACTCATGTGATAGACTCTTGGAATCACAGAATGGTTTGGGTTGGAAGGGACCTTTAAAGACCATATAGTCCACACACCCTTGCCATGGGCAGGGACATCTTCCACTAGATCAGGTTGCCCAAAGCCCCATCCAACCTGACGTTGAACACTTCCAGGGATGGGGCAGCCACAACTTCTCTGAACAACTTGTTCTAGTGCCTCACCATTCTCATAGTAAAGAACCTCTTTCTTACATCTAATCTAAATCTATCCTCTTTCTGTTTAAAACAGTTGCCCCTTGTCCTGTCACTACCAGTCCTGGTAAAGAGCCTCTCTCCATCTTTCTTATAAGCCCCCTTTAAGTATTTAAAGGCCACAATAAGGTCTCCATGAGCCTTACCTTCTCCAGGCTGAACAACCCCAACTCTCTCAGCCTGTCCTCATAGGAGAGGTGCTCCAGCCCTCTGATCAGCTTCATGGCCCTCCTCTGGACTTGCTCCAACAGGTCCATGTCTGTCTTATGCTGGGCACCCCAGAGCCGCACGCAGTACTCCAGGTGAGATCTCATGAAAGTGGAGTAGAGGGGGAGAATCACCTCCCTCAACCTGCTAGCCGTGTTTCTTTTGATGCAGCCCAGGATGGCTTTCTGGGTTGCAAGCACACATAGCTGGAACATACTCAGTTTTGCATCCACCAATATTCCCAAGTCCTCTGCAGAGCTGCTCTCAATCCGTTAATCACCCAGTCTGTTCTGATACTGGTGATTGCCCCAACCCACCTGCAGGACCTTGCACTTGGTTTTGTTGAACTTCATGATGTTCACATGGGTCCACTTCTCAAGCCTGTCAAGGTCCCTCTGGATGGCATCCCTTCCCTCAAACGTATCAACTGTACCACTCAGTTTGTGTCATTTGTAAGCTTGCTGAGGGTGCACACACTCACTATGTCATTAAGAAAGATATTGAACAGTCCCAGTCCCAGTACAGACCCTTGAAGGACACCGCTTGTTACTGACTATGGGAATTTATAAGAATATACTGAATATTGTTACTGAAATGGGAGCTTGTGCTTCTCCTGCCAGCACACAGGGTCACATCTTCTACCTCACAGCAAATCTGCACTCACTTAGTTTCAACCATAACCCAGATATTTCAACAACAACAAAAAAAAATTAAAAAATGGAATGGGTTAAAGTTTTACTGATGCTGTAAATGCTTGTAGTCATAACATTCTTTTTTATTATTATTCTCAGACATGAAAAATCCATGGACATACTTGCCTTCCTTGTAACTTCTGCAAGACTTCAAATGGAGCTTGTAATATTCACTGAGACATTCCAAGAGCTCCCTGAAGTTCAAGCTTTCACATCTAATAACTCCAAAACTTATAAAACTATTTGTAGTAAAGCTGTCTTGTTCTCCTGTTTTAATCAATTAGCGTCTCTTCTGTCATATGCATTTGTGAGGAGCATTATGGGGAACTGGTCAGCTTCTACTTTGACCAGCTTACTTCCTACACAAAAGAATGTCATGGACCACTACTCAAGTGGCTCACAAATCACTTTCAGGCCACATTAATGGTTCAAAATCCTGGGAAAGAAACATCCAACCTCCACAGATTTCTCCCTTTGGTGCATTTTAATACCTAGGCTAAAGAATTAATGAAGAACTAAGCAAACAAGTATATGCAAGCTTAAAAACCCTACTAGTTTCCACTTCATAATTTTGAACTATTTTCACTGTAATTGACTTCTATCTAAAACCAAAATTATTTCAAAACCTGAAGCAGAAACAGAACTTCTCCCATTTCTATGAGAAGACAGCTCATCCAGAGATTCTAATTATGTCTACAAATACATTTGCCTACACAGCATGATACTAGGAGTAGCTGCTTTTAACTCAAGTGCAAAAACGCTGACACAAAACCATATTTTTGTCCTAGTAAAGAGTGGAGTGGGAAACAAAAACTGGATACTTAACACAGGATGGCTATCAGTGTTACGGCTTCATTCATCTGCAGGAAGACTTAGCAGAAACTATAACCTAGTGGTCCTTTTGGTTCTGAAGTTTAGAGTCAATACATTTGTTGATTTATGGGAAGCTAGTTGCTTGAGATGTTGAAAAACAGATGTCATAGTATTCAGGCTTTCTACAACTCTAGTAGGAAAACAAGAGGATAATGACAGCACAATCTTCTTTGTCAGACAAGATCTTAGAATAGAATAGTTTGATTGGAAGGGACCTTTAAAGGTCATCTAGTCCAACCCCCCTGCAATGAGCAGGGACATCTTCAACTAGATCAGATTGCTCAGAGCCCTGTCCAGCCTGACCTAGCATGTTTCCACAGATGGGGCATCCACCACCTCTCCGGGACACCTGTTCCAGTGTTTCACCATCCTCATCATAAAAAATTTCTTCCTTATATCTAGCCTGAATCTGACCTCCTTCAGTTTAAAACCATTGCCCTTTGTCCTTTCACAATGGTCCTTACTAAAAAAGTCTGTCCTCATTTTTCTTGTAAGCCTGCTTTAAGTATTGAAAGGCCACAATAAGGTCTTCCTGGAGCCTTCTCTTCTCCAGGCTGAACAACCCCAACTCTCTCAGTCTTTCTTCATAGGAGAGGTGCTCCAGCCCTCTGATCATCTCTTTGTGGCCCTCCTCTGGACTTGCTCCAACAGGTCCATGTCTTTCCTGTGCTGAGGACCACAGACCTGGATGCAGTATTCCAGGTGGGATCTTAGCAGAGCCAAGTAAAGGGGCAGACTCACCTTCCTTGACCTGCTGGGCATGCTTCTTTTGATGCAGCTCAGCTCAGAACACAGTTGGCTTTCTGGACTGCAAGTGCACATTGTTGGGTCATGTCCAGCTTTTCATCAAGCAGTACCCTCAAGGGCTTTTTCACAGGGCTGCCCTCAATCCATTCTCCACTTAGCCTGTATTTTTTCTTGGGATTGCCTCAACCCAGGTGTAGGACCTTGCACTTGGCCTTCTTGAACCTCATGAGGTTCACATGGTCCCACTTCTTGGGCTTGTCCATGTCCCTCTGGATGGCATACCATCTCTCAGGCACGTCAGCCACACCACTCAGCTTGGTATTATCTGCAAACTGGCTGAGGGTGCACTTGATTCCACTGTCTATGTCACTGATGAAGATATTAAACAGTACTCATCCCAGTATGGACCCCAAGGGACACCACTTGTCACGGATCACCATCTGGACATTGCGCTGTTGACCACTACCCTCTGGATGTGGCCATCCAGCTAACTCTAATTGATTTAATTACTAACCTGATATAATTCTATTACAAGGTGTCCTGCTTAGAGGATGAGGGAAGGGCTGTGGATATTGTCTACCTAGACTTTAGTAAAGCCCTTGGCACCATTTCCTACAGGATTCTCCTGGAGAAACAGTTGCTCATGGCTTGGATGGGTGTACGCTTCGCCGGGTAAAATCTGGCTGGATGGCCAAGCCCAAAGAATTATGGTGAATGGAGTTCAATCCAATTTGTGGCCATTCACAATTGGTGTTCCCCTGGGGAATAACGATATTTAGCCAGAAACTAACAGTAAAAGCTACTGCAGACAAATAACAAAGAGAGAAAATGACAGAGCAGTCAGCAAATGAGGTATTTTCTGTAAGGCTCAGGTTTTTTAACTATGTCTAAGAAACCTCAGAAATCCATATCAGACTTCTAAAATCAAAACTTCCAAATGTTTCATTTGGGCCACATTCATCTAAAGAGCCTCCACTTCACCTTCTTTGCACTATAAAGGGAAAAAGTACATGTAGTTAGCAGAGATAAACTAGTCGTAACATTAGAACAGCTATGTATTGCTGCAGCAGATCTGAAGATGTGCTGTCTCCAAAAGCTTACCTGTTTCTCCTCCCCATATCAGTTAGTTTAACCTATATGCTTAAACCTACTAACCTTGACAAGGTATTTTGAGGCTTTTTATACAGTTTGTGTAAAAGTCCTATTTCCACCATCCAAATGAGATAATAATAATTTTAAGTGTAATGATCTCTAAAGTTTGGACTGAAATCCGCAGAACTAGCCATATATGCACTCAGCCATGCTCAAATGGGATAGTTGCCATTTTACAGCCAATTGCTTTGGTCATCTTACAATTTGGGATCTTTCTTGGTTTTGCTTTTCCTATTAGTCATTTCAAAATATTGGATTTTAATAAAAATAATCCCTTATGTTTAATTTCCACCACCCACACACACAATTTTGGGATGACATTTTCACATGCATTGCTCCCACATTGTTCATTCTTGTAACGTCTAGGTAGTAATTTCATAACTAGGGTAGGACTTTAGCTTTTTCCATTCATTTCCATTTAGTTGTGCAGGTGTTCATCCTGCAAAACTGTTTCACATCCTGTGACAGAAAAATAAGACACAAAAAAAAAATCTCTATGAGGCCAGTTTTCCTGATCATTGAAAGTTCTTTTGAAGCACTCCTCAATACATCGGAACCTTTCCTAGAAGAGGTTTAAAAAATATGTAGTCTGAGTATGTATATCTTCTGGTCTTTAAAAATCAGAACCAGTTTTCTGTAGATATAAAGCATTAAGTACACAGCACCAAACTAAGCCATAGTTTTGTTCTGTTTCAAGAACAGATTAAAAAAATGAAACTTCTTCTTCTTCTGCCAAGTGTTCTGCTTATCAAACACAACAGATCATGTGACAGTAGCTCTGATATGACATAACAGAATTGAGGATTACACTATTTGAAAAGTGGGTACGATGTCTCCCTTAACCAAGCAAGCAAACATGAACCTGTTGTTGCTTATGGAGCACCTAACAATTTCACGTGTCTGGTCATTTGAAAGATTTACCATTTCCTGAATACATTTTCTTTCAACAGTGGGACAACTGATAACATCATCCATGCTAAAAGGAGAAGGCAAGGAAAAAGGTGGGTAGAGAACAACCCATCCAGAGAAGAATCATGATATCGGTGGCAGTGATAGCACTGCAATGTCTCCTTAATAACCCACAGTAGCTGCACTGACACATGGAATGTGACTGCTCAATCCCTCCAAGTTTCAGAAAAAAGAAAGAACAGAAAAATCCCATAACAAGCCTTTGTGCATTGTCAGTAAGGAAGGAATTGAATCTGCATAGTAGAGTGTTGTTGTTGTTGTTGTTGTTTGGTCCTTGTTACTCCTTGAGGAGCATAGGGCTGCAACAACACTATGCCACCGAACCCGGTGGGATCGTGTTGTTGCAGTTTCTGTAACAGGTTTTGTTTTTTACATGATTGGGTTGTTAGCCCAAAACAAAACCCCCAACCTGGAGGGCCAGGGTACAACATTTTAGTCTGGCCCGACAAGGCACGCAAGCCACCACACCACGACAAGGTAAGTTGCACCAACTAGTGGTGGGCATAGTAGTGTAAGGTCTTTTAATTGACTGTACTTATACTTACCAGAACCTGAATTTTTATATCAAGATATTTGCTAGCTTTGAGGAAATAAAAGTTGGATTTTTTTATTTTTTTAAAAAAAAGAAGAATCCTTCGGGATAAATTTGGGAATGGAAGATTACAGAAACCTTCAGCAGTCCTGAAAACTCTTTGTAACTTGGTATGGCATAAAGACTTCACAGTCTGTCTCAAGCACAAAACACACAAGAAATACAGAAAAAGGAATAAAAACTGTTTGCTTTCATTTATTACCAAGATCAACATTTTTCACCATGATTCCATGCAGTGGACATAGACACTGGAACGTTACAAGCTTGTTGTTTTCCAATCTTAAGAATTTAAAGAAAAGAAAATCCACAAGTCAGTTCCCAAAACCCTCATTTTGAATAACAAATACACATTAAGTTCTTTTGTATTTCTCATCTGGCTTTTGACAATTAGGTTGTATTAAAATCACTTGTAAAGCTTTTGTTTTACAACCATGAGGAGTATAAAAGTTACTTTCAAGCAAAAGCATGCATGATCCTAAGAGTCAAAGCTTTAGAAAAACAACACCAAGAAAATCTCGAAAGTTCAGTTAAGGTTATGGGAATTTGCAGTCCTGTGAAATGCAGAATAAGCTTCAGTATAGACTACAACTTGCTTTGCAAAGCAGCCCTTCATTTCCTCAAAGTTGGCCTCAGGCAGTGGGATCCATTCCTCTATAAAACTGCTGTTGCAATCCAATTTCAGTTTCCATTCACCCTCAGAGACTCCATGGAATAACCCACAACAGTTTTCCAGCAACAAGCATACATGCAGTATCATGTATGCATGTGTATACAAATATATACACTAGTACTGAAATATGGCTCTGCTAAATAAGGGTATGCAAGCACAACAAAAAGGTAAAAACTATATATATCCCTTACACTTGCATCCAGTCCCTGCTGAAGTTAGTGAAGCAGCATCAATTATGGGGAAAATTTTCAGTTTTTCTTGCCATGAATTAAAAGGATTTTGATGTGTTTGTTGGGGCGGGGGGGAAGAAAATGGGAGATCCGGCACTAAGAGGTCCTGGCACTGATAGTAATATTTCAATTTTTCCCTTAACTATCATGTACATTGAGGAAGCACAGAAAGCAATTTCATTGGAGAGGCCAAGGTAAAAGTTTTCTTCACTTTTCTATCACAAAACCTTTCAGTTTTAAACATATGCACAAACAAAGTATATAATGGCTACCGAGGAAGGTAGAAGAAGAATAATAATTAGTCTTATAGTATAGTTTGAGAAGTCTGTAAAAAAAGGAAAACAGATGTTTTATTATTATGAAGTGCCCATATATGATACGAATGACACCCGGCTATGTTTCCTCAATATTTGTACAGCTAGCTGAAATGACACTATAAATCTGATCATGATAGGGTTGGACTGTCATATTAATCAATGTAATAAGATATATTAGGGCATGTTTACATTAACATTTTGGTTCAGATGAGGAGTAAATTTTTTTAATAAATTTCACTATCCCTTTTTAGTGCACTTTGGTTCACATTGCAAGAGTGGTCTGAAAGTGCTTTTGGATGAAGTTAAACTGAAGATGCGCTCCAGGGCTGTCCCATCCCAACTGTTAATGATCATTTAAGTCCACAGGAATATGAGGGCTTTACACAGTAGCTCACTATTGAAGTCCTCAGAAACAAGCATTTTTCTAGCCTATCTAATCCTGTTGAGTAGCACCACTTAGTTGTCTTAAATGTCTTGTCAATTACCGTAACAAAATTTTATGTTTAGTAGATAATGTAAGCATCAGATAGCTCAGAGAGAAAGAAAAAAAGACAGCGGAGAGAGAGAAACTACCTTCCTGGGAAGAAATGCTTCTCTAGGCCAACACAGAGAAAGTTCTGGCTTTGCTAAAAAGGCTTATTTTGATGCATATACTTCTAAACGAGCCTTTGCAGAAAATGTCCAGTGCCTGATAATGTTCAGAGAGTTTTAGTAGTGTGTTAGCCAGTTACGGCTGCTACCTTCAACTACATCTAGCAAGTGCTATGGCCAGCCGTACAGCGAGGAGCTGCTATTACATTTCAGGGCAGGAAAAGGTATATATGACTATTGCCCTCTCCCAAAAAGCCTAGTTCTGATTAGAAGTATGTTTATGCTGCAGTCACTTCAGAAGTAATTGCAATGTACTGCAATTGCCTAATTTGTATTCTTTTGCAGGAGACAAAAATTCAAACTGGCATGAAGGAGCTTCAGCATGGCAGCACAGAGTGTGGTATAGTCATACGTTCTCTACCAGGAAGCCAGAAATGCAATGTAAACTGTTGCTACTGTAAAAAAGTGAAAACATTAGTTTCTTCACTATTTCCTGGTATTTTTCCATCCTCCATGAGGACTAAGGCATAGAAACCACCAAATACATAACCCAACTTAAAAGACGCCCAGAACTCTAACAACCTCTAGCTCTTTCTTACCTCTTCCTGGTTTTGCAGGCACTTGTTGTCACTGATATTGTATCTGTCTTTAAATATTTTCATCAGAAGAAAAGAACAGGTTAATATCCTGCTAATTAATCACAGTCCTCAATCTCTCCCTTTCTTTATTTTACATTCTTTATTTTCTTTTAAGGTCTTTACCATTCCAAGCACATAATTTATTCAAGCATGATGGAAGTGGTAAAAACAGGTTCCTGAAAAGACTTTAAAAAACAAAAGTAAACAAAACCTTTCCTTTTATGCTGTACTTTGCATAGTTTCAGTACGATTCTTTGCCCAAAAGTATTCATGCCTTCTAAAAAATGGTTAATAAAAATAGAAAATCTCTTGTGACATTGTACAGTGGTTGCTTCTTTAGGTATGCATTTGCAGCACAAGATAAATCTGGCTAATTAAATAATTCCTTTAAATTACTTCATGATTTGTGAAAAGACTATTTATTAGTACTTGAACCAAAAATCTCAAACCCAAAGACAGATTCTTCTACATCAGCATATAGCAAGACAGATATTTTACCTTCCCAGCCCGTCATCCCTGAACAGGCTAAGCTATAAAATCACTGACACAATTTCAGAACGCTACATCATAATGGTTTTTTTTTTAAGCGTGCCTTGGAATTAAGGCAGACACTACAACAGCACTATAGCAGTCCTGGGATTTGGGAAGTAGCCTTTTAACAGCATGTTGCCCGTATTCTCATGCTGTGAACATATTCAAAGCAGTTCCATGAAAGTCCCAGGACTGCTGGTGTAGCATCTGTTCACTACCAACAAAGACTTGGATATTACACAATAGTCTGTTTCCTATTCATCAGCTGCCTTTTTACAAACACAGGACTTCTTTTGCAACAGGAGAATTTTTTATCTGGGTTTTCTCACGTGAACACACAAACACACTCATGTTAAATATATATCTTTATGATATTATTGGAAATTTATCAGGGTAGAGCTACTCTCAGGATAAATAAGGACTCTTAAGCTTAGATGTCATCTATATCCAAAAACATATACATGTTTCCAAAGATATTAACTAAGAAATCATAATCTTAGAACAAAACATCTTTCATTCAGTGTAACTCAGATACTAATGCCCACCTTCTCAAAGTGGTAACTACATGTCAATTCACAATTCAAAATACTTGGACTGACCTTGACATTTACCATCTCAGACCTTGCCCAATGAAGAAGAGTGCGTATGTATTGGTTCCATAGACAGATTCAGAGCTTGGTTTCTGCTATTATCAGACAGCTATGCAAACCCACCAGTTTCCGCAGGGTATTCCCAAAGAACAACTTTAACAAGAATCGTCCCATGGTGCTACTTGAGCTGAGTGCATCATCTGCTCCAAATCATTTAGTTTTATTTGTGTTTGGATGTGCTTACATTATCGATTAGGCTCACTTCATGGGCTGGTTCAGGCAGAATCAGAGTCTGCTGATTCCATTCCAAACCCTCTAGTCTCTTCCAAGGTCTCTTCTGAGAGAGAGCAATCTGGAGCAATATCATCAGTCTCCTCCCAACGTGTGACTTGAGCACAGTTGACATGGCAGTGTATGCCAGGATCACCTCCAGACAGGATGCAGATGGGAGAAGTATGGCTTCCTCTTCTTGAGACAGCCTCACAACACTTTTTGTTAATAGATCTCAAATTATTTTTAATGGAATGAAAAGAAAGTGGGTGACTGGTCATCTTTTTTTTCCCCTACTATATAGCTATAGAAGAAAAAAGCTTCAGAGGTAAAAAAAAATAAACATCTGCACACCCATACACACATGATGCACACAAGCGCATGCATACACATACTCTGCACTTCCAGAGTCAGGTGTCTTCTCTCCAGTATTGCAAATACCAGGATAGTGGAGTAACAACGAATAGCTAGTGTGAATTGTCTAATTTCCTTTCTCATTCATACAAATTCTGGTCGACGCGCACTTCAGTGGAAGAGAGCAATGAAGCTAAGCTAGGTACATTTGTCATGGGCAACCTGCCTGAATGTTCTCAGACTGGGAGGCAATCAGGGTAGAGGATCCTTTGCATTCATACTGAGGCTGTTGAGAATAATTGTTCATGGATTTCAAGAAATCAGATTACCCCGTAATCCAACAGTAACACTTGGCATGCTACACACTATTAAGAACTCACTGTAGAATTGTTATGTAAATTAGATATTCACAAGCAAGAGTGCAAAGAATAGAATAACCAGAGAATTGCACGGTGGTATGAAGTAGCTGAGCAGTATCTTGATCATTGCCAATTACAGTCCAGTCTATTTTTTAAATGGGATTATATTTCTGAATAGAATACCTTTGCAGTAGCTCCACTGGATATCATTAAACCAGCAGCAGATTCCATGTACAATCCTTTATAAAAAGTCCAAAAGCCCATTATTTCACTCTTTTACATGAAAGACATTTACCAGCCATTTTGTGTAGTATTGCAGAGGATATTTACATGGAAGAGAAAAAAAATAATGCACACTAGGACATACACTGAGAACGTGGATAGTTTCAGAACAATAATATTGCTAGATAATTGTTAGACAGCTAATCAGTTTAATGTCATCACTTAATTTTCACATGCTTCCCCCCCATCTTGCTCACCCACTGGTATTGCTCAAATAAAAAGATTTTCCAATATTAAATTGCTATCATCCTGTACTCTGCCCTTCCCTTCAAGTTCCATACTGACAGAAAATGTTTTGTGGAAAGATTATAACATTACATTGTATGAAATGTACGCAGAGATCAATTCTTCTTGTAAAAACCAAACCTGAAAAATACTGAGTAAACCATTTGCTTGTATTATTGCTGTTCGATCTATTTTGGCTCAATCACATGCCGAGAAGCAGTCTAAAAATGTAATTTAATTTTTAAACTAAATGTATTCATTGATATTTAACTGCAGGCATCACCTTTTTTCACTGCTGAAGCATAATGAGAAGGAAGCAATTTCGGGATGTGGGGCTGCTGGGAAGCAGAGCTGGTTGCCATAGCAACGGCCACACCACCCTCCATCCCTTCCCAGCAAATGGCACATCCCGGTGCAGCTGCAGGATCGGTGGAGCCTATTTCTGCTAATGCACAACACAGCTACACACCTCAGCTGCTATTGTTGACACGTGGACTGGAAATCGATGTATAAAAAGAAAAGAAAAAAAAAAACGCCTTCAAATATGCTTCATTAAAATATTAAAAACCAAGAGTATATAAAGTCACAGTTTCATTTTCTGCAAGGCACATGTTGTCTGTCATGATGACCTTGACATGCGGTTTTGTAACTTACCCTTGGGTAACAGAATTTGCAAGGGCATATTCTCTTTAGGTTCAACATCTTCCATTGCAAATGAGTTTTGTCTTACCAAGGGAGCAGCAAATCAAAGTCTGTGTTTCATCAGAGCTGCTTGCACGCATTTACCGCATTACTTACTAGGAAATCTAACATCTGCAAAATGCAAAAATAGGCAATTAAGCTTAGGAAAGGCTTTATACATCAGCTGATCTCCCCTGTTGTATGCAGGCTAATGGTACTTACCACATGACTGTGAACTAGTCTGGAAAAATGAGGAATCTCTATGAGCTTTTATAATGTCATTATCAAACATTAAAAAACCCCCAGTCTGTCTAACTTGAACAGGCTTCTACAGGTACCACTGGTCATCTTAGAATTTATCTCCATGGTACAAAGGTGGCTACCATCTCTTCTCCTTTTTCAGTCCATCTATTCTAAAAATCAACATGTAGAAACAGATAATACTTTTTATCAGAGCAAATGGTGCAGTGAGAAAAAAGGAACGATCAAGCTTTAGGGCGTACAAGCCCTTTCTCAAGCCTAACGTGAGCCAAGCGTGCACTGGAAAGAATTACTCTGGCTGCAATCTAGCTAAGGGGAAAAAAAAAAATTCCAAAACTCAAAGCTAAATTTTCAGGATATTAGTTTGTTTACTAATAGGTATAATATTACAGGATAATTGAAATTCTGGCCTAAAGCATGCCTTTTTTGACAGTCCACTGGAATTTCCGTCATATCTTATATGCCTCAAATTCCTCACCATTTTTGTATGCTATATATAGCTCAAATGTGCTGGAAGTAGCGCTCATCTTTCCACCTACTAACACATTTTTAGAATAAGCATGCACATAGACATTCTTTCCCTCTCTGTCTCCCTAGTTTCTTACTATTAGTCCCAAAATTTCCTAGCTTATTAATATAATTCAATGATATCCAGAGCAATTACTACCCACTTAGTTTAACGTTTGTTCTGTCTTTATCAGGCATGAAAAAGGGCTTGAGAGCTTCAACCTTCTGCCCTTTTCAAGTTACATCAGGTTGCCTGTCTTATAACCTTGGCTTTCACAGCTACATAATGCTGCTATTAATTTTGGTATGTTCTTTATAGTAAACAAACGTACTCAGTGTGTAGCAGACAACCCATTATTCAGCCAAAAAGGGAGAGTATGATCCCACTATTTACAACCTGCTAACATTGAATAGAAGGAGAAAAGGAAAAGAAGAATCATTCAGAGCTAAACAAATACAAGTTATTTTTATTGCTGTGCATCATTTCAGATCCTTCCTCTATGATTTTCAATATAATGTTAGAAAGTATTGTTGAAATTGAAACGTTTTCTATTCAGTTAGGATCATAAAGACACTACAAATCAGCATAATGTGCAAAATAATGCCTTTTATACACACACAAAATCAAGCTTATTTTGAAAAATCATTTTTAATTAGTATGTTTAATAAGACAATTCTTAGCAAATATGGTCAATCACTCATTACTAGTAGCTTTTTCCAAGGCAGAATCAACTAGAAAGGTGCTATATTGCCTATCTGTTCCATATTAGATACAAACTCAGTTCCTTATTTCCAGCTTGCATGGTTCTGAGGACATTTGAGAGCAAGAAAATCATAAATGGGTCCAAATTTACGTGACAGTTTTTTACTGACATCAGGCTCAGTAAAGCTAGTAGCGAAGAAAGTTACAGCAGATTGATCATACAGAGGCTGTCATCCAATAAGTAGTATAGCTACAGACAGTAAATTATTGAAAATTCTGTACTTTTTGCAGTGCTTTAAAATGTAAACGACTATGTCTTTAGAAAGATTTTACTCCTGTGCACTAAATTGAAAGTGAAAAGAAGAAATTAAAATATGGACATCCTCGAGTTCTGTATAAGTTAAAGTTTAGAAACTTCTCCAAGTCAGACTTATTTCAAAATACTGGAACCCTGGGTGGAAAATAAAATTCATCAGATTAAACAGCATTCTGAATTTCATCTCTGAAACATCCATTGGATGTCAGTAAAACACATGAAGTTTGGCAGAGAGCAGCATATAACATCACGTCTTCCTCTGAAACCTCTTTATGTATTGTTGTGTATTGGCAACTAAAAACCACGTAAACTAAAAGCTTATCATCCAGATGTGCTGCAAGATTTTCTCTTTAGTCTTAAGCCTCTCTGCCTTAGGCTGACTCATTCTCTAAAAGCTTTATGAAATCTTGTTAATGTCATTAGAATGTGGTTTCAGAAGGAAAGGAGATCACATTTCAACAATAATTGCAAAAAAAACCCTGTTTTGGCAATTTCAGAACAGAATACTTCAGTCTTTTTCTTCTGATAAGATTAAAAAACTATTACACAAAAATAAATGCCTCCACCTTTTTATTGGGGAAAAAACAATCAAATAAAACCCTCGCATAAACCAGATAGCAAAGCAAAAATGCATTTTGACTGATGTGGAAGATTTTCTAGTTCTATTCTGATCTATGTTCCTATGCAGAGAGTCTACAGCATTTCCTAATTTTTGTGGTGTCATGTTGAGAAATAGTTAGAAATCCAGACAT
This sequence comes from Aramus guarauna, assembly GCA_013400195.1. NCBI lineage: Eukaryota > Metazoa > Chordata > Aves > Gruiformes > Aramidae > Aramus > Aramus guarauna. The sequence continues at coordinate 127,721 of VXBL01008646.1, forward strand.
TACTTGGCTGAATTACTGTATTAAGATTTATAAAGGCCTGTCTGAAATTCAGCCATCTAAATAGACCGTGTTGGAGTTTTATCTAAGGTGCAAGCTACCAGATCAAACTATTATTTCACAGAATTCAATCCCAGAAAAGTTCCATTTGTGGCATGATAGTATGGGACAACACAGCCCTGAAAAGCTGGGTTGGGGCCATAATTACCCATTAAAGAATTGTCCCTATTTTCTGTAAACCCCACGGCTTAAGAATATATAGTCAGCTTCTCTGTGTGGGTCACATATGCCCTTCTGCCTCACTAACATCATGATCTCAGCGGCTTCCAGTATAATTTTCTGCCTTGTCTACAACTGTCTACTACTTTCCAGGTTTTTGGGCTCCTTAGTCTCTTAGGTTTGTTTGGAAACCTACTTGCAATAAAAAAAAAATTTAAAAAAAGTCAGATGCATCTTGCTCTTTCCAAATAGAATAGTATAACTTCAAATTTCGTTATGTGAGGAACGGGGTAGGGGGAAGCCCCAAAATGCACGCATTTGCAGAGCTACGCTCTGACAGGCTCACAACGTGCAACCTGTGGAAAAGCCAAAGAGAACTCCAGGATTTCTGCATCTTTATTATCAAAGCATGTGCCTTAGGACACCGTAAGCCCAAATTGCATATCTTGGAGTTGCAGAAATCTGTCTTGGCTTCCCTCTTGTTTTTAGCCACATTTTGTTTGAGTTTTATTTTCACTGCTTTCTGGTACATGCTGGAGTTTCCTCTCCCCCTATTGTTTCCAAATTCTTCTTGCTCTGAAGAACAGACACCACAGAGCTTGCACAATGACAACTGGGCACACAAGCAACTTATTTTTTTGGTTACAAATCAGTCATCTTGGATATTTTGCTATGAATGCAAAAAAAAAAAAAAAAATCATGCTTTGAAGGCTGTCATCATGTTCCTACAAAACAGAGCTCACCTCTAAGTATGGAGAGCTATTTGATATGCAGCAAAAAGTTCGAGGAAAAAAATGTGAGACTAACTAATGAACTAACGTGGGGTTGTGTTAGATGACAAAAATGAGGCATTACCTTGAGCAAAAACTACAAAAATTTAGCTTATCTTTATAGAATCCTCTGTAAGGAGGGTTGTATTTAGCAATCTGAAACTCTCCCACATTTCTCCAAAAGGTATTTACCACCAGGTAAATGTTTTTGAAAAACATGTTTTTGAAAATATTTTCAGAGACATGTAATAGCGAGGAAGCGGTCACAGGCTTGACAAACTTGTGTATCGGGAAGGAGATAACTAAAATCAGATCCCACTGAGGATCAAAGTCTTTGGATGGAGATTGAAGACGACTGCAGAAAAGGACAGGTATAGCAAATGTTCTGCGTACATTTCCATTTGAAAAAATGGGCTCAGAGAACTTCCTGAAAGGGCAGATTTCTTTGTGTCCAAGAATTCAGTAAGAAAAAATGGGATTTGCTTGATTCTGGGGAGCATTACAAACCACCTCCATTTATTTCAAGTAAACCAGACCAAGTAGCGTCTTCCCTGCTCTTAACGAAGGTATGTCCTCCTGGGGTATCACAGCTATACGGCAGTCCTGAGGGTCACCGGGCAGCCCCTGGCAGCGGATGCAGGTTATGCAAGTCTGAGTGAGGGATCCAGTCGCTCTGCATGGAGAACAGATGTGGTAAGACTGGTACTGTGCTGGGTCGCATCATAAAGATTGAGGAAAAATCTGGCAATGAACCGTTCTTAAGCAGGAGACTTACCAAAATCTATCTTGGTTTGCCTTTACAAATGAAACTCAATAGGAGAGAAAGTGTGAGGTGTATGACCGTGACTGTCAGAAATGAACAATAAAAAGGAATGATCGCTCAGGTCCCAGGATGCTGACATGCACTTTTATTTGTTCAAAGTCCAAAGTCTTGGTCTGTGTCCTCCTTTGAATTTACACTCCTAATAAGAAAAGATGTGTCTGAAGCCACCTTTTGGAAGAAGACTGAAGGAATTTATAAACTTGTCCAGTAATGTTGGATTGACTGAAAGAAAAGGTAGAGAAATGGAAACAGAGGTCTACCAGTGTGTGCGACTGTTCTGAGGGGCAGGAATCTCGATGTGGCCACTGTTCATCACAAGAGTTCCTCAATGACGCTGCATCAACCTATGCTCAGACAGCAGTGTCACACAGTTCATGTTCTTAATAAACAAATTTGGAGAAACAACTTATTTCAATATTTACTTCTAATTGATATATGGATTAGAACTTACTTTTAGCACAAGCCTGTAATGACAGTCTTACTACTTTATGAAGAAAGAGATTAAAAGAAACAGCACCTGGAGAACTTGAAGTTCATTTAGAAATATTTGAAACCCTTACTATTTTCCTGTCCATTCTTCTTCAAAACAGGACTATCAAAGAGTCCAGTTTAAAAAGTCATGAGTTGTTAACTGTCCCTATATGTGAAGTTGTTATGAACAAAGTAATACTGTTAGCAGAAAAAGTTGCTTAAATTAAAAATGATGGTTAAACACACATTTTCTGTAAATCTGGATATCCTTATCAGGATCATTATTTTTTATTAAAGAGTAATTAAATAAACAAAAATTGATGCTATGTTAATAATCTGCACTAAAATTTCTCCGTTTGTTTTCACCCAAAGGTTTCCTAACTGTATGCGGGCCACCTAAAATAAACCCGAAGTATAATTCTGAAACACTGTCAACGAATAGAATTTTCTTATTTATTGACCTGTATAAAATCATGTTTATAACAGAAAAACATGCACCTTCTAAAACGATCCATAATTACTGCTCAGAGACATCTGAGTGTAAAAAATTAGCATTGCATTTGATAGGTCAGTTCACAGTTCTGTTTTCTTTGACTCTTTCCACGCCACTCTTCATCCATTTCCTTATTTGGTGAAACATGTAGACAAAATATATCAGGAAGGAGAAAGTAACATTCTTCGGAAATTAAAATGGAACATCAATAATTTACTAGTAGTTAGGCTGAAAGTACTCTCCTTCCCTGGCATAAGGCTGCCAATTTCAATTCAAGTCTTAAAACCAAGCCCTGCAATCAATATGGCAGTGGAAGTCAAGGACGTTCTCCTTCCATATTTTAGCAACTCAGTGACCTCCTATTTGAAGTTTTGAAAGTGTGGTGTGGATTCAGTAATAGGTCTCTTTGCAACCTATCTGCTAGCATATGACAAGCCACACTCATCTCAGGAGAAAACACAAGCTAAAAGGTACTGGTAACAGTTAATGGCTCAATGGCTTCAAATCAAGTATCTCAAATGAAAGCCTTTTGGCATATTCAGGAATTAAAGGTATTTTCCAAGTTTGCCTTTTGAGAAGCAGCACTGTGGTGTGGAAAAGGGGCTGTTACAGAATGCCCATTAGGATGTAATATAATGTGTGTTTTGCTAGGCTTACTTTTAATGAAGTTCACAACTTTTATAGCCTCAAATTTTTATTTTTTTTTTATTTCCCTGGTAAACATTAACACATTTGTTCAGGGGTTGGTGTCCAATAATACATGCTTTTATCACAGAGCCATGTGTTTTTCTTCCATGATTAACACATTACCAGTACAGGCCTACCCTGTGTTAGTCCTACCTAGCTTCAAGACTTGATTATTGGAAACCTTTAAGATGTTTCCACTTGGAGGACAGCAAGAGCAATAAAGAACAATTTCTCGATGTCTAGATCATGCTAACTCACCCTCACCCTACGAGCAGAAACTGTCCAGAGACGTCAATTTATTTTCAACTTCAGTTCCCCACACTACCAAAATCTACCCAGTCATACCGAGATTTAACAGCTTTCCTAGGACCGTGGGAATTTTTTTATATTTACAATGGCATAGTCCTAACAGATGGAGGATTTCCATCTTTCCAGCTGGGACTTTTTTATTTGCAGTATTTGTGTCTTGTTACAAGCAGTAGAACCAGCTATTCTTGAAAGTGCAAAGCACAAGAGAAAGGTGGTGATTACGACCTCTCTAAAACTTTCTCGGATTCCACAAGGACACAGAATCTGTGACGTAAGGACAGCAAGCAGCACTGCTATTATTTCTATGAGCAGACCATAAAATACCCATCCCTGAAGGTCTTTAAGAGTAGATTACACTGACATTTCATCAGGAATGACATAGGTATATTTGATATTTCCTTGAGGCAGCAAAATTGACTAGGTTATTTCCTCAGGTACCTTTCAGCCCTATAATTTGACCCAATATGCTCCAAAGAGATTTAAAAACTTATTCTGTAATTATGGAAACTTGTACTTCAAACTTGTGGAATGCAAAATACGTGGTCTCGTAAAAAATACTCAGCTGTTCAAAAATGCTTTTTATTGATATATGTTTTTTAAGGAAAAAAGGACCTAAAAAAAGTCGAGCTTTTTAAAATGATGGAGTAACCACATGACAACCTATTCAGAACTGTTGAAATTATTAGTATTCAAGGCAGTCGTTTGATTTTCAGGAATCTTGTCAATGAGAATGAACAAATAACTCTTTTGTTAGCATGTTTTGTACGTTTCCATAGATGAAGTTCGTATTTCACACGGGCTTTGCACGGCTAAGCACGATGTGTGTGTGATCTGAAATGATTAATTCAGCCCGGCAAGCACCGAAACACTACCAGCACACGGCGCTGGGACTGAGGCGCCTGCCCAAGGACGGCTCCTCTTCCCTTCACACCTACTGTTCAACAAGCATCACGGAGTACCCACACGCAAAATCGGAGACGGGAAAAACAGCAAGCACTTTGGCGTGCGCAAGTTAATGTAAATCAGGAAATAAAATCCTGCATAGCTCAACTTCAAGAAGAGAAAACGTTACCACCAACTTCAAATGAGTAAGTTGGGTTTGCTTAGCATATGAATCCTGCTTGGTTTTATTCAGTAGCACTATGCGGTCATTCCCTGAATTTTTCTTCAGAATGCGGCACCTTGGGACTGCGCCTGGGTTGTTTGGGGGTTTTTTTTGTTTTTTTTTTTTCCTTTCTTTCAATCTGTGACACTGGAAAAACAAAAACCAAAAACCTTCCTACATGTGCCCGTGTATTTTCTGTTCCTCTGCTTCTTCTGCAAGATGCCTAAAAGCGATTCAGGTTAATAAAA
>VXBL01008646.1:133686-168835 GCA_013400195.1 Aramus guarauna
CCCCCCGCCGCCCCGGCCGTGCCGGGGGGCCGCCCCCGCCTGCGGCAGCCTATGGCCGGCCCGGCAGATCACCCGACGCCGGCTCTCCCCGCCCTGCGCCATCGGCCGCTCCTGCCCCCGCCCAGATGCTGCGGTGTCCGTCTGTCCGTCCCCNTTAAAAGACGTTTCTCATAATTAGAGGAATTACATTCTTTAGCAGCCTGCTGGTAGGAGTCAGGTGGGAAAGCAACTGAAACGATGTCACAGTGAAGGCTGTGAAGTTTCTTCAGCTTTGTCGCGATGCGGCTGTACAAAATCAATCGTGTAGAAGGTCCCTTCCAATCCTAAATTGCTAAAGCGATTACGGCAGTCAAACAATGGAACTGTTCTCTAAAATGAGGCATATTTGTGCAGCGTGCACAGAAAGTGTCTCTCATTCCTTTGCTTTTTGTACTTGATGAATCAATTAGCCTAATATTATAGAATGTTACTTTTTTTCTTGAAACGGCAGTAGTCATCTTCCCTACTATTTTCCGTAAAGCCCAACAAAAACACTTTGGTCAAATGTATTTCAGAAAACACGCCATCTTACAGTTTCATAAGGCTTCAACAAGATTTAAAACTGCTTTTAAGCTTTTTGATGCCATAAATGGCCAAGCAGTTAACATGAAAAATCTAATGCGATTTTCAACAGGAAACCAAGAATGTTATTTTAGCTTGACCAAACAAGAATCTATGGGCATGCATGTATGCCGCATGTGCATTAAAATTGCAGTGACTACTTAGAAAGCAAGAAAAAATTGCATCCTATGCTGCATTCTTAATGTGCATAAAAAAAAAAATCTTTATTTTAATACAGTGCTTTAAGGAGGAAAAAATAGTAATGTTTTTGTACAGAAGTGATAAAAATGGGAAGTAAGGCTTCCTAAAGAAATGGCAATTTAACTTGAAAAAGGAAGAAAAATGACTATGCATGGTGGCAAGCAAGCGGTAAAGCAAAGGGGAACAGGAAAGACAAATTCCGAAATTTTATTCACTAGAATTGTGTACAAGATATATTTTTCTAGTGTTTTTTATTGCATAACATTACATAATTTTGTTAAGAGTCAAAATATAGGACCTGCACTCTGTTTGTAGAGAAGCTCTGGCAGCACAGCTCAGTTGCTAAGCACTGCTCCAGAAAAACTGATTTACTGAAATGCCCAGTGGCCGTTTTAAAATAGAGATGAAATGCTGGAGGTGCACAAACACGCACGCACACACACAAAGGGTGTTTATCTTAATATGCACCTGGGAAATTAAGTTTCCGCAAACAGAAATAAAACCAAGCTCCCTGCCTCACTTAAAAAATGAGCTATAGTTCAGTGCTGGGGGAGCAGAGCCTGGAGGAGAAGGGACCACTACTGATGAGCCAGGCAGTTCTGGTTACATCAGCAGACTCGCGGGCCTCACTCCAGCTAAGTGGAGTGCCCTGCACAATCAGCTCCAGAGGAAAAATGGTTGTACGTAGACCACAGCCCGAAAAAAATAAAATCTGATCTGCAAAACTTTCACTGGGAAGAATACCATGCCAGGAATCCTGCTGACTGTCACCGCTCCGTCTTTGGTTTGCAGTAAGAGGAAACATAAGCAATACTTTTATTCCCTCCGGTGCAACTTGTTCCCCACCAAAGAGTTGTATTTCTTTTATTACAAAGAATGTTCATTAATACTGTGTAGCAAGCAAAACCATTGAAGATTTGAGACACATTAAATACAGCAAGCCAAAAATACTTTATTATACAGTACCCTATGTTAATTTTTAAAATACCACATGCTAGAGGTCTTCCAAGTACTGAGACCTTCTTATTCAGGAACATTGAGACTTAGCACGTTGCAGTCTCTGTATTTAATGTCGTGCAGTTGCGAGAAACTTAATTAACATGGTTTTAACATTTCATTCATCTTGGGGTTAAAGAGAATGACTTAGAAGATTTTTTGGCCCAGCCATGAAAATCAAAGACATTCTTCCAATTAATTACTGCACCTAGGTCCTCTAACCACTAAATACTAGCTAAAAAAGGAAATTATTATTAGAATCAATAAGTTTAAATGCATTTTGTCTACATTGGCAATAAAAATGGACTTCTTTAAAGAATAGCTGAAAAAAATCTGGCTTCAATCTTTCATTGTTCTTTTTGGCAGTACTAATCATGGCAGAAGGATAAAAGGAATGCAGAATTAGCATTTCTTTGCTCTTACACAAATTTCAGGCTTTAGTCTCCTTTCTTCCACCACTTTCTCCTCTTCAGTCTAGATCAGGGCTCTGTCCATGTTTGGGTTTTGGTAGGGGAGGGGTTTTGCAGGGTGGTGGAGACAGGACAGGACAGGACAGGACAGGACAAGAAAGCAGGGAGGATGACGTTGTTACCAGAGCAAAAGTTGAATGTCCTCGCCTGATAACATTTCTGATAAAAGGACATATAAGGAAATTCCATAGTGGCAATATTTTACCACACAGATGATATGAAGTGTATTTTTTCCTGCGGGTCTCAGTGCACATTCATCTACATACAAGCTTTATATCGTAGGTAGTAAGCATTGAGATTGACAGGAAACACACAAAAATTAAGATGTAGGAGTATTTTGGCAGTGGAACTTGTTCCGTGATGAAGTGAGAATTTTACTCAAGCATATAGCAAGGGCAAGAGGATTTCCATGGGCTAGATACTCTTTTTATAAAGTTTCTGACTTCTGAGCCACTTCTTAAACTATTAGGCCTCGCCTGCCCACACAGCAATTCCAGCTTGGCCTCATTTACGCAGCAGAACTCCGTGCTAAGGGCATTTCAGCTATCCGCCAGAGGAAAACGTAGTCTGTTATTTCTCAATGTTTTACACAGTAAAGACTAAGAGGAAAGCATGAAATGTAGATCTGGCGAGTTCAGTTATTAATTTAATGCAGAGAGCAACTGGGAGAAAATAAAGCCCAGAGTTATGAAGTAATTGCCTGATTTTTAACTAGTGTGCTTCCTGTGCGTTCCCGTCCTTAGCACAGAGTTGGAATGACAGCTTACATTTCCAAAAGGAAAGGTACGGAGAGATGCCAGGAACTCATTCCTGGGGAGCTTCCACACAAGTATCTGCAGACACTAGGGACATCTGATCTCCTAACCTCTGCTGAATTAAACAAAAGCATTTTTATAAATTGTTAAGCAATTGGTATATATGATTATTTCCACCATGTACTTTCATAACCTGTTTAGAGATACTTGATTCAATTTTCCCTGTTTTTTACTCTTAGAATAAATCAAGCCTAATTCCTATTAAAAAAAAAAAAAAAAAGCTAAGCAATCAGACAAAATAGTAAATCGAAAGCAAGCAAAATAAACAAAACAAAATTCAGAGAATTTTAATCCCGCAACATTGAATTACTAAAAAAACCCCAGGACCAAATGTGGGCCCATGAGCCTGTACGAATCTGTCCAAATTCTCAAATGGACCCAATCACTTTCCTTTCTGAAAATGATTAAAATAGTTCTCATTTCTTTTTACTGACCTGAAGAAGATTTTCCACATGATTGTTTTCAATAAAGTTCAGTTTAATTAAATTAAAAATAAAGCAAAGGAGACACCGTGGCCCAGAGTAGCAGAATTTATTAACTTTTTTTTTTCAGTAATTTATCCATTGTGCTTTGTGGAGTCTATCAGTTTTCAAGGGTAGCTGTTCGTTTCAGGAGCCACTGTGAATATATTACCCATAAAGCATTACATCAAGAAAGGAAATATCACAGAAAGCCCCCTAACCCTCTGGCGAAACATCAAAGAGACGTGTTAATCTAGGCTGGTAAACCTTCTGGTTTCTTTCACATACTGAGATTTGTGCAAACCTTAAAGTCAGTTTCCCTTCACCTGTGCAGATTACTCCTACGTAATGATTTGTTTTCCTTTTTTTTTATACCAGAACCTGTGAAAGAACTGGAGTGTGAACCTCTTTTGTTCTGCAGATCATTAGAGCTATCGACTTTTCAGCTATTTCTTTCCAAAAGAAAGTTGCGGAGTTTATTAGTTGTTGGGGATGAGGTTTTCCCATTTATTTTCTAGAAGCAGCCTCACTATTGCAAGATGCTTAAGGACGTGAGCAGCTCTACTTCTGAGAATAACACTGTTGCATAGCTCTAGGCCAAAAGTGTATTAGCTTACAATAGCCAGTAAGTCTTGCAGTTATTTATTACCCTTTCGAAAAAACACCCTTCTCTTCCCTAAAGAGACTAAAGAAATGAGGAGAGGCTGTTGCACAGTACTGATTGCACTAAATGAGGATAGAGCCGTTGGACCTTCTTTTGAATCGTGTATTATTATTAGATACCTTTTCTACAATGAAGCCAATGTATTCTTAAGAGCACATCCAAGATTCCATACCAGCCTCAGTTTAGATGTAAGCATCTTGGCTTGAAATGCTATTCGCATGCACAAGCTTGAATTTCAAGGATATGAGCAGATGGGTAGAAACAGGAAGATGTTATGAGCTCCGGGCCAGGTTTTCGGAAACAGAGGGCCTATAGCTACAACTGAAGACACACAGACTTTTCAAAATAGCAACAGCACCGTCAGCATAACTGTGTTTCGTAAGTCTATTACATGCCTTTGATACCTAGCATGTTTTGTAAAAGCCTGAAGTAAATACTGTAATTTCTCAATTTTTGTTGATAAGCAAAAAAGTGAGGTTCCCAACTTCATCTCTTTAAAGAAAAAGATAGAAGCCTGGAATAGACAAGGACAAATCACTACAAATTAACTGAGAAGTTGGCTAGTCCTTTCATCCAGGCTACAGGTATGACAACCTCTTTGAGGTGCTCTAACTAATTTTGACCTGCAAGTTTCCCATTATGCACTAACTCATTAACGCCCATGTTGACTTTACTGTTTCTTGGCTTCTTCCTAAGGTAAAGGGATAAGCTGAAATTTCTTCAGTCAAAAACTGTTCTGTGTCTGGATTATGGGGCAGAGTGTACCCTCAGCAAGTTTGCTGGTGACACAAAACTGGGAGGAGTGGCTGACATACCAGAGGTTGTGTATTCAGCGAGACCTGGACAGGCTGGAGAAATGGGCTGACAGGAACCTCATGAAGTTCAACGAGAGGAAGTGCGCAGTCCTGCACTGGGAGGAACAACCCCATGCACCAGTATATGCTGGGGGATGCCCACCTGAAAAGCAACTTTGCAGAAAAGGGCTCCTGCTGGGCACCAACATGCGCAAGCAATGTACCCTTGCCACAAAGAAGGCTATTGGTACCCTGGGCTGTATCAGGCCAAGTGTTGCCAGCAGGTTGAGAGAACTCATCCTTCCCCTCTGCTCATCACTGGTGAGGTCACACCTGGAGTGCCATGTCCAGTTCGGGGCTCCCCAGTACAAGAGAGACATGGGCATAGTGGAGAAGGACCAGAGAACGGCCAAAAAGTTGAAGAAGGGACTGGAGCATCTCACATATGAGGAAAAGCTGAGAGAGTTGGGACTGTTCAGTCTGGAGAAAGAAGGCTCAGGGGGGATCTCGTCAATATATATATATAAATACCTGAAGGGAGGTTGCAAAGAGTGGGGGAGCCAGGCTCTTTTCAGTGGTGCCCAGTGGCAAGACCAGAGGTAATGGGCACAAACTGAGATACAGGAGGTTCCCTCTGAACATCAGGGAACACTTTTTTACTGTGAGATTGACCAAGTACACACACAGGTTGTCCAGAGAGGTTGTGGAGTTTACATCCTTGGGGATATCCAAAAGCCCTCTGGACATGGTCCTGAGCAAGCAGGTCTAGGCGGCTCTGCTTGAGCAGGGGGTTTGGATCAGATGACTTCCAGAGCTCCCTTCCAACCCAAGTCATTCTGTGATTCTGTGATCTACCACAGATGCATTTCAAGGACGTTTTACTGCATTCTGTTCATCTTGGGTTTTATTTAATGCATTCACAACTCTTTATCAAAGCAAGGAATAATGCGTATGTAGGACAGATCAGCTGCAGGTTAGACATCCAAGGACTTAATTCCATATCCTCTTCATATTATTTAGAGAGGCTAAATTACTGCTTAACTGAAATCTGGCATTTCACGTTGCTGAAACCAACTTCCCTATATCCAAATTCCATATAAGCAAGATAGTAATACTTATATTACAAGCATTCTGGGTATTGGCTTCCCAGTAACATAGGAAAAATTGTTTTTCTGTCAGCAAACTTTAGATACTTGGCTGGGGCTCAGCTTCATCTTCCATGAAAAGACAAAGGAGGTGGGTAAACTTAATCCAGCTGTTTCTAGGGGATGGTGTTGAAGTGGTGGAAGTAGCAATTGCTGGGACCATGGTCATTAGCACCATTTCTTTACGTGAGGCCATCTAAGAACACAAATTTGATCAGGATTGAGTTATGAACAACCTATTGTATTTCTGATGAAATAGAGCGCATTATGCAGACACTATGTTGCATCTGGAAGGATAGCCAGTATATCCAGTATAAATTTACTGACATAAACAGCCATTACCTCAGTCATTCAACTTGCCAGTGCAAATTTTAACTAGCAAGATGAATGTATACATACTAGAGTGGTGATTTGTTGTGCGGCCATAGCATTTTCCTTACAGACGGCTGCCATAGGCAACTGTTGACTTTGCCTACAGCTAGAGCTCGCATTAAACGTGAGTTTTAGAGGCAGTTTGCAAGACCACGTTCTTGCTCACACTTCTCTAAGTACTGTCACAACAAGAGCAAAGCCAAGCGCATTGCCAGCCTTTGTTCCATGTGCCCTTACCCTCCCCCCATCTTAAAAGCATTGAAAACCAATTCCAAGCACTGAAATCAGGTAAACAGTGCTTGTTCTAGCCTGCTAATTCTGACACCCGTATATTACATGGAAGCCACAAACCATATAAATGTAATTTCTTTGCAGCGTTGCCCCTGAAGGCCTCAAAATGTTTATCTTAAGGTTTATACAGGGAGTTTCTCACAAAGATGTATACAGGTGTATGCATGCCCAACATTTAAGGTCATTTTTTTTTTTTTCTTTTTCCCAAAGGCTGAAACATTAAGGATAGTGTCTTTCGTAGTAAGAGACTCCATTTCTAGTTACAGGTCTGTTATAAAGAATTGGAAAGAAATGTCATTATCTTCAGGATTAGACTGATCCAGACTAGTTTTTGTCAGAAATAGCAGTAAACTTTCAAAGAGTTCCCTTTCCATCCCTTACAAGTTCTTTCCCCTAAAGTTTGTTGATGTACCTGTTGTATGAAATATTCATCATAGTTTTAGTCTCAAACACTGGCTTTTGCTTCCCAGACCATCCAAGAACAGACACACATGCTTAGTGTGTTCATTTTGATATGGAGTACACCAAGACTGCTTTCCAAACATTTGTTGCTCAGGGTACATGAGCATCTGGGGTCCCTGACCATGTTTAAGTAGGTGATGGCAAAACTGTACCTTTCTGCAGTTCCCTATTCTTACAACCTTATCATTTTCACAACCAATATCAGTTCTTACCACCCGTCAGAAGATCTATCTAGGACCCAAACATTAATCTCTAATTCAGATTTCTATCTAATTTGCTAAGGCACTGGGCTGCTCATGAAAGAAGAATGCATCCAAGAAAACAAGTGAATTTTCTCCCTCCTCCCAGGACTTTTTTACTCAAGACTGTACATGAGATTTCCTCTTCGGGCATGAATATTTTTTACCTTTGAGTCTTCAGGAGAAAATAGCAATACAAACTTGGGAAACTTGGAAAAGAAATAGGACCCACGTTGAGAATTAACTTCCTTTTGTCAGTTGTTTAGACAATTAGGCAAATAAACTGTTGAACTGAGGAAAGGTATCTGTGACTTCAGCTGGGTGTCTGAATGATGGGTGTCTACTTGCCTTTTGATGAGTACAAATCAAAGAGAGATGAGGACTTTCTTTTGACACAAAACGGTATTTACTTTGGGTGGTTATAGCATCAGAATAGGAATTGTTACTCATTTTGTATCATTCTTTTATATACTTAAACTTTTTTTTCTAGACAAAATGTAACAAACTGCTTTTGATTAACCAGTATTCTTTGCTGTTTTTAATATTTCAAATGTCATAGGAATTTTTATGTATTAAGATTTCTTTATTAACATTTATTTTAAAAGGCTTGCTGTTGAAATACTTTGTATTGGAGAATATCAGAAAAGAACATTTTTGAACTGCTTTGAGAAGGGCAAGAGTAGATATCTGCCTAGCCTTGGGCCACTCTTGTGTAATACCCACTTCATGGCTGTACAAAATGAGCAAATAAACCAGGGAAGTTGGGTTCCCAAGTACAAGGAATACAAAACCCCCAAATGTGGTCTGACTCCTCCTGGTGCACCAGGCACACATGGTAGGAGAAAAGAGGCTGTGCACACATTCTCCCCATGTCTCTCTGCACTGAAGGCAGAATTACACAATCAGATAGGGGACAATGCAACAACCCACTAATAATTAATCAGACATGCTGTGTGGGGAAGGGAGGGGAATTGGTTGAGAGTGAAATAACCAAAACCAAATGGGAGCAGACAGTGATTTAGGAAGGAAACCTGAGTGCTCCAGAACTGTTTCTCACAATATAAGTCTGCCACTTGACAAGCTCAGTGCCTCGGCATATAAGGTCAACAACAAAAATTGAGGAGGAATTTGTATTATTAATGCTTAATCTACCCCTCAAGAGCACTTCAAACAGTGTATTTCATAGCTGTAGCAAGGGAAAAGCAGGCTTCTGGGACCTCTGATCCTGACCAGTAGCTGGAACTGGATGCTGCTGTTCAGATACACTGCAATAAAACCAGTCCTGTTAGTATTTGAATCCTCACCTGCGTGTTTCGGAGGTCAGAGAGGGCTCAGGTTTAGAGTTGCTGCAAGCATTGTGAAGAACCAGAAGTTAATCTTACAAATATTATAGACTTAACCTGTAGACATTTTACAGTAAATTTGTCTCTATAGTTATACCTGTAATAGGAGTGTCATGGCAACTGGGTAATACTTCCTGCATGTGCCACAATGCTATCTGTTAAGATTAAAGCCTTCATTAGCTGCTTATTACAGATTATCCTTAAGCAATACCAAATTTTTACTGACCTTTTGTAGGGCATCTATTACAAATAGCAGTTACAGTATTTAAAGCACCTGCATAAAAATTGAGAGAAAATCCAAATATGTAACAGGTTCTGCCACCAAAACTGATGGTCTCACCACTCTCAGCGTACCGCACTGAACTATACAAAGTTTTGAGCTTCCAACTCTTCCATTAGAAAACAAATCTTTTTGGAGCAACACAGGACTATTCACTGGAGGACAGACGTTGCCTGTGGAAGACAGTTGTGCAGAAGCCAGCAGGACTGCTCAGACCACCCGATGCTCCTTCAGGTAAACACAGAAGGGACAGAGCAAGAGAGCTGGTGTGCTCCCTGAGGCTTGCTACCACTGCATGGCCCTGCTCTGTGCCTGTGAGCCATGGGGAAGGGGAGAAACTACTGCAGTGTCTTCGTATCGGGGCAGAAGGACTTCTGAGAAGCAGACAGGAAGGAGTAGAGTTTAACTGACAACCCCTCAACAGTCAAAGATTAGTTATGTGAAGCAGCAGCGACGGAAAAGTGCTAAGATAACACCCAGTACAGCAGCAAGCTGATGTTCAGACACAGGTGTCTAACCTCTGACTTGGTACACCTTCCTCAGTTGTTGCCCCAGAATTATATTTTAGGCCTCTTCTCTAGTTCAATATCTAAAACTGTAAAAAGAAAAAAATAAATATTTATACTCAACAACTGCCACATCAGTCTACTCCCAATTATAAAGCACATAACAAAACATCTTCCCCAAAATTTTAAGCAGCAGTGACTAAGGCTTGGGAATGAGGGATGACGGAAAATCAGGGAACACATTATTACAATTGATGGATAAACATATTAAATTAGTAAAAATTACAGTGAACATTTGCAAATTTTAATACAAGTATCCCAAGAGAAACAAACAGAACAGATGCTTAATTGAAAACAAATTTAATGAAAAATAATTCCCTTTTCCCCAAAAGCGCAAGACCCTATCGTTAGCACTGTTAGTGTGTTATTATGAATCATTATTTTGATAAAAAGCAGAACTGAAATGGATTTTTTTTTTGTTTATTGTAAACCACTTGTACTTTATCACATCAGTGTAACACATTAGGTGTGTCATTATTTATCTTGTTCTACAATAAGCAAGCTCCATATATTTTCAGGCTTCGGTGAGTTTTGCTGGCATGCTGTATCAAGAAGATATTTCAAAAAAAGTCATTCTGGCTTTTCTCCATTTCTAAAATGGTCCTCGCAAATCATTTTTTATGCTCACAGTTAAGTCGGGCTTCATGGATGCTTGGAACATTTTAAGGGCAAATGCTGCTAAGGGCAGAGTAACTACATAGTAAGAGTAAAGGAACACAAATCAGATGCAAACAAATAAAGCTGGCTAACAAATTGCTGCCTGTCAGGTAGCCACAGTAGCAGTCAGCTTCTATTGCTTTTTGCCAGCTTTTTGCAAAGTAAGGCATGTTAATGCAAACTCTTTCACTGAAGCGTTCTCCCTCTCAACTGCAGTAGGATAAGTTCACACATGCAAACGGACAGTGTTAGTTTAGCCCTGGGGAGGCAAAATCTCAAAACTGTTCTCACTCCATCGTGGTCAGTTGTGAGCTGACAACCGAAGGCAATGCTTTCCAAACTGTTTCCAGCTCCCTTCCCAAACACACACTGCCATGTAGCCCTCCTGTCTCCCCGTCCCCCAGCCACCCACATGATTATTGTGTTCCAACTCTGCCTGCAGAAGTAACATACACAATCATTTTTGCACTTCCTTTCCATTGTTTTCCTTTCTCAGGAGGTAGAGGCCCCCTGACATTTTGGGAAATACTTTGGGTTTGCCTACATCACGCAATGAACCATGCTGCCAAGACCTTGTGCTAGTACCAAGTGAACTGAGAATAGAAGCAGTATTCCAAAACTGTCATAGTGCACAAGGCACTTAACCTTGCTGGAAAGACAGGGCTTGAGTTAATCTATCACTGTGAAAAATAAGCTCTTTGTGTCCTATGTTGCTTTGGCAACGTGATGCTCAACTAAACCATATAGGTACTCTAGCTTTCTACAGCCTAGAAAACCATAGCTGTTTGTGGTTGGCACTGAGATATGTCCTGTGTGTTGATGGTCTGAGGAGTGTCATGACATACTAAATGTATAGCTTCTGGAGCCATTGATTCTGTATTTGCAAAAATGAATAGAGATGCAACCTGTTCATTAAGAGTAGAAACTTGGCTGGAAAGTCTCTCAGAGCAGCTAATAATTTTACCTTTACAGCCATTCATGAGACATCAAGATGAGTGCAGTGTATTATCTCTCTGAAGAAAGAGGCTAAACAGGAGATTGTTTCCTTTACAGTGATTAATTCCTATGAATGAGCTGTTAAGATTTTCTGTAGGATTTAGTTTGTAGCACTTAAGAACAAGAGAGGAACTGCTAGTAATCTCAAAAAGGAGAAAAGGAATGCAAACACTGCCTGTATGCATCATACTAGCTATATAGCTTATAAAATTTCATGTTGTAGCGCTGATGCTCTTTCAAGGAATTCCAGAAATAATCACAGGTGTAATCTAGATGGCCCTGAGCCCTCCTAGGTAGGACTGCAAAATTACAGGAGCTCACTTTGTATCCTGGCCCCTCTCTTTACTGGCCATAATCACCATCTGCCACAGGACATATCAAAAGGAAGACTAGAGTCATGTCCCAGGGATTGGCTCAGAGTCTATTCTGCTTTTGTCTTTTAAGGGCTAGTTTCCAGGTGGCCTTAGTATACTAGAGACAGTGCCAAACGAGCCCTCTCTCTTACTGCAACATCTGTTTGTCAGGCAGCCAGTATCCGAATTCAATATTTCCTGAAGAATGATGCTTTGGGGCTTATCGACAAGTCTGCAGGTGCTGCTTTTTCTCAAGAAACATATCTGGCCAGACGAGGCTCACAGCCAGTTCTCCTTGCTTCCCGTTGCTTATCAACCAAATTTAAGCATCAGCCTCTGCAATCAATACCAATGTTTCCTTGTTAAATGAAACAGGAGAGCAGAGAGGACTGCGCATCTTATCCATCCAGCAAGTCCTGAGCCAGCAGCACGCAGGTCTGTGGCCCTGTGCTGTCTGACCTCTAAATGCAATGGCCCAAATTCACACAGCCTGGGCTCCACATCAGCTTCGGTGCCTGACGTTTGCCCTTAGCCAGATGCTTCAGAGTATCTACAGCCAGGCCATGGGGAACATGAGCCACAGGAACACAGGGGTAATATCAGCAATATTTGCAGCCTCTGACACTACTGTAACCATCTTTTTCTCAAAGCATTTTGATCTACTGATTCATCTTAGAAGCTGTTTCTTTACTACTTGCACATTTAATAATCTCTTTTTTTGTCATCACCCTAAGTCCGGCAATGATGTACACAAGTTCATCTTTTGGGGCCTGTCTTTTGCACATAGTGTCTCATACTAAGCAATCGAGGATGGCACCTTCAGCCTCTGAGCCCAACAGGAAAAAATTGCCCCTATTCTGCTCTAATTTTCAGTAAAATCATAAAAAGGAAGATTGTTAAAACACCTACTTTCCTAGATAAATACTGCCAAAGTACTATTAGTCTTTCAGTCAGCTTCCTGTCATGTCTGTCTTTGAAACTAAAGCAGAACATACACTGTCCAGATTGAAGAAAAAACATTTGCTGAAGTTTCTCTGGAGGGCTGGGCAGGGCGCGGAACAGGGCACAGCTCCTGAGGTGCACGCACGCAGCCATCTTGTCACTTCCAAGGCTCAGGCCTAGGGTAAGCTGCTCGATGGCAACCTTTAGCAGTTAATTCCAGAAGTCTTTTCAGGCAAACATGACCAAGCAGGTTTACAGATTCCTCTTTGCCCACTAAGTGAAGTACTTTCTAGAAGAGATCCAAAGGAAAGCATTAAAAACCCTACCTGTTTGGTTTGTTTGTAAGGGGGTAGGGCCCCGACTTGTCGATGTTGCAGCCTTGGCCATTTGGCTGTAAACGCATGATGTGGCAGAAGGATCTACCACTGTACGAGGCAGACAAGATCCTCTAGACACACCAGTAAAACTTACTGTGTGTGCCACAGAAATTTTACTCTGAGTAGCTGTGGATCTGAGGACTTTCTTGGTGCACCTAGTCAAATCCTTTTGTACGGATTCTGGTACCAAAGCACTGTTAAAACTCTGGAATATCTCTTCAAAGATAAGCTAAACTAATCAGATGAAAAAATGAGTGGGAAGCTTACTCAGCATGTGCTGAGAGGATTGAAAGTAGTATCATAGAATTACAGAATGGCTGAGTTTGAAAGACACCTCTGGAGATTATCTAATCCTACCCCTTCCTCAAAGCCGTGCTGACCAAAGCAGTTTGTTCAGGATGTAGTCAGTAGTCAGTAGCAGTAGTCAGGCTTTGAATATTTCCAAGGATGGAGACTCCACAACCTCTCTGGACAATCTGTTCCAGTGTATGACCATGCTCACAGTAAAATATTTTTTCTTATGTTTAAATGGAACTTACTGGATTTCAGTTTCTGTCTCTTGCCTCTGGTCCTGTCACTGGGCGCCACTGAAGAGACCGGTTTCAGGATATTGTTGGCATGCTTTGCCACAAGGACATGCTGCTAGCTTGTGGTCAACTTCATGTCCACCAGGACCCCCAGGCTCTTGCCTGCAATGCTGCTTTCAAGCCAGGCAGTCCCCAGCAGGCAGGCACTGGTGCGTGGGGTTATTCAGCCCCAGCTGCAGGACTTGGCATTTCCCTTGGTTGAACTTCGTAAGGTTCTCTCTGAATAGCGGTATGACCCTCCAGTGTGTGAGTCGCTCCTCCTAGTTCTGTATCATGTACGAACTTGAAGAAGGTACACTCTGTCCCTTCATCCAGGTCATTAATGAAGATATTAAACAGCACTGAATTAAGTATTGATCTGTGCGGTACGCTGGCAGTGACTGGCTTCCAGCTGGACTTTGTGCCACTGATCACAACTGTATCAGCCCCAGAGTTCACCCACTTTCAGTCCACTCACCTTGTATCTAGCCCATACTTAATTGCTTCGTCAGTGAGGATGTTGTGGGAGACAGTGTTGAAAGCCTTCCTGAAGTCACAATAAACAATATCCACTGCTCTCTCCTCGTCTACTGAGCCAGTCATTTCATTGTAGAATACCATCAATTTGTTCAGACATGATTTCTCTTTAGTAAATCCATGATGACTACTCCAAATCACTTTCTTGTCCTTAATATTTTGGAAATGGTTTCCAGAATTATTTTCTCCATCATTTTCCCAGGGACTGAGGTGAAGCTTGTTATTCAAATAAAGCTTTGAAACTCAATTTGCAAGCATCCTTGCTTCTTACAGACATCTCACTCAGCTTCTGTTAGAAGCTATTTTAATTAAACAAAGTTTGTATATCTTTTTTATAGAAATACCACATATAATCGTTTCACCACACTATTTATCCAATAACTCCTTATAATTTACAGAAACATCACATCTATCTACCATTTAACAGGGGAGTCTGCGATTGAAAGTTTCTTTCCTACTACCTGTATGTGATGTACACATCTCCTCAAGCAGTTGAACTCTACTAGTGTTTTAATTAAACATTAAAATATTATATTCAAAGGCAATTAAACTTCTCATGGAAGTCTATGATTAACATTATGTATTAGACTTTAAAAGAAAGGATTTGGCAGCAGAAAATGATTTTATGACAGTGTGGAAGTTTTCACTAAGTAGCAATTGTTTGTTCTGAATTCTCAAATTTACTACACCTTCCATCTCATATATTACTAAACACAGAGAATGTCTTTTCTGTCAGATTTTCCAATGAAAGAGACAATCAACTATCTTGTTCATAACTGTATTCTTACAGAGTAACTGTAAAACACTGTAAAGCCATTTTTTCAGACAGCCTTGTAAATTGTGCCCACCTGCACTTGCAGGTTTCAGAAAAGTGCATTTGTACATTTGAAATGGACAGTTAAATGGATGTGTGCATATTTGATTTATATAATATATAATATGTGTATTTCAGTGAATCACTACATAATCATGTACATTGAATACCAGTTGCAATATACAGATAGCTAAGAAATAAATGTAGAAACCAATGAAAGATTTCATATGGTATTTCATAGACTTAAATAGTTGCAGTTTACAGAATAGGTTGTTTGTTCCCTTAATCAGAATGCCAAGAGCATAGTTAGCAAAAGACCGCAACATCATTCTGGAAGAACTTAATCTAAGAAAAATATATTGAGGGGCATTCTTGTGTGGCTTCACATGAAACTAAGCAAACTGCTATCTCAAATACAATTATGAGAACTAGATTTCTCTGTACTGGTAACTGACTCAGAAGATTAAGACACTGTTTCCTCACTGATAAGGAAATTAATTAAAATAATAAAAGCAATCCTGTTAGCTCAAGTGCTTGCAATCTTTGAATCTGGACCAGAAAGGCATCGGCTCTTGTCTTGATTTTCTAGGTGTACAATTGTATGCAGTGTTTGGAAGCATCTCCAGATTAATTATAGCCAGGCTTCTAAACAAAGAATACTGAGATTAATATACTCATAATATTTTTATTGCTATATACATTTAAAATGAAAAAAAAAAAGAGTGAAAAATGGATGTTGTGATCTCATGTTTGTGTAATTCACAAACTGTTTCAAAGGTCCATGATGATTTTATGTTGTTCTGGAGTAATGTATAATAAATTACAGTGTAAAAACTGAATACAAATTCCTGTAATAATCAGTGTAATACTTAGTCTCATGGTGATTGCTGATTTCATAATCTTATTTTTCTGGGCTTCTAGCTGCATTGGATTCATTTGAATATTACTGAGAGTTAGTGCCCATGACAGATGAGGACCAGTTCCACTGGACATTGATCAGCTGCATCATGAGTGTGAATTTGGCTGCTTTCAGTTCTTTTCTGACATGGCATGCAACTCCTTCACCAGGAACATTAAGCTGAAAACTACTGTGGGAAGTGGCGTATGGCCCGACAAATACCACTGAAACACCGTAGATGAATTGCATGTTGCAGTTTATGAGACTTCAGCCCTTAGGTAAAGCTGTTCCAAAATACTACAGAAATTATTCGAAGGCATCAGTCGTTACTGGTCCAGGGAAGAGGCTGGAGGAAGAATTAAAATGCTCAGGAATGCCAAGCTGAGAGTGGTTAAGGTCATGTCCTCTGCAATCATATAAATTCCAGCTTGGGGAAAAAGTTAAAAAAAAGCCAAATTGCTACACTTGAAATGGTTCTGGCCCTATAGTTAGGGGCATGAAACACATAATCCTACACATGCAGCTCAACATGGTCAGCACATCTGTTCAGCACCTCTAAAAATCAGTTTCCTCCAGTGGTTCTGAAATTTAGTATGGTTTTTTAGTCTTTATCTAGTCATTCCAAAGAAAATTTTGAAGAAGAGTTATCATGTTTCTGTCTGTTTCAAACATGTCTTCCCTGATTTCCTTAAATTGTCTGAATAAATACAATAAAACTGAACAAATCCTAAAGAAAAAAATATTATAATGTAAGAAATTAGTAAAACCTCTAATCCGTAAGTCATTTGACTGACCATTCTAGGAAATCCCACTTAAAAGACATTTCTGAATGCTTCTGAATGTATTTGTTGCCAGACAGGTTATTTTTTTCTGAGGCAAAACTGGTTGATTTTTTATTTTGCTCCTATTCTTTAGTGTATTTTCTAGGTAAAAGCTGCACTTGAAGTATTATGCTCACCATAGTGCTTTGGACTGTAGGATACACCAAACATTATCCAGACAATAAAAAACAATCAAGAAAGTCAGAGACTCGATAAGAAAATAGCAGAAGGAGGAGGAGGTTTTTACAGTACACACTACCCAATGTAATACTAGAACTCTGATAACCAGGCTATAATCAAATAACAACTACAGCTGCAAAATAAAACAGAATCTCCAGGGGCAGGGGGGCAGATGAACACAGCTCAGAGCAGAACCCATCCGAAAGCAAATGTCAAGCAACCCTACAGAGCAAACCCCTGGTTAAGCTAATAGCACAAGGTATGGCTGCGATCAAATTTTAAATTAAACAGCTCAAGTCATTATGAGAGGGAGGGTTGAAGACCGCTGAAGAGCTTTTCCCACTCCCTCAGAAAAATACAGCGAAAGAGCACCATTGAAAGGGCTTGTTCAGGAGAATGAAATAATCTGCCATAACTTGCATTCAAGATACAGAAATTTAGACAATTAACAGCCACATCATCTGCAAGGAGGAGAGAAACAGTACAGAGGCAGTGAGATCACTGCTATGTCCATAATGCCTGCATCACCTTAAGAAGAGTTTCTGAGGAATCTGAGATGTGACAGCGTATGCTGCTCCCAGCAGATTGTATATAAGGCACACAACTATCAATAGACTTAAAATGCTATTTTCCTTACTGAGATGTTGTTGATCCCAGAGCTTTTGCCTGATTGCTGTACCTTACACAGCTAGCCAGGGTGTTGCCTTTAACCAGAGCTCACCTGTGAGAATATCTGTTAGTTAAAAAAAAATGCTGGTGGAGTGAAAATTCCCATTTTTGACTTATAAAGGATACCTTTCAAAGTTTAAGCCAGACTAAAAAATGGTTGAAAACTGAACCAAGCAGTTAAACTACTCTGAATTTAATTAGAGAGACATTGAGATATTTGGTATGCAGAAGCTTTTAAATTTATCATCTTGATTTACAACAGCACAGGAAATAAAATTTTTGAAAAAGTCTAGTATTTTAATGAAGGACAAGAACTAGTTTTTCCTTGAGTGTTGTGAGAAAGTCCCAGAGACTGAAATAATGTTGGAACCATAGCGCCAAAGAGTGGACCAAGACTGCCTTGGTAACACACAAGTACACCTTGTGTAGCTCTTAATTTTATTTATAGATCATGCATTATATGTGCACACTATTTTAAATATTTTTATTAAATTTGCATTAAGTACAAGTAATTCTTTTATATAAAGAAACATATATACTTCAGGTATACAATTTTGTTTGTTACTTTCACGATTGTTGGCAGAATCCTGCCAAGCACTCAACGGTGCCCACCATGCCTGCAGCAGCAAAGCAGGTGGTACCAAGAAAGGAGCCGATGGACTGCCCCATGGGCTGCCGTTCACCAGTATTCATAGCCAGACCAGTGACATGGCCTTAGCTAGTAGAAGTCCTTGTCAGGCTGATGTTCTGCCAGTGATGACAGGAGACCCACTGTCACATGTGCTGCACATGTTGGATATTTTTATTTCTCTCAACCTCCCAGAGCTGGAGATCCCTCCTCTGCTCCTGTTCTTGGCTGTGGAAAGGGGAACCTGCAGAGGCCCATGGTGCCTAAGAAGGTAAGCACATGAGCTATCAGGACATGCCTAAATGGGTTTGGTTGCTCCAGGCGTCCAAAATCCCAACAGGAGCTTGTACAGAGCATGATGGAGCACCACACAGGGCACTGCCTGTATGGGCTTTTGCAGAACCGTTATGATACATTCATTGCCTGGATGCTGCAGCATCCCAGAGAGGATGTCAGGGACCGGGCAGTGCACCCAGCCAAGGGCTTTGGTCACTCTGGGCTGTTCAAGCACAGAAGGGATCCAAAAAACAAAAGGGACTATTTTGATGATTCCTTCTCACACATTTCCTATTTTAATGAATTCATAAACTTTCTCTTTTGTTTATAATCTCTTTTCCCACTGGTTCTCTCTTGTTCTCTAACTTACTAGTTTTAGACGGCACATCTGTCCACCGTGTTCTCAGGATAATGCAATTTACAGGTAATTGCTGATGCCTGCAGATTCTGCACATCCCTGCAAGTTCTACATGTGTGACCTAGCAAGTCGTTTATGATTACACCAGAATAAATAACTTAAATTCTTGTACTGCAGTATTACATATGAATAAATGAAAAATACTAAAAAATGGCCCATACTGATTAAAAATTACGTGAGGAAGCATGGAGAGGGTTGTATTAGGTCACTTATGTCACAGTCAGCCTAGGCAGGTCTCCTCCTACTGGTGTGATAAATATTTTCCATTATAGTTATACAATCAAATAGAAAATTATAATTAATTATGAGTGCACTTCTGGATCTACTTGGAAAAAAGGAAGCAAAGGACTTCTGGTGCTAGGCAACACAGATAGGCTTCTTAAAGAAGCCATGGCTTTGATTTCACGGTCACAGTGCTTGCACCATATTCCTATGTGAAGGCCAGAAAAATCAGCTCCCTCTGGGGTACAGAAGGGACAGTGAGCACACAGCACCTCCTGATATCAAAGCAGCAGCTCAGGTACTATTTACACTAACCGTGGCTGGTAGCCCTGCACGGTTGCAGGACAAAGTCATGCGAAGGTGCCGCCTGCCTTTCCTTCCTCGAATGAAGGACTACAGTCGGGTTCTGCAATGTTAAAGACAGTAATTCTGACAAGATATTTCTAGCTTCAACATTCAAGCTGTCAAGGCTGTTGTCAGTTCAAAGCAGGCTCTCTTTCCTCTCAAGGCATTACATAAGCACCAGTTTTGTTTTCCACATTTACCAGAAGCTGCCAGCAAGAAGACAATTCACTGGAGGATATAGCAGTTAAAATACCAAGGTCCAGCTTTTCTCTCTCCTCTTTTTTACCTCTTCTCTTTATTTTCTTCCCCAAGTGTCAGTGACCAGGAAGGACATTTATCATTAGATTTGTGATTACACATCTCACATTTAACTTCAAGTACAGTAATGTAATAAAATTGTCATTCATAACCAAGGAGAAGGAAGAGAAATGTATTTTGGAAGAAGTGAAATCTGTTGATTAAAACATGCAAAAGCAGCAATTTGTTCAAAGGTCTGTATTAACAGTACACCAGATTCACAAGAAATACACTGGTGTTTATTTAATGTTGTCACAATTTGTGATCATCTGGGAATATATTTGGTGCTTCACAAAACACATTGCAAAGTAAAAGCCTGCTCAAAAATTAAACAAATCGAAGGCTTTTTTATCATGCAGCTGAGTGGTGGTGTAGATACCACTCCTATGCAGAGTTCCACTGAACTTCATTTTGAAAGATGAGAGTTTGTAATGAGGAAAAGGGAAGAGCTGCAGTTTTGCATTATAATAGCTGATATCTGCCTTAGCTCTGCAAGATCTCCATATATCAGAGTTCACATAGGCCTACACTAAAGCTTTGGAAGTGGAAGGGTTCAAAATGATTTAGATCAATACAAGCCAAAAGAGCTGTATGAGAAGTGTTTTCAGTTCAGAGTTGGTGTTACTGCCAATAAAAAAAAAAAATGCTAGATGCCTTCAGCCAATTTTTAAGCTTTTTTAGGTCCACATACAGGCCTCTTATAAATTATCTATGAGCAACTGCAGACCTTTCACACTCGGGGAACCCCAGTCTGCTTAACAGAACAATAGAGATTTTATGTCAGGTTCTCTTGTGTTATAATTTCCCAGGACAGAATGCATATACAGAATGAAATAACACGGGGCTCTGTAAAATATTACAGAAAGTACAACTCATCTTGAACGAGGGGCAAGAAAACCTCTTACTGGGCTCCACGGCAGAGCCTGATAACACCAAAGCACATGGATTATCTTCCTAGCTGGGAACTGCAGCGCACAGCACAGCACGCCTTACACCAGATGTCACTATATCATGCATGATGAATATCACGTCTTCAGTACAGTCTTTCTCTGCTAAAGTCTGCATATATGATGTTGCAGCAAAAAAGCATCACCTAACATTCAGTATTCTCCATGTTTATGATTTGCAAAGTTAATTTTCTTAGACCTAAAGAAGCTGCTACCATCCTTCTTTCCTCCCAGCTGTGCAAGATAGTATTGCTTTTCAAAATGCAAACTGAAAATGAGAAGATGATTGTGTCAGGGTTGTTTCTGTTTCTACTTAGAGAATTAAAATGTTGCATCCTCTTTTCTCTCACTTTTCCTCTCCCTTTCACACAGGGAAAGCCATACGCTTACAGACATGAAAATGGACACGCATTCTCCATTTACAAAGGGCTTAATTTAGTCCTTGAGCATGCACAGAAATCCTCCCTGCAGCAAAGTGATGTCAGACTCTGTGTACCCCTGCAGTATATGGAAATCCTGGTTACCATGAGAACCAGACTGCTTCTTCACTGAGGCTTCCGCACACTGCTATGGAGAAGTGCCTCCATTTTGCCACGTTGAAGCAGCTCGGCTGCAGGATGCCCCGTGCCGGGCTGGGTGGCCCTGGCACTCCTGTCCCTCTGCCAGTGGGCCTCAGTGAGCTCCAGCTCTGTCACTGAAAGGAGTGTGTAAAAGTGTCAGATAATCAGGATTACATTTCTGAAGCAACAGCCTTCCCAACTATATTTCTTCCCCTCTTATGCCCTCTGTCCCGGAAAATAAAATAAACTAGGAAGCTGCTTGGACTTGGGGCAATATTAGAGCACACAATATTTTATTCTATCAAGGAAGAAACCAAAGCTATACCACCACAGTGAGATCTCAGGGTAGATTTATGTCTCCAAGCAGCCATTTTTCCAAATGCTGCTTCATACGTGCACAGCCTTTCTGAGCACAATTAGAGCAAATACGGCTGTGATAAACCAACTTTGTGCTCCTGTGCTAAAGGAAAAGGTCGGTTTCCCTTTTCACTTCTTTGCTAGGGATACAAATCCAGCTTCTTTGGATATAGAAGTGGTTATAGCTGATCAGTGAAAAAGGAAAATGCTGTATTTTTTCCTCTTCAAGTGTGATCTCTCAAAAAAATCCTTGAGGTAAGACACTGAACTACACAATATGCTTAGACTGCAATGAATGAAAAGCCTTTATCACATTCTCTAATTAAGAGAAGTATACTATAGCAACAGGTAAGCTAACATTCATCAGAGGAAAGTGCTATAAGGGAAATAGTTGTGTGTATTCCTGCTGGCTAACATGAACAACTGGAGCGGACAACCAAAACTAAATCAAAGCGTAATGCCCCAAAAGCACTATATATCAATCTAAGCCGTAAAAAAAAAGAGGTTTAAATGGCCTAATTCCAGCATTTAATTTTTCCCTAGCACTCTGAGAGCATTTGGGAGCCACAGGGACTCTTTCGCAGTTTCACAGGGAGGTGGGACCTCACATGCCTGTCTCTACAGCCCTGAAGGTACAGCTCTCTCTTTTCTCTGAGGAAGCCAATCAATTAGCAACTAGGTTAAACTCAGGTCACCTGTTTTTAATATTTGCTTTACTTGCATGTTTTGGCTTCCTTGTCAGACACAATGTAGGCTTCTGTGCTTGAAATCTTGTCCGTTTTTTCCTAACTGTGTCAGCTAGCTGAGAAAAAGATATTAGCTCACTCTCATAAACCTGACAACTGATTGGAAAAAAAAAAAAAAAAGTCTTTAATTTTAATATAATGGGAGAATGAATGCAAAGCAGGCGTGAGCAAATGGCACAGCATTTTTTTTCCTGTTTGCCCAGTGCTACTCAACATAGAGCTGCACAGTTCTAAATTCAACCAGTAGAGGACAGTGGTGAATGTATACACAAGCAAACCTGTCACTCATATTTTGTATATATGAAGCAACTCCTCTGTATGAAGTGCTGTGTTTCTTGCCATCTCAAAAGTCCGTTCACACTTATGAAATCTGTACATGTCGAAGGAATACAGATTACAAAGAAGCCACAGAACAAATGTAAATAATTATGCTCCATGGATGTGGAGTGTATTTCTTATTTATGCAGAACACCACTTGGGTCTCACTCAAAGATCTTGACTTGGTCCTTGTTCAACAGGCTTCAAAGCTTTTCCTAAACAAAAGACAGACCTACACTGCAAATCCAATAAGCATTTTGCTTATGTTAGGAATGCAGGACAGGCCCCTCAGTGTAATTATTTCTGTTCTTTAATATAATCCAGAGTCCAAGAAGGCAGTGAAGTTGCACAAAAGTTCACAGAGCTTTAGCCTCCGTCAGGACAAGTTGTACTACCCACCTTTAAAGGAACAAGTTATAGAAGAATACAGATATAATCACTTTTCAGCTTTTCAGAAAAAAATCTATAGTTGCTTTATCGTTTTACCTCAATCCAGACTCTGTATACTTCTAGTGAAAGCCATTGTGATTTCTTGTGTAAGTACGCTTGTATCTAAGGCCCTTGGACTGTGAGTTCACTAAGCTATATACTATGGCTTATTTTGACATGTAGAAAACATCCCTACTTTAAAAAAAAAACCACAAAATAAACAGCCCAAAAAACCCCCCAAAACCCCAAAAAATCAAACTTAGCTGCATCTTCCATGAACAGTGACAGAGCTATAACATTTTATTGGTACTTGAAATTTATCTATCTTGGCCTTGTGGCCTGAAGGTTTTTGTTGTGGTTTTGTTTTTGCCACTTCAACGCCGAGTTAAGTAATGTACAACTGAGTTAACAACTTTATATGATTTCCCAACACAGAGCACACAGGCAAAATATTTTGTGTTTTTCATCACTTATTTAAAGAATAGTAGCTTGAGAACAATGCTTGTAGAAGTTACAGGCTATATCAACCAGAACAACATTTCAGTGTTTATGCAAACTCTATTGCATGAGGGCACAGCTAACCAATTTCCATCATGTTACATTTTCAAAGTGACGTTCTACAAAGCCCTGAGGAGACTAGCACGTAACAAAGAGCGTCTCCCAGGGTCCAGTCTCTTCAGATTCATCTGCAGCAATACAAAACACCTATTAACGGAATATGTAAAGATGCTTGTTTACAAGTGGAGATGATCAGGAAACAATTTCTAAAGGCCTTGAAATAAAGAGACAAGACTTCACTTGTAGGAGTATTTAATCAACAAATATGTTCAAGTGGTTCTCCATGCAAATATCTAACTCATATTCCCATCTTTTAAAGCATTGAAAAATATCTCTATTCAATTAACACATGGCATATCAAGAGTTGTGATTCAGAGTTTCTTTTCAGGAGATGAAATATTTACCAGGAACAGAAATAAATGACCCTCGGTTTGCTTCAGTATATATTTGGATTTTGAGTTTTGCATTAGGTTGCTATTTGAATCTTTCCAAATGTGGGACAGTAAGAGGTATAGATCAACTATAATCACAGGAATAGGGGCCTGACAGCAAACATGGATCAAAGCCTAGGCATTACAGAGTCTACAGAGTGTCTAAAGTCCCAGAGGTCTGGGAATTATGTCAGAATCTGAAATTGCCTTTTAAAAAATGCATGCACCTCCAGACTTCACAACTGCAAAGGTAAAGAGAGTGCAGCCAACTCAGTGGCACTAAGTGAGCCTGCAGACAGTCTGAATGAATCAGTCTCGGCGTGGTGACCTACCACCAGCATCTCCCATCCAAGTCTAGTTGCTCCAGGCACTCCTGTCAGCAGCAGACTCTGAACGGCTGGGTAGACTCCTCTTACAAAAGAGCAGAGCACCTAGCCATGTTAATTCGGTCCCAGTGGACTTTGCCATAGCAGTGAGTTTAAAAGTGTCCATATGACCTCCAAATTAATTTGTATTCTTGGCAGGTGTGAATCCTTGCATGATTTTCAATAACTTGATTTGTGCATCGAAATCACGGGGAAACCATATAATAGCTGAAATCTGTTTCTTATTCATATGTTTTTTCCTCATTTAGCAATACTTAACAGACAGCAGACACTAAATATACGCTGTGCTTGTATCTGTATAAATGATCCATATTTATATCTATAAGCATTTATGTTTTCAGATTATTGATACAAAAAGAAAAACCTCTGGCATTGATGTAGAAGTCGAGGAATGGCTACACTAGTTCTTCCCTCGTTTGAATTCTACCTTATTGCTTCTCTGTACAGCAAAGCAACTACCAGATGCTGTTAAGATTGTCTATATATGAACCCACGGGAACAGAAAAAAAATCTTAAAAGCTCATGTCTTTTTTCAGTTGACTGACCAGTTGACTGACCCCACCCAGGAAGGGGTGGGGGGAAGAAAAATTGGCACTTTAGATTTTCCCTTTTTCTTCTTTTTACTCCTCACAGAGCAAGGGTGATTGTTTCCCTGAGTGAGAAGAAAAGGTTTAGTATTTTTATACCATGAAGAAAATTCACTGAGGCTGTTTGTGAGAAGCAGGAGGAGGAGAGAAGGGGACTGCCTAAATGCAAAGAAAGAGACACTTGCTCTGCCATCTGTTCCTGTGCACTGTCACCAGGCTGCTCTGCAGTGTAAGAGGCAGCTGCTCCCTTTTCCAAGAGTTAACATGAGATATTGGAAAGATAACACCCACCCTCCAATTCTGACCATGCCCACAAAGGATCACAGAGAGTAAGTTTATGGTACCCATTTATTTGTGATGCAGCCCCTGGTGCAATTCCTCTGACTGTGCCCTGCTGCCTTTCATGACGGTGGCAGGCTGCGTGTTCCTTGCAGGAACAAATGCAAGTGGATTAGCACTATCATAGTCTACTCAGTAGTCTTTGCTTTGCATACATTACCCTCGCTGTGTTTTATGTCAACGATGATTCAGCAACTTGGTCCTAAGTTCAGGAACAAAGACAGATTACTGAAGGGGCTGCTTGAAGGAAGGAAATGAACAAAAGCCCCATTTGTTAAAAGGGAAAATAAATAACAGTCTGGCTGTTAAATGAAAGGAAGCGAGACCAATGAGGGATACAAAACTTAGGATGCCAGCTGCTCGAGTATGAACCAGGACTAAGGTTTGCCTTTGCCATCTGCACTGTGCATTTCCTCAGCCTATGAACTGGATCTTTGCTTTGCCAACAACACGGCGTCAAAGTGTAAATGCACCTTGTTGTTTCTTTGGGTTTTTTCAAAGCATTTAAAGAAAGTCTATTTAATGCTATTCATTTAGAAGTCTTTGTCCCTGTCACTTTCTACCAGTTTTCTTGTCTCTTTGTTTCTAATAGCTCAGATTAACTTTCTTCCAGGAGTAACCAAGATTTATAAGAATCACAAGCCAAGACTTTAGTGTCCTGTAACTGGGATATTTCTGTCTTGCATTATTTTATTTCTGCTCACAATTATGTTTGGTGTCTCTGAGACGACTGGATGAGATGACGCTTCTTAAAGAAAAGGGGCAATTCCTTCTTCTGGAGATCAGCTGAACTTGCCCAGAAAAAAGACAGCTTCAGAAACAATGCACCGCAAGAGGCAAGAAAATATTGCTAGCAGTCAGGAACCTTCTATTTGCTTTACATGGCAATGTTTTGGTAGCCAGGCCAGGATGGGGACTGCAGGGATGGCTTCTGTGAGAAGACACCGGAAGCTGCCCTCATGTCAGACAGAGCCAGTTCTAGCTGGTTCCAAGATGGACCCGCTGCTGGTCAAAGCTGAGTCCATCAGCAATTTCACGCCAGAGAAGGTGAATCTGCCCTGAAGGGAGATGCAGCCAGTGGAGAAGCCACACTGGAGCAGGCTCGGGGCAGGAACTGTGCCCCATGGAGAGGAGCCTGTGCAGACAGATCCATCTCAACACTTGGAGCACCTAGCCCCGTGACATCCCTCCAGCTCTGCCACACCAGTCAGTTGTGAGCATCATATGATGTTGTTGTGTGGCTCTGCTCATGAATTGGAGCTGTGCTCCCTCACCCCATCTCTAACACTTTCAGTATTGCCTGAGACACCAAATATTTGTGTTTTGACAGTTTACACTTCTAATCATTTGACAGAAACTGAAGGTTCATAGAAATTTACAGCTAATTTAAAATCTTCTTCCCTAACACCTAGCAACACATCAACTTCACTAATTTCCCCAACAGGAAAACTGTAAGGCACTTCTCAAATAATCATATCTGGGACGTACATGCTCCAGCTTTACACCATTTCATGCCTTCACCAAGACTCCCGGTCGGAGTCTTCTCTGCAGTGGTAGTCCTAGCCTGTGTGCTTCTATGAAAATACTCAAGGCTAAAAATGAGTTCTTTTAAATGGAGCCCAGAAAGCCCTTCTCCCTTCATGTGGAAATCCCTGTGTCTTAGAGACATCAAATAGCAGTGCCTTCCTTTCTCACCCAGCAAAGCACATAAGCATATGATTAAATATGCACACAATCTCATATGAATGACTGGAGAGGTTTTCTCTCACAAAAGACGAGAAAAGGGTTAATTTATTACATTCACTTAAATCAGGATGCTCTTCATGTAGCCAAGATGGGAAGCATGAAGGCTTTTTCCTTTTTCTAACAAGAAGGAAATCTTCATGGTTCATTTGCAAAACACTGAGTGCAGAAGGCAATAATATCTATACCTATGTTTACCTATGCATTATGCTACAGATTGCAGCGGGAAAGGCACATATAGAAAAATAATCTTTCCATGTAGATATTAAATTCTGGATAGTGATGTCTGGGGCTAGGAGTTCTATGGAAATGCAGAAAGGAATCATTTATACTAACACAGACCTATGACAATAATTAATGGTAACTCTGTTCCCGTTTTCAGTCCATAAGAAGACATGTTTTAGTGAATTCAGGGATGACAAGGCTTGGCTTCTAATGCAAACCTTATAAATATATGTAGATGCAGATAGCTTGTCACCATGTGGAATTTGCCAACCAACATTCAGAATAGCCCAGTCTATTTCTGATATATCTGAAATCTGAATTTGTTTTGCTTCCATGTTATTTCAAGTGAATAGGAATTTATTTTGCAATTGTTTCTGGAACATTGTGTATCCAAAAGCCTTGTCTAATTTATATAATTACGTATAAAGATGAGTGTGCATGTGTATACATATGCATTATTTATTTCTCCATGCAAATCTTATCTCTCTTCTAATGTCAAATCACTAGCCTACAATACTGAGCCACATGTCCTTATCTGGTTTGGGATTTTTTGTTTGTTTCTTTGTTTCTTTGTTGTTGTTGTTGGGGTTTTTGGTTTATATGGGGGTGGGGGGGGATGGGGGGGGTTGGGTTTTTTATGTTAAAACCTAATTTGAATGGTTATTTGTTTCCAGAAGCGTATTGCCTTCCTTTGGCGGTTGTCCTGTACTGCTGCAGTTTCTGGTAGTCTGTTTGAGACACACATTGGCAGTAACATTTGAACTGATCTCTTAGAGTGCTTGTCTCAGCAACATCCATTAACTTGCACCTATAAATAAGGCTTCTTTTTAGAAACCTGGCCTGTTTTACATCCCCATTTCTGTCAAAGTGAAAGCATAAGGGAAACAGAGCACTTCAGTGTGGAATCACTGATACCCTGTAATTTACTGACATATTATAGGACTGAAAACGATGCAGAAATGTAATGGGATGTTTGGTTATTAAAATTGTTTCATTAAGCAACAAACCTTTGGGGTTTTTTCCCCCGCATCTGGGACATACTGTAGATACCCAAGTAATTCAAAACCTCATTTTGTGACTGTCATTATGTGAAGATGCTTAAATGTATCTCATGAAAATATTAATTGTACTTCTCCTCAACCCATACAAGTTTTCACATATTCTCATTTGCATCAGCAGTATGGTACCTGTACTTTGCATCTGATTTACATTCTGCTGGAGTTTACTCTGTGAACCGTAGCCAACCCCACCCTCAAATTTTGGTCTTTTGTACAAATGTCATTACTTTATCCAGGCTATTACAACAACGACATTTTTTTCTGTGTGGTCCATACCTGAAAAATTGTATCATCTCATGTTTCTTCTCTCTAGCTGTGTTAATGTCCCACAGCACATGACCAGGAATGCGCTTTTTCATTTTTAGTTGTGTCCTGGTTTTGGCTGGGATAGAGTTAATTTTCTTCCTAGTATCTGGTATAGTGCTGTGTTTTGGATTTAGGATGAGAATAATGTTGATAACACAGGGATGTTTCAGTTGCTGCTGAGCAGTGCTGACACTAAATCAAGGACTTTTCAGCTTCTCCTACTGCCTGGCCAGCGGGGAGGCTGGGGGTGCACAAGGAGTTGGGAGGGGACACAGCCATGGACAGCTGACCCCAACTGACCCAAAGGGATATTCCATACCATATGGCATTATGCTGAACCAAAAAAAAACAACAACAAAAAAAACCCAACCAAACTGGAGGGAGTTGGCTGGGGAGGGCGGCAGCCACGGCTTGGGAGCTGGCCTGGCATCGGTCAGTGGCAGGGGAGCAATTGCATTGTGCATCACCTGTTTTGTAGATTCTATTATTACTATTATTATTATCCATTCCTTTCTGTCTTAATTAATTGTCTTTATCTCAACCCCTAAGTTTTACCTTGTTTTTGCCAATTCTCTCACCCATCCCACTGGCGTGGGGGGTGAGTGAACAGCTGTGTGGTGTTTAGCTGCCTGCTGGGTTAAACCACAAATGACTCCATGCATCCTTTACCCTTACTGAGTAACATTAATATTATTGTATACTTCTGCTTTACATATGACTTTTGGCTCCCATCTGTACTATTCCTATTGTATTTGGATATGTCTTATGTCCACTTTATCTTACATTTTTTCTGCTGCTTCTTCCCCCTTCCTGTCTCCCCCACTCCCATCTCCCATTCACCTATTTTAGAAACCTTCATATTCCCTTTTCTCTGAGCATCTTTTGCTATCTGGCTATCTAATCATAGACTATCTGCCTACCCTTGTCCGCCCAGAAATTTTCCCTTTTCACTCCTTACTCTTTTATGAAAGACATGTTCTATGTTGTTTTTTACCAAGGGCAGGATCAAGCTTTTCAAAACAGGCGTTCAGGCTCTTCTGATGAAAACTTAGAAGAACAAAAGGTAAAATTCAACTGCAATAGATAGTATCTCATCTCAAAGGGAAGAATTTGTTCACAAATACTTTTAAGAAATAATAAAAAAAAAAGCATCTGAAGAAAAATCTCTAGGTCAGTAACTTTCCTGTATCAATATTTTTTAATTAAAAAGATGACAGGTCTGAAAGACTACATAACAAACTAAAGACTACGACATGGTGCAGTAGGCAGTGATGATGTTACTTTTGAAAGATGATGTTTATGGGCTTTTTTTAAGGATGCATCAGAAGGAAATTTAGATAAGAAAAAGAAGAAAATATTATATTACTAAATAAAGTGCTTACTTCTTCCAGGTATGTACTGATACAATTAAAGGAGAGAATTTCCTTCCCCAGGGATAACAGATTCCCTGGAACAGTGAAGAAAAAGGAGCAAATTCTGTCCATTTCAGAGCTATGACTTTTTTTCAGTTACATTTCTCCACTGGAGTGGCTCACGCAAGAAGTTTAGATGACTGAGAGACCAAAAGATGCTGCTTCAGCTACATGGTATCTCCATTAGTGCTTTACAATCTGTGAGGGTCATTTGAAAAAGACAACCAGATTTTGAACTATTTTAAACGTTTTCCAGGGAATAGCACCTAGAAAACTATCAGAAGCATGTGGAAGGAAAAAAAAAAAAGAAAAAATGAAACCCCTTCTTCTTGCATAACTCCTTGCAGTTTAGCTGTGCTTGAGAACTATAGTTCTGCTTTTTTTTTTTTTTCAGTGCAAGCTAGTAGAGCATATGCATTTATTTGATTTTTCACTGTTTCATCTGAGAAAGCTTGTATTGTCTCATAAAACTATTGAAGGAAAGAAATTAAGTCAGGATGATAGAAAGTAACTTCCTCCATCCAGTTTCCCCACATTTCTGAAAAATGGGACATTGAGGACTGGACACAATCCAACCTTTGTAGATCAATGCCCTCTTTAATGTAAAACACCATATTCCCATCAGCTGCTATTGATGAATTAAGACATAACTCTACTGTATATTCCTAGGTCATTAGAAGACTGAGGAAAGGAAAAACAAACCCTCAAACAGCAATGGCATTCATTCAAATTATTAAACTATCCTTTCTCAACTGGGTAAAGTCTGAAGTAGGATAATGCACAATGGTGTTGATTAAGCTATTGTACAACTCTCTTCTATACTACTATACAACTGTAGATTGATGATGTACCACTCAGAGAGAATGTCTGATCTTTAAACTATTTCACTTTATCAAATATGAATAGAGAAAGTGTTTAATTTTATTCCTTTCAAACCCTGCAGTGTAATTAAGGGGACTAAATCTTGAAGTCCAGTTTTCACTTCAAATTTAACTTGGCAATACATGTGCTGTGCCTGCAATATCTGCCAGCTGAGGTTCTAAGATGTCCCACATAGCATCTAGAACATTAAATAAATGTTTCTACAATATCAGGAACACATTTTCATAATAATCTTGATCACGAGTCCAGTGAAATCTAATGTCAACAGCAGTGATCTTTTAGCCAGTTCTATATAGAGCAAGTCCTGACAGAATACATATTAAATAAATTAATTACACTTTAGATATATTAATTACATATTAATCTCACTATCTTTACCCTCCACCATCTGTCACATGACATGGCACAGTTAGTCAAGTCACAACCAGTAAACAGGATTATAAAAATGGGATTTGTAAGGATTATAAAATAACCAGATAATTTCATCACCAGTGGCATTTACTGTACAAAACCTTTTTTTTTTTCCTCACACATCAACTGCTCATCATAAAGGCGAGGTAGGAATTTCCCCTTTATATCCAAATAAAGAAATGACATATTTCACATCCAAGAAAACTGTTCTCCTAGCAGAATATAAAACAGCCTAAGGCAAGGGAGTGCAAATTAAACACATAATGCCATTCATTTCTTGGGACTGCCATGTATGGATGAAAAATTTCCATTTTTCTTGTTCAGGACACTCTTCCTCTAAATTTTATGCCCATAAACATTCTCTTTGAGCTTCATGTTTGGAATAACACAAAAATTGTAGAGATAGGCGAGTCAAAATCTTGTTCAGACAGGTTCCATTTACAAGTCATGATTCCAGATGATGGTTTTGGAGCCTGTACATACTCTGAGCCTGTGCATATCTGAACCTGCAACTAGCTTTCTGGTTGTTGTTTATGAATATAAATGGTGAAGACTAAGCAGTAGAAGTCTCCAAATAGCCATCCTGTTTAAAAAAAAAAAAAGGCAACTATAAAACATCTGCATCCTCATAAAGTCTGATTCTCTTCTAAATAGATAAATAAATAAGTAAATAAATAAATAAATAAACAAACAAACTAGCATACATACGGATAAATTCCCATCACAGCCTTCATAATGCCTGAACTTTGCAGCATAAAGTCAGTAGATAATTCAATGGGAGAATCCACTTTTAAAATCAGAAATTTCATCTCTCTTGACTCTCCTATAATTATATACCTAGCAGTGCTGCACAGAGTAGAGCAAACAAAATCAAAGATTGAGTCCACACAGACCTGAAGGACTCGTGACAAGGGCAGCAACAGACAGATGCTGCAGAGGATCTGTGCCCAATGCATCGTGCAACTCTCTAGCAGTGGCAAGGAGGAGTATTGGTGGGCTGCACACGAAGCATGACAATAAACCATGGTGATCTCATCTTGCGTGTGTTACTGGCCTTTATGTCCAAACCTCTTCTGGTAGTCGAAGCAATGCCAGGGTAGGGGTTCAGGCAGAACAATTTTTTATACATACATATAAATATAATATGACTGTGCAATGTTCATTTTTTAGCACTGTCCCTGGCATGATTTAGGACCACGACAACTAGCATTATTTCAAACTTCCAAGTATGATTTTGAGGACGATACAGGCTAGAGACTGTTACACCATTTCTAGTGAGTTTTACATAAGAGAAGAATTGTTTATTTTAAGCACAGAAATAAAAGTTTTTGTTAGAAGCAGACCCCTTGGCATGGCTTTTCCCCATATCAATTAGTATTTTCTCAGGCTATGCTCAGACAGATGATCTTCCACCTTTATTTCTACTCACTTATATTTAATATAGGTGTGACAAACTATGATGAGTGTAAAAAAACCCCAAGATCACCTACATGAACTCTAATCTTTACCAAATGTATACGGTCTTTATCAACAGCATTTGACATGTTGGAACGACGATTTAACACCATTAAAAAACCTGACCTATTAAAAGCCATATATGGCAGTGTTTGATTACTGCAATACGCTGCATTTGAAATTCATGCATTTTCTGTTAATAGAAGGACCAATTCTTCACCTGTTACTTACTCGCTTTGACACTAGTGCATGCTAAATGGAGCAATGTGAATCAGCTTTGCTTTTTGCATAAAGAAGTACTGTTGATGTGACTGGAGGACAATGGTTTGAATCCATAGATCTTATTTGTGTGTCTTTGATTCTTAAAATCACCGGAAATTATGGAAGTGCTAGAGATTTGCCTCTGTCTTGATGTAAAGGTTAAAATTGCAAGTGGTTTATTCAATCTAGTAAAATTTTACATTTATTATCATTATCAGTTCAGTCTTGAAGGATTAAATGCTTTCTTCTAGGTATTCTAATAAAGATTTTAAAAATCTAAATCAGCTTAAAATAGCTTTGCCATAAATATTTCTTCAGTTTGAAACTACAAACAGAATCAAGTGTAATCATGGCTACAGTATGGCTATTTAGTTGGAGGCCTGTTTGAGAAAGAATAGCACAATCTAACTAAAATAAATTGGATTTCCTGTTTTTACTAAATTCTTATATTTCCACCATCGATACAGCACAGGTTTTGGTGTGCTACCCACACGTGTACACACACATTTGGACAACATTTTTAAACTGTTGATAGATGAGCAAAATGAAGAAGAATGACTGCTTCTCTAACACACTTGGTAACATATTGACATAAAAAATTAAATTGGAAAAATACCTTTGTTGGAAAAGACAGCTCTGTCCACTACTAAAGTATCTGGTAGGAAAGTGCTCTGAATTTTTCTGTAAGAAGAATTTTTTGTTCTATTAAGGACAGACATTGAGCTGTAATAATTTTAAGATCAATCTTAATATTGACTACTCTATTATGGCATTCAGTTAAATATGAAAATGGATGAGGTTTAATAATAAAATGTTACTGTGTAATTAAAATGTTTATTAGTGCTAATTCAAGATTTTTTAAAATGAGAAATTTTTAATTTGTATTTTATTTCACATTTCAGCATTTTCAAATAATCAGTAAAGCAGAAAACAGATGTTGTATAAAAAGGAAACATGCATTTACAGCTTAATAAAACAAACAACTTGTATCAGCAAAACCCAGACTATTAATACTTTATTGCTACCTGAAACTTTCTGCGTAAAACATATTTCTTGGTCTTCAGTACAACTGAGACCACATGAACTTCAGTCTTCTTAATATTTTAAAAATCCAGATACATGCCCTGCTTGCAAATCTTTAGTGACTTAATCATTATCAGAAACCGATAAAGTATATTTGTAAAACAGAAACATAGAAAAGACATTGCATGCAAAATTATGTATTTTCATGTATAGACATCCTCTTTGCATCTTTATTAGAAAGGCTCCAGAGAGTATAAGAACATAATCA
This sequence comes from Aramus guarauna, assembly GCA_013400195.1. Classification (NCBI taxonomy): domain Eukaryota; kingdom Metazoa; phylum Chordata; class Aves; order Gruiformes; family Aramidae; genus Aramus; species Aramus guarauna. Next base: position 168,084 of record VXBL01008646.1, read on the forward strand.
AGCAATCTCTGTTGGCTTTCCCTAAGTATGTATTCAACTTGTGTGTCACTGGGAATAGCATTCAATAGCATACATACTGTATGTGTTCATCCATAATCATATTTTTTTTCTAATACATGCTTATTTTATCTTAAAATATTTGTCTTTATTTAAAAGGTTATTTGTTCTCTTGTACTTAAACATTTACATTTGTCATTGTGGTTTGGCTGGCAGAGAAACTGGGATTATGTACACATTGCCATTTGTCAAAATACTGGTGTATTATGAAAAATTTGCATTTACTGCTTCCACCTCTCAGACTTCTGTCAAGAGCCTTGTGACCTGTGTCTTTTTGAAGACAAAGCTAAAGAGCAGAAAATATTAAAATCAATTTTGAAGAAAACTTGGTTTTGTTTAGAAGTGTGATTATAGCTGCGACTTGCAACATATGCAACAGCTCAACAAAAACAAAAGAAACCAGATACTCATATACTTACATATATACACATAGCTGTGCCTGGGTGTGTGTTTGTGTGTATATCTATACAATGTATACACATATAATGCTGAGAACAAGAAGACTTTAGGTCTATTGATCTATCTGTTTACTAGTACTCTACTGAAATCTTAAGGCTTGCTTATTGTGCATCAGGTATTCCTCAGCAATTATTCACAGGGTGTCACAAGATCAACTCTAAAGTCTAAATGATGAAAGACAGTAGATATAAGTGTACTCTTAAAAAAAAAAAAAAAAAAAAAAAAAAAAAAATAAA
>VXBL01008646.1:168857-217124 GCA_013400195.1 Aramus guarauna
CAAAAAAATTAAAAAAAAATCAATCATTCTCTTTGCAGGTAAGTCAGTCCACGGATAGTTTATTTCTAAAATAATTGTAGATGGCCAGTAGTGGAGGTGTTCTTTCAAAATATTTAGCATAGCTCAAGTTTTGCTGGGCATGAATATGTTTTACTAGATTTTAAAGAAACTGATGAAACTCATATTACAGATGTCAAAATTGTTATAACTGTGGTGCCAGCACTTGTAAATTGGTGTATTTTCTTGTCAAGTGATGGTAGCAACATGATGGGAAAGACCAGAATTTCTTAGCTCTGGATTCTGAAGTGTCATCTAAAATCAAAACTAACTCAGCAAGAACCACTAAACCCTTCTTTCTAGCTAACCTGCAGTAATTTCTACTACATTTTCTCATCAGGATGTATTGCCTTTCACTCCCCCTTTAGAAGAAATTAAGCAGCAGCAGTTCTGATAAAGTAAAATGATTGTTCAGAAATCCTTAAGATGAAAAATATCTTCAGTTGGTTTCCTTCAAAAACAAAAACAAAAAAAAATTTTGAAGAATACCTATATAGATAGCCAATAATATAGATTAGATCTAGATTTGATACCATTTGTTTTCACAGGAAGCTCAAGGAAGAGGCTAAGGAAATAAATTTGCAGATATGTTGGAAGATCCTTCATTATGAGTAGAATTGCCATCAAAAAACATGAGAATTTGAATTCTCTACATGTTCACACAGGGGCAAGAATTATGTTTTAGTCTAAACCTGGTGAATTCTGCAGGAATCATTAATCGTGAGCATAACCACCCAAAGTATTAGCTCTCTCATGGAAATTCCAGAAACTACAACATGACACTTGTTCATCTGCTCTTTTCTGTGCATTAATTCAGTTGCAAAGAGAACACAGTGCTCATCACCATTTGAAAAGTAGAAAACAGGAAACAGTTTTTGCCTTACAGAAGCAAAATTTTGTTAAAATAACTTGTGTGATTTCCATTAGGGGTTATTTTTAGATCTGACTGAAAGATGATAACTAACACATTTTCCCCAGTTCTACCACTTCAATAAAAATGACACAGTATTTTCCTGACAAAGAGTTGTAATTATGCAGAGTTTATTGGTGAAGTTCTTTCCTCCTCGTTGATCTTCAGCAGACTTTGTGCTTCCTGTGTAAGGTCCCACTCTGCACGGTCAGTTGAGTAACAAGATGATTATCACAGCTTATAACATTAAACTGCTACTTCTTTAAGTCCCATGACAGCTGAAAAAGGGGTGAAATAAATAGTTTCCACACCCTACAGACATTGTAAAAATGTATTCACTCCCTTTGATCTTACATAAAAATTAATCATTTTCAAACATTTATGATCATTTTTTATAGAAGTTAAAATTTGAAGAGAAGAAATTTTAAAGATAATTGCTTTTTTAAGAACACCTAAATAATTGTTGTGGGTTTTTGTTTTGTTTTTTAAAGTAACAATGTGTTAAATTGCACCCAATTCCAAGATATTTGGACAAAAAAGATGATCTAGTGGTTTTGGATAGAAAACGTTATTAATTATTTTTTTTTTTTTAGATCAATTTCACCAAAGTTCCTAAACAAAATCTGCTCAAAATACTTCTTATTGAATTTTTCTGAATTTTTCCAAATTTTTATTCTTTCTATAGCCTGGGAGACAGTAAGAAATTAAGGCCAGGGCCCATTCTTAGCCTAATAAAAATTGCATCGATTCAAAGTAACTCAATAGGAGCAAATGGTTTCTGTTGCTTTCAGTGAAGGTAGTCTGCACAGACATTTTTGTAACAATATATACAAGTCTATTGTCTCTTCAAGGGATTGATCCTTTCAGCTGACACTGGTTCTTCTAAACAATGAGTTAAGACACTCGGGACTCCACAGGGGGATAGGATAACATACCCATAACAGAAAAGTTAAATAGTAAAAGAATTAAATCTATCATCTATCATATGTTTGAACAGAAATTAAAGTGTACATAATTTTTTGGCATGATGCTTCTCTGCTATTCAGTAAAATGGAACACAAATACATAATGATCCTCTCTAGAGCTGTGGTAAATTTCAGACTTTGTATGGTGAACTTCTGCTCTGGGAAAATTCATCATAAGAAAAATAAACATTCTCACCTGTCCACAGTGCTCACAGAAAGCTCTGCAGCATCTACCTAAGTCATCTGTGTGGCTTTTGGAGCAAAATTTACTTTCCTGCCTTGTAGGAGTTTAGGCTCTGGAGTACTCTCCTAGATTTTACTTTGTTGCTTGCAATGACAAACCTTAACTTTCTGCTTAACTGCAACTTCACTTACACACACACACACACAAAATAAAATTAAATACTCACAACAATATCAATAAGAAAAAAAGAAAAGAAAACCAAAAGGTTTGTTTGGAGGTTGTGGTTTTTTAAGAGTCCTTGGTTGGCACCAGCCCCTGAGTAATGAGGAAATGTCCAGCTCAATAACTATAAAATGGATTGAATCAGCTCACAGAGACGCAACATTGGAAGAAGTGCTGACTTTGGTTATTTCACAACTGCTAGACGTGTCATTATAAACTGGAAGTTAATCAATTCTGAAAGTAATTGTGGAGCACAGTTGGGAAAGAAAAGCTGACCTGAGGGGTAAAAAAGAATGTTCACAAGTGTTGAAAGAGGGATTTAACACATTATGTAGTTTTTATTTATTTTAATAGAGCAGATGGTCATATAATATTTGATGCAAAATAATAATTCCTGGTTTACTGATAAACTGATTAGAAATACACATCCTGAAGTTGGTGAAGTTAGTAGCAAACCATAATCCAGGTATGAAAAAAAAATAATAATAATTCCTGTAACTTTTAAAAGGTGCACTGAGCAGATTAAAAAAAAAAAAANAAGGATGTCCCTTGCTAAAAAGCAGAAGGTTCATAAAAAAAAAAAAAAAAAAAAAAGACAATTTTTGAATATCCCAGAACTATTGCCTTGGAACTGAAAGTACAAAAGCAGCTGCTCATTTACTGTATAGCATTTCTTTCACTTCAACTCAAGGGTGAGTTCCTCTTTAAAAAGAGACACACGTCACAAAAAGAGCCCAGGAACTATTTAGCCACAAAATCCAAGTACTTCTAAGGCCAATTCCCATTCTTGCAAGTGTCTTAAAATATTCCATCTATCTACTTGCATAGGACATCTGCAACTCTTTTTCCTACCTGGAAAACAGAGGCATGTTGCAAAAAGCATGATATGCAAAGTTACACAACTATAACTGTAGGCAATAATGAAAAGTCAAAGAGCCAAAACTCTGCTTCTATGTGTAAACACACAGTAGCAGTGTCCACTACTTCTTTCAGCGATGCTACTCACAAATGCAAGTTAGGGTTCCCAGATCTGGTGGGTAATGCCTCTCATCCAGAGCCAGAGAGCAGTACCAGTTCTACCTTTCCTCTTGCCAGGCCCTGTCACGAATGTTGCATCGTTTTCAATGGAAGTGCGGCAGTGTCGAGTGCCGCTCAGTGTGACTGAGCCCTTCAGAAGGCATTAGTGTGCTCCACGCACAAGCAGAGCCTCAGCAGAGAGATGCAGTGGGCAGGATGCACTTCGTTGTCCCTACCTAGAGTGTAGTCCGACTTTGGGGCTGAATTCTTTGACTTGCTCCTCTTCGGGACCGAACTGGCTAGCACCTCATAAACTGCTGGCTGAAAAATTACCTCTCTCATCAGAGCCAAAAAAGCACATTTTAGCACTAATACAGAGACTTTTGTGGTTTTGGATAAAGGCTTGACTTTTTCCCTTGTCTTCCCCCCCCCAAATCTGCTATCCATGTGTTATTTATTATCCTGGGAAGAACTTCTGTGTCAGATGTCATTTACCACTTCTGTTCAAATAAAAGAAAAATTTGTGAAAGGATAAGCAAAAAACAAACAAACAAACAAACAAACAAACAAAAAAGTCTTCCTTACTTTCTACACAAGGTAGATTCATGTTTGTCAGTTTGGCACTATTATTTCAGTTAAAAAGAATAGATGAATTTTCCAGGCTCGTTCTACATTTGAAGGTTTTATGCAATATAATGCATTAGTTAAGGACTTGGAAAAAAAATCATACTCTAGCTAAAAGAGATATACTTGCAAAAGAGCTTTTGGCAGTGCCACTTACTCTATGTGGCAACTTGTTTAACTTATTCAAAAGAGTTAATTTACTATATATTTACCTAGACCTAGGAAAGGTAGGAATACCTCAAGATGCAAACTTTTTTTTTTTTTAAATGTAGAAAACCTTACTCATGGTCTGAACTTTCCCCTAAAAGCTCAAAATCTCTTCTATGAAAGAGAGGAATTTCTTTTACTTGACTGAGGTGTTGGAACATAGTGAGGAAAATTACAAAATGTTGTAAGCGAAATAACTGTAACAGTTCAGTCATTCATTTGTAATCTCTAATAAATGAGCTGAGAGTTTGCAATTACAATGCAAAGGATCTTCTCATTAAAGGCTAAAATATAAATAGAGCTGCTCATAATTTTCTGAATTGATTCTCTCTTTTAACATATCTTTTAACAAGTATACTTGTGGGAATCATCGTCTTTTGACATCTCATTCTAACAAATTCCCAAAAGCAGAGTAATGAACTAAAGGGAAGGATCCTCCCCATGTCAACCTTTTCACCGTCTGTTCACACCTTTCATAAATAGTAACATCTTTTTGATCCAACGATAGAAATGGGCATCAGCTCAACCAGGAGAGGAAAGTTTCTCAAAAACTGTTGCAGACACTTATTTGAAAGGGTCCCATGGCAATGCTAGCAGCTGATTCACGATTGAAACATCAAAGGGTCCACAATGAGTTTTAGTGTTTTTCAACTGAGTATCAACTGGATTTCATTTAGTTCAATGTTATAGACAAATTACTTGCCACTTTTTAAAGAACTGTTTTCCACTTACATTCCTGTAAAAAGTATTAAGAACATTTTCTTTAATACTCTTAGAAGTTAAAACAATGCTATTTGCTTGGGTTTTTTTAAGGTTACTTATGAGTTGACATGTTATGTGCCACTTTTCCACTGACATTTTTTACTAACCATGTCACACCTTCAAGCAGGTTTATAATGGAAACCATAACAATGGTGCCCACTCTGCATCAATGGATGCTCATAAAACATGAAAGTGTGTCAGAGACAGTAAGAAAAGCAAAGTACAGGATACTAGTGTTTGGGGTACTTTCCAGAGAAACACGATTTGAGAGCTTAAATTTCTTCAGGCAAAGAAATTTGATCCCCCACGCTCGAGGTAAGTTGTCTACCCACTGGCAAAATGGTAAGTCTTCTCATGCCATTTTACTAAAAGCATTTACAAACCTCTTGAATTTTGTAAATTCAGCCAGTGAAGGTCTGAAGGTCAGTACTGAATAACAATAGTTGGCCACCTGAAGTTTCCTGTTGTCTACTATCTCTTACCTTGAGTACCCAGTTAAAAAAAAAAAAATATATATATATATATATCTCACTTTGTGTTTTGCTTACTGAATTTTCTGCCTCAGTATGGTAAACAAGTAGCCAAACAATCATTGTCCCCAATTTTGAAGCTGACATTTTTTTGGACTTGTAAAACAATGGTCAAAATAGAGCTTTCAAATGAAAATTCCATAGTAAAATCCATAATTGTGTTACTTAGAATAGATGCCAAGGCTCACAGTAGAACAGACACTGCTGAAGTTTTCTTCACGAAAATTGTGCAGTTTTACTGAATCAGTGGAACTGAAAAGGATTATATATGCAATAGGCAGTCTTTAGCCCTTCTTATGGTAGCAATAATAGAAAGCAGTACTAAAAAATAATGAAAAAGCTTTCTGAAATACAAGATTTTATTTTCTCTTTAATTTTTTTCATATGCTGTCTTCCTGATCTCCCTTTATCAAACTGTTTGGAGTTTTCTTATATTTTTCACTTTATTCTTCTGTGTCATCTGACTTTCATTCCCATGGTTCTGTCCAAACTTTCCTTTTTTTTTTTTTTTTTCTTTTACTGTAAAGAGGGAAAATAAGTTTCTGATACAAAATAAGTCAAAACTAGACCTTTAAAATATGGGATGTGCAAGTTTTCACCTTCTTTGCAAGTATTCACTTAGTTTTCCTCATTCCTGTAATGATCTCTTACTTAGTCCACACAGTACAAATGCATATGTCAGTTCAAACAGAACACCAGAGAGAGAAAATTAAACTAATCTAAAATTTGGATTTGCCAAATGCTTTCTTCTAGGGTGTGAATACAAACAGCATTTTTTTTAATTGAACTTTTTGAGGAGATCAACATCTGTTGGCAAGTATTCTATGTTCTAACGAACTCATCTGCATAAAATTTAAGTCTCATGCATCTGTTTCCTTCTAACGTGTTACAAGAATAACCAAATGAAATTTGACCTTGCTCAAGTAGCCCTTATTTTGAGTGATGATACTCTTTTAATCTGAACTGGACTATGCTCTTAACAAATTAATATCTTCATTTCTTGTTGCCTGTATCACTCCTAGAGAAACATTCACAGTAAATCAAATAGTTTACATTAAAACAGCTCTGCAGTTTCAAGCTTACTGCAGAGATGGATTACGTATGCCCCTTCTTTGGGGCATTTGTCTGAATTGCCTATCAGTTTAACTAAAAGCACAAATGGCCTTTCAATTTCTGCATTGACTTACAAAGTACTGGAGATTTGTTGTACTGTTACCAAATTTCAGCGTAAAATTCCAGAGAAGCACTGGGAGAAGAGTGAAGTGAGGTGCTTGCCATTTTACCAAAGCTTCCCTCTTTTTTTTTTTTTTTTTGAAATGTCAGATGTTAGAGGTGGTGAGTGCTCTGCTGCTTTTCCTTGCAAAGTACTTCCCAAATTTTTGGTTCCATGCTCTGGTTAAACACAGTGACTGGTGCTGAGCACAGTCTCTGCTCCCTTGGACAAAAGCAGAATGCATGGGGTAGGACAGATAGTCTCTGTTATAGGAAATACGTTATTCATGCCATTCGGTCATAAAGCATACAAATGGTAAGATTAATGACTTGAGAATTTTAGCTATGGTAGTGTTATTAGTCACAGGACACCCATGGAAAAACTACTGTCTGCCGGTGCCTTTTTGAAGCACTTATACAAGCCATGTTTATGACTGTTTTCTCATAGTTAACTTCATTCATTTCTTCCAATTGTTCTCCTTTTTTTTTAATTTGCATTTTAACAAAATGCTGAGAATCCAAATAGATATTTCCTCATTGCACTCATCCAGTTATTCTGCATATGGTTCTTACACTATTAATATTTACATGCATTTTTCTTTAAATACATGTTAACGTACCTAGTGAAAACATTTGACAGCAGGCTCAAACCATTATAGCAATACTCCTCCAAAGCTGAACAAACCTGGAAGGAGACGTCTATTCTTAAAGGAATTAGAAGGAAGGATATCAACTCCAATCCTGCACACACTTAAGCATATGGAGAACTTAATAATGTTAATACTCAGCTGGAGATCAATAACAAGCATTTAGCATACGGTTAATGCATTCTTCAGTGATTGCAAGGTCAAACTCATGTCTCCTTATTTGGGTAGTAGCAACACCTTAAAGATATGAGATTTAATGTACTGTAAGACATAATTTTAGTATGCATGGTCATTTGTGGGTACTACCAATACTACAATTGAGGAAAAGATTGGTGTTTCTTTGACACTTTTTTTTCAGCCTGGAGAAAAGAAGGCTCTGGGGAAACCTTACAGCAGCCTTCCAGTCCCTGAAGGAGACCTACAGGAAAGCAGGAGAGGGACTGCTTACGAGGGCCTGTAGTGACAGGACAAGGGGTAATGGCCTTAAGATGGAGGCTTAGATTAGGTATTAGGGAAAAATTCTTCTCTATGAGGGCGGTGAGGCAGTGGAACAGGTTGTGGCTGCCCCCTCCCTGGCAGTGTTCAAGACCAGGCTGGATGGGGCTTTGGGCAACCTGGTCTAGTGGAGGGTGTCCCTGCCCATGGCAGGGGGGTTGGAACGAGATGATCTTTTAGGTCCCTTCTGACCCCAACCAGTGTATGATTCTATGATAGATCAAATATTACAATAATAATCAAATCTGCAAAGTAGTTAACATCAGCAGAAAGCATTCTGAAATCCTATTCTGGGATGCACATGTATTTCACTGTATGACTGTAAATCAATCTCTGACTAGTGTAAACTAGTTGTATTCCTACAGAAAAAAAAAAAAAAAAAAAAAAAAAAAAAAAAAACAAAAAAACAAACCCAAAAAAAAAGAAACCCCCCAATTTTTGATGTTTTTTTTTTNAGCCAACAAATAAGCAATCCCCCAATTTTTGATGCTTTTCTTTTCAACTGCAAAATACTTCTGTAACACTCCCTGTAACACATATGTAATAATCACTTTCCCACATTTCACAATTTTCTTGTCCCAGGCCATAAGCCACTCACACAGCCATCAGCCACGCTGGAAGACAACTCATAGAGCATTCTATCTGCTTCTATTATAAGCTTGTACAGTTGCATAAAATCTGTGTATTGGAGGGAATATTTAGAAAAAAATGTTAATACTTCATGTACTTTTGCCCATACCCCTAGAGGGACCACAACAGTTCAGAACACAGACCACACTTTCCCATTCTGTGCAAAAGGTAAGAAAGGAAGTAACTAAAGTTTGTCTCTTGATGGTGCGAGGAATCAGATGAAACAGAAAACATCCAAGAACCAAGCAGGAAGTTGAGCTGACAATGACATCTTGGTAGAGAAGAAAAATGGCAACATGCTGATTTTTGTTCTAGGGAGGCTGAGAGTTGGCTAACTTTTCTTGCGCTCAGCAGGATATAATTGCAACATAGCAGAGCAAAATGAACAGCCCACCCACAAGTGACTTCAAGAACATATCGTATTATTTGTTTTAGTGTAAGCATTCTTTTACTTGGCAGTTCTATACTTGGATTAAATGTATTCAGCTCTTTCACTCTTGTTTCCTTTTTCTGTTGTAAACTTGAATTAAGACATCAGCTCCTCCTTCATTGTTTGCCAATATTCAAAGCAGAAATATTGCACTAGAGGCATGATGGAAAAGTGGATTCATTAGCAAGAAACATCAATATACTTTTGTGACCCTAAAAATCCAATCATAAAGCAGAAAGTGGGCTGTATTAATGGCATAAAGAAATATATACTTAGCGGAGGAACACATCTAATTGTGTATAGTTTTAGATATATATGTACTATATTTCTTAATTTAAAAATCTTCAAAAGATTCATTATGAAATCACAAAAAAAATCTCAGGGCAGAGTAAAATACAGAGTTTAACAGTGTACACATGACTTAAGACTAGACTGATTTAAAAAACTAGGGCTGCAAGAATAGGTGGAAGACATACTCACATACCCATGGTATGATAAAAATCCACATACATTATCAGAATTGGAAACAGTTGTGTGCTGATAGGACCTAATATGATCCTTGATATACTATCGAATAAAAATAATACTATAAGGTTGTGTCATTCAAATGACAGCAATAATCAGAATTCAGAGAAGTGTTGCACAGGGCAGCAGCAGAAGTGAATCTTTACTTACCTACTGATTGATCCAAGAAGTATGGTTTTAAAGACCGTGTAGTGGGTTGACCTTGGCCAGCTGCCAGACCCAGCCGCTCTCCCACTCCTCTTCAACAGCACAGGGGGAGAGAGTAAGATGGAAAAGCTTGTGTTGAGGTAGAGGCAATTTAATAAGAAAAGCAAAAGCTGCACACAGAAGCAAAGTAAAAAGGAGAATTTACTCACCACTTCCCGTCTGCAGGTGGATGTCCAGCCATTTCCAGGAAAGCAAGGCCTCGCTACATGTAGTGTGCACGTGCTTGGGAAGACAAATGCCATAGCCAAGAATAGCCTCACATCCTCTTCCTCTCCCTCAGCTTTAATTGCTGAGCACAACATCACATGGTGTGGAATATCCTTTTGGTCAGTTTGTGTCAGCTGTCCCAGCCTCTTGCCCACCGCCAGCCTACTGGCCTTTGGGTGGAAAGTGGTTGGAAAGAAAGCCTTGACGCTGTGCAATCGCTGCTCGCCAGTAGCCAAAGCACTGGTGTGTTACCAGCACCATTCTAACTACAAATGCAAAACACAGAACTATATGGGCTGCTGTGAGGAAAATTAACTCCATTGCAGCCAGATGGGTAATGTTAATCCCAAGAGAAAATATGTTGACAGAGAAACAACATGATCCAAGGGTTTAAACAAGACAGATATAATTGGCATTGCATAGCATTGTGCTAATAGTTGCTTCAGATGCGTATACACAAACGGATAATGTAGTTGTCAGGAAGCAGCCAGCAAAGGTACCTCTCCATCCTCCTCCTTTCCGCCTCTTCACCAAGAACTTGCTTGAACTGGAGAGATAGTATGAGATAAGAGCTATCTCACTGCTTCTTCTCTTTTCCACAGAAATCATGGCTGTGACAGCCTAGCTCAAGGTAATCAAAATGAAAATGATCCTTTTTCAGCAAGTCATGTCCTATGCGAAGCCACAGAAAAACATTCAGCACAAAATCTTTTTTTTCTAGATGTACCTGCAGCCTGAAGAAATATAGCAAAGATCAAAAGATACGAGTAACAAAGATGTCCAAACTGAACATGCTTCAATAGATAATGTTGTAGCTTGAGTATTTTGATTTTTTCCCCGTTTGCTTTCAAAGAAAGATGCCTTCAGGCTTAATCCTTGTGGATCAAAGGGAACAAACATAATAGAAAATGTTATAAAGAGAATTTTCACACTAGGAGATGTTATAAGGTGCTTGTTTCACGCTCTGATTGGAAGTTTGTTTCAAGCCAAGGTTCACCACACTGGTCTATCTCCTTGAGAAAATGGATATAGCTGTCTTCTCCCCCATCTTCAGAGCTTTGTGGTCTGGGGACGGTGAGTAAGTCTGGGCTATTCTTGCACCTCTGCATCTCAAGAGCTCTTTTGGTCTTTGATAATCACTTTTAGAGGGAGATAAATAGGAGAAACTGAACTCATTCACTACTTTCAGAATTAGCAGAGGGACACCTGTGAAGCCAGTTAACTTTTTCTTATTAATTCCCAGGACCATACCTACATCTTCTCTGTTCTTGTAGAAGACTTTTTCTCTGCTTTTCAGAGTTTCCTTCCCACACCTGTACAACCCATTGCTTTAAAATCAATTATTTATGAGATGCTTTTCAATAATTCCCCAGACCTTTGATCTCAAGACCTGCTCTGGAAGTAGACACCTACAATTCAGCTGGTTCATTGCCAGATCCTGGGTTCCAGCCTCTTCCAGAGGATGCCCTCTGTCAGGACAGGCTATGAAGATTCCAAATTTCCCTGCTCCCCTAAGGAACTGCATAAATGAGCCTCCCCTGGCCCCTACTACTGTGTCCCTCTTCTTATATTTGTCAGAGATCAGATAGGGTAGCTAAACAGGGCTGTCTCTTCTTCTGGACCACAACAGGTAATTCTGCCCCGTTATGAGTTGTTTCCAGGCCTATGTCCTCCCAGAGGAATGGGGGAAGTTATCCCCCTCTCCCTGTTTTTCCAGGAGTTCAGCTGTCATTGCCAGCTAGATCCAAATGAACAACGTAGTACATTCTTCCAGCTGAGCTTCAAACTTGAAATGACTTCCTATTAATATTAGTTAACTTATTATTTCCNATTTCACAAATCATTTGAGGAGAATCTGCATCTTTGTTCTTGTGTTCATACAGTACACAGTAGAATGGCGTCTCAGCCCACACAAAGGATTTGCAGGGGACACAGAAATACAGAAGTGTAATGGAATAATTTGCTAGAAAGGCTGCAGAGGCATCATGGCTCAGTTGTGGGAACAAAGCAGTAGTAGAGGAAGAGTTACAGTGGAAGATCTTGCATTTCATGCTGGCTGGCAAAAGTGTTCCTAGAGAGTTAATGACAAGTGGTACTGAGGACATACTCTAGTTTGGTTTTGTTTTGGTTTTGTTTTGTGGTGTTTTCTTTTTTTTTTTTTTTTTAAAGATGTTTCAAGCAGACTGCAAGTCAAATTATACTCTCAAACCTCTGACTCTATTGTTCATTACAGTGTGTACTCCCCTCAGAAAATATAAAGGAACAGTGTCAATAAAGAGAAATCAAGTAACGCTACAACCTCCCCCACTGGTCAGTTAACTCTGTTGTGTACTTCAGCTTTTGAAAGTGTATTAATTTCTAATTCTAGTAACAGTTTGGCATTTATCCCTTTTTTTTTACAAATACTCTGCTCTGTTACTTTTGATCTTGTCTAACTTAAGTCCGTGTAATTCCGAGTCTTTTTTCCCACCTTCAGTTCCACTAAGTTGTGTCTTTTCTAATGTTTCCGGCCCTCCAAGCATGGCAAATCATGGTGTTTTCTGTGTTTGCATAGCAGGGGGAAAGAAAGTCTACCAGTATGGCGTAAACTAGAAGAATTCAAAGGATCGTATTAGCTAGGGTGCAAACACGTAAGCGTTGCTGGTGAATATACTAACAGAATGGACTGGAGAATGAAGCAGCCTGGACTGACAAAATCTGTCTCTCTTTTTTACATTTTACTTTGTGTAAAAGGAAAAGTAAACAGGGAATTATTGAATAGAAAATCGGAGTGAACGAAGCAATTGTAGCATTTCATAAACATGAACTGCATTTTTCCTTGTTATGAATAGGAGTCCAAGAATCATTTCCCACTAAGCTGCTACCTTACATTAAGGTCACTACCTTTAACCAACACCAATGTGCACAGTGTTTCGTGCCATGGGTGCATACACTATTGCAACTATAAATTTTTCTCTGTTTCCTGGCATGTCAGAGCTCTTGTTTTGCATTTTGGGGGGAAGGGAGGTGCAAACAGGATTACTTCACAGAACACCATTGCCGGCAAAGGTCTCTTCCAACAGCAGGCTATCTCTGTTTAACACATCTCTGTCTCTCACATTGATGTAGCAAATAGGTAATAGACCTTCTAAGTCTACCACACCAGGTTGCAGACTGCCAGCTGTCCCAGTGCCATGGGCTGCTTTACCCGCTTTTCCCTGAAGATCAGCTCCTTTGAGCTCCAGTCTCTCTGATCTCAGTTTGGATGAAGAGATCTGTTTCCTTCTTCAGTATTTTGCACCTCACAGCTGAGCCTGTTTCCATTTGCTTTCTTAATGGTGCTTGGTTTAACGCTATATTTTCCAAATCTGTTATAAATCCTAACATAGGTATAAGAAGAAAGAGAAGTTGTTAAAAATTCCTTCTCTACAATTCTCCCCCTTCATCCTGTCAGATCCCCCCCCCCTTTTTTTTTAATGACTAAAGTTATGTTACTGCTTCCAGCTGAGTTTCCAAGCTGTCCTCTCTGACATTGAGCCGATATCTATGGCCTTAGATCCCTGAAATCAGTCTCCCTGCTTTCCTGTTCTGTTAGTTTTTTCAAATACCATCTCCTCCACATCTCCACTTGTCTGTGGGTGCTCGAGATTACTCATTAGTCAGCTGCTTTAATTAGACATCCTGAATTTGTTTCTCTTATTAACACTGTAATGGTAGGATAGCTACAAGACTAGCCACATTTCTTTCTATATAATTTTAATGAAATAATCTAGAAAAAATAAAAGTAATATTTATTTTTATTGATCTAAGTGAGTCAAAAAATCTCAGATGGTTTCACTAAGCTGAGAACTATTGGGTAGTCAATAACAAAAGCAGCAAAAATCAGTTCAAACAATAATTTCTTCTCCATTCCCAGTTTATAGGTAAACAATTTTTCACTAGCATGGCTCAGTCACTTCCAACACTTTTATAAACCACCTTCTAGCCCAGATACTGGCTTCTATATTCCTGAGAAAAGCACAGCCCCCTAATCCAGCAGGCCCCACTGTTTTTTCTTTTTAGGTGTTTCATAAACAAATCTCCACACCGTACCAGCACATAGACTCATGCTTAAATAATTGTCTTTCTGCAAACACCATACAAAAGATCAGATGCATCTAACAGGATCTGGGTTTACCAGTGGCGTAGGGCAGCTCACACCTCTTCGCCACGCTGGGTGCCGGGCACGCAGGTCGCGTGTCCCACCCATTCCTTTACAGTAAGGCTGTTTGTGTCCCCTTCATCTGCTACGCGTTACAGTTGTAGGCACACCAGCTCACATGGTCAGTGAAGTTAAAACTTTGGTTTTCCTTTAGAAGTATGTACAAGTTGGATAATGAGAAAAAAAAAAACCGTTGTTAAAGCTGCATTCTTTCTTGTTTTTTCCTCCCTCTCATATTGGGGCAGCTTATGTCTGCTCTCTGTAGCCTCATCTTTCCACTGTGGTGCCTAGCTTCAGCTTTCATTTAGGAAAGTATTTAGATTGCTACATCCATTTAATTATGCTATTGTTTTGGTCAATAGAAATGAACTTCACCATGTACTCAAAGATAAGCCTCATACTAAGGAGATAATACTACAGTAGGAAAGTTAACTTTGTGGTTGAGCAGCTCATCCATGTTTTATAAGATCTTGATTCGGTTTCTAGCTCTGCCACAGTCTTAATTTATGATGGTGTATTGTGTGGCTCTAAGCCAGATATCTATGCTTCAGTTCTACACACATTTAAATTATAGTTTGGATAATTTCCCTAAGTTTTTGGAAGTGTACGCATGTGTAACACTACACAAATGCAAGTTGGAGTGATTTGGATAAGACTTTGCTTGTTGTATAGCAGATGCGGATGAAGATCCCATTGAAGTTTGTATGTAGTAACAACTTCTTAAATATATGTACTACTTTGTTCTCAATGCTGTGTTAGTCAATGTCAATTCTTTGCTTAATGTCAATGCTAAAAGCACACATTTAATATTTGGTTTTAAACATGATACTATATTAAAAAGAAAAAAACCTGAAGACTCTGCATCTCTCCAGTGTCTCGCTATCCTTATGGTGAAAATGTTTTCTTCATGTTTGTCTTAATGCCATTTCAGTACCCTACTCTTTGTCCTGACAGTCCTGTGTACAGAGAACTTTTTATTCTTTTCTTCTCTACCACACACTTCTACATTCCTCTTCCTTCAAACCTTAAGCATGTTTAAATTTTATCCACCTTGTAGGCAACTAGCTAGCTGGGCATACATTTAATTCTTTACAATATTTGGAGTTTTAATCAAAAAAAACCAACAACCCCGCTAAAAAAAACAAACAAACAAACAAACAAAAAAAAAACTCTGCAGACTTATTCAGCTGTTTCTGCTCATTATCAGAATATATTTATATGTAGTTAAGTATTGCTACTGTCAAAACCAGTTACATTTTGGAGACATTTGTAATCTTGAAAAAGCTCTGTTCATACTCCACAATGCTGATCTAAAGTGGATCTCTTTTCTCATTTTGGACTTACTATTATCAATAGGCACTTAGGGATTTACTTTTCTTTTTCCAGTGTTTCATTCTTGTGAAAGAAAGGTAATCAACACACAGAGGTTGTGATTTAGTGCACACACATACATAGGACAAACTGTATGTTGTTCCAGTGAGCTGTAAATGACAAGTAATACATAGGATTACTTTTGTGCTTAAAATTAAACTCTCCTGTAAGTATTGAACAAGGCAGAAGCGATTGGTCTTCATCTTTCTTAGTTGGTTTCTTAGTTTTCTATCTTGACACTTATCTTTAAAAATCAGCTATTTTAGAGAATTCCTCTCAGTTACACTATGTTCACACAAACACAATACACAATCTTAAATACAACTCAGTGATTCTTCAAAAACAAACATGTGAGATTCCTCATTCATTTAATGCAATTACCCAAATAATTATTCATTCTTTCAAGTTCCACTTCTATTTGATAAAAAACATAATGAATGCATTTATCAGTTTAACTTTCTGTAAGTTAAAAGTTTCACAACATACATGTTTAAAGTTATAGGTATATAGATGGATCTATATGATCAAGCCTTACAAGCTTAGAAATTATTTTGTTCATAAAGAGATTTTAATATCTGTATTATATTAATGATATAGTCTTTATTATGGCAGTAATAAACTTATTGTACATGTATTCTATATATTATTATATGAGTGGGGGAGATACTGCAACACAGGCATATCACTAAACAAAATGTAACTAATGAAAGTATTATGTGTAAATCCCTCAGCCAACATACCTCTGCAATGTTTATGTCACAGGAAACGTTCTGATTTGGAAAGTTAAGTGCTCAAAATAATCAAAATTCGTCTTCTGGCTGAGACAGAAAAGAAACAAAAAGGCGACTGAAGGACTAAATACGGTATTGAGCTATCATTGCTGGAGTTGGAACAAAAGTCTCTATGGGCCTTCCCTAAAGTATTACAAAATGATGTAATTATGAAAATGCAGCACATGATCAATAGTGAGGACTTGAAGTCAATTTATGCAAGAAGTTATTCAGTCTTGATCCAACGTACAATTATGAAGTTGCAAACCTCAAATATTTATCCACAAATTGTGATCAATCGAATAATTATTCCTACTGAATTGTATGCGACTCTGTATAATACAGGCCAGTTTTGCCCATCATCTGCCAGTTTTTCCCGCTAGCTTATTTATGTGATTAAATTGCAATGTTTAAAGGGACATCGTTCCACTTCTGCTGTAGCTGTTCCAGCATCAAGTGACCCAGTTGGGGGGGGAGAGACAAATATTATACAGCCAGTACTTCCTCAGCAAAACAAATTATTGTTAAAACTTGGCTTCTACAGTTAGACTCGTAGAGCTGTGTGATACACAACAAGGTACAGCCTGAATTTTGAGTGTAATGGAAAATAGCTGTTTCTGCAGATTTCAACAGGATGTACAGAGAAAGTCGTGCTGAACCTGTAGCGATCTGTGAGTTTTAAAAGGGAGAAAAGAAAAAGCCTAACAGAAAGGCTGGTAGCCTGATATGAAATACATAAACATAGATTCAGAAGCTTACCTTGGACACAAAACTGATTTAACTTGGATACTGAGGACAAAGGCAGGCCAGGATATGTTTTGAAAAGTATCTGTGTGCCAGCAACAACAAGAGGAATATATGCAGAAAAAATACATGCAGGAGGAAAAAGAACAAAACCTTTTTGTTGTTGTTCTTTTGCTTTAATTTTCATTCCTACTGAAAGAAGAACAAGATCCACAATCAACATACTGTGCCTGCTGTTTTAATTGCAGGACAACACAAAACATTGTTAACAAAATGGAGCCAAATATAGGTGTTAATAAGGCACAGTATGTTAGATATGCCTTATATTTTTTGCTGTCCTGAAATTTATTTGCTTATACTTAAGTTTTGTAGAGATACAGGGATGTTCACCGAGGGAAGTCACCACAGTCTGGCAATTTTGCTGCATAGATTTATTTGTGTATCATAGTGTAGTATCCTGGCCTCCGTTTTCCAAGCACTTCTCTTTATTCCAATGAATTCCTTGAAGGATTGGCCAGGATGGCCAAATCGTGTCTGAGCTGGACACAGCGACATACCTGAGATCACACTGTAACTGCGTGTCACCAGAACAAAGGAAAGAGAGCCATAAAAAAGAAGTATAATATTAACATGCTCAGGACTTTAAAGAAAGGAAAACAAAAGCAGAAGAAGATGACAATCTACACAACGGTCAAGCTTCCTTAGAAGAGTCTCAGGACAGGCAAGATTTGCTCCTTCAGAAAATAGAGGAAAGACACTAGTAACAGTTTTTGCCATGTTTTGAGGGCAGGCAGAGGGAGAGGAGAAGACAACGCCATTGCACCGGTGGCCATGTAGCAGCCAAGCTGCCACACTGCTGCCCCCTCCCCGCATCCACAGCATGGCTGCATCTGCCCTGTCCATCCCCTTCTATCCGTAGTGACACAGATCGCTTTACAGCTTTTTTTTTTTTCCTTTTTTCTTTTTTGCTATCAAAAACTTGACATACCTCTCTCAAAATTGATACCGAAGACGTGATTTTAGAGGAACTATTGAGTCCAGCTGCTAGAGTTTCAGTGACTGTAGGTCTTGTTATAGCTTTGTCGAGTCTATCTGAATTCAAGGATTCATCTTTTAACTGATCTAACAACATTCTCGTGCACTATCTTCATTTTCTGCCTTTTAATCAGTAAATAGATAAAATCCTTATAAGGAATATCAAATGTCATAATAAAAAAGACAGCAGGAGTCAAGCTGCTATCTGCTTGTAGAAACAACATCAGTCTGATTGTTGTACAAGTTTTGCTCCTTAAGTATGGAGACTAGCAGCTTGTACTCCCAGCCTCTGTGAATAAACTATTTCTGATGCCATTAAGTCTTGTCAAACTTCAGCAGATAAAAATACCTCTATAACTAAGAGTTAGAGAGTAAGTTCTATTGTTATTAGGCTGATAAATAAGGGCAAATATTCTTTCTGTATGCTGTCTTTAATAGGAACATACACTTAGGTTTTCAGGTTCTAATGTCTATAAACAAAGTTCTCTATGCTTATAAAAGAAAAAAAAAAAAAAAAAGCGCAGAAATCAGTTCCAGTAATTCCAGTCAATACACAGAATACTGTTAACTTGCTACGTATTTAGTATTAGCTCACATTTGGCAGAAAAAATTATTAACTACATTTTGCACACTTATATGTGACATGCCTGGTGTTCTGTCTCAGTAAAAAAAGCGTCCTGAAAGTAACATTTTGACTTATGCTTGGATCAGAAAAGCAGAATCATGGTGCATATATTACTGATGTAATGTGTACTACTGATGCAACATGTTGAGTTTGGCTCTGTTTGATACAACTTTTGTCAAAATGTCATTTTCACAAAACCTCTCCCACTGATAAAGAATATTCCACTGTCTTGGTTTCAGATAAAGACATCTTAATATCAAGTGTTTATTATAAATGGTATAGCAAAGATGACAATATAAATAACTTGCCAGCTTCTGATACCTCACTCTTAATACTAACGTCATGTATCTGCAGGTAATGCCAACTTACGTTATGTATTAATTGATTTTCTATTTGAATATTATGAAGGAACTATCTCTTCTTAGACACTTTATATATATTAATCTACGTAGATATAAAAATAATATGTTATATGATGAAATGAGGGACACAGTGCTGAGCATCAGCACTGTAGACAGCCACAAGCTCAGGTAATTAGACTTGCTGGGCAACTGAGGGAGAGAAAAAAAGGCAGCTGTCGTCATTTAGTCACAACATGTGGTCTAAAAAGTTCACTTCTATATTTCTGTGTTCAACACCACTCTAAGGTTTTTCTCACAAAATCACAGAATAGTTGAGGTTGGAAGGGATCTCATGAGATCACATAGTCCAACCCCTGCCCTGCTCAAAGCACGGTCCACTAGAGCAGGTTGCCCAGGACTGTGCCCCGTCAGCTTTTGAATATCTCTAAGGATGAAGACTTCACAGCCTCCCTGAGAAACCTGTTCCAGCATTTGACTATCCTCACAGTAATTTTCTGGGTTTGTTTAAGTCAAATTTTCTGTATTTCAGTTTATGCCCATTGCCTCTTGTCCTGTCGGTGGATACCACTGACAAGCACCTAGCTCTGTCTTCCTGATTTCCCCCATCAGGTATTTATACACATTGGTAAGGTCCCCCCTGAGCCTTCTCTTCCCCAGGCTGAACAGTCCCAGCTCTCTCAGCCTTTTCTTATAGGAGAGATACTCCACTCCTTTCACCATCTTCATTGCTCTTCACCATTTCTGAAAAACTCCTCCTCAGCTCAGCTCAAGAAAGCAAGCTGGCTCCATGAAACAGATTGATCAGATGTCGCAAGACAGAGGATCCCCCTTGACTGTGCTGTATCATCTCAGACCATAGTAAAGTGGCTGCTACAACACTGCCAGGCCATTGGCAGATAATGCAGCTTTATTCAGGGTTCAGAAAATATTTGGAAAATGTAGACACACCTCAGCTTTAAAAGAAGTTTGCCCTTTTCAGAGACACAATTGAGGTTTTGTCAATAATTTGCACATCTTTTTTTGTAGCACTTTTCCTGGGAGGAGAGTGTGGGAGAGGAAGGAAAACTTGTCTCCAGCATGGGCAGAAGTTTCAGAAAGCACAAAAACAGCTACTGTGGTTTTAAAGAAATTTCAGCTAGCACAGAAGTTTTAAAAGTGCAGTGAAGTCAAATTCTGCTGAAAGAGAAGAATCCTGGCATCACTGGACTCTATGGGAATTTATTTGCTCACTACCCAATGTAGTCATGGAACAGACTTTTTGAATGTGACAACCAAAACCATCACATCTGGGTGTTTAGGGCCAGGGAGAGCCAAAAATACAGGTTTTGAACACAGTTGTGTCCCCACTGTCATGGCTCAGCCCCAGCCGCAGCTGAGCCCCAGGTGGCCGCCCACTCACCCCTCCCCGGTGGGATGGGGGCCAGAATGGGGAGACAAAGGCAAAACCCCGGGGGCTGGGGTAAGGGCAGGTTACTGGGATGGCGAGGGAGAGGGAAACAACAACAACAGTACTCGTAGCTGAATGTACACGACAGGTGACACACAATGCAGTTTCTCACCCAACGACCACACAGCTCAGACCCATCCCAAAGCCGGACCGTCCCCGAGCCACACCTCCTGGAGCCGTGCTGCCCCTCCTCAACTAGCCAACTCTTATGCTGTGCGTGACATCATATGGTGTGGAATACCCACTTTGGCTAGTTTGGGTGACCTGTCCTGGCTGTGTCCCATCCCAGCTTCTGGTAACAGTTCGCTCTATCATAGCCAAACCCAGGACACCCACTTAAACCCATCCCCTATTTTTAAATGAATGGACCACTCAGAGTTTGTTTTTCCTTCTTACTAAGCCAGGTGGCTTTGCTCAAGTCACTGGTTATAAATCTCACATGTCACGGTTGCCTTCACCTTCAGCTCCTCCCACCTGGAGATGGAGGCTATAGGAGAGCTCATTTTCCCTAATGTACCAGAGGAATCCATACTACTTTAATTCCCTGGAAGGTAGCTTAATTGCCTGGGTCCGTTACTAGAACTTTTTGATCTTGCATATTAACATATGAATATTGAATCACTACACCTTTACACGGGGAGGAAAAATTTTCTGTAATTCAAATGAATATTTTTAATCCATAACAGTAAATTTAAATTCACCCGTGGCAAAAAACTTCTGTCTTTTGTATTAAAACTAAGGGATTTGGTACTTGCGTTTGTGATTCATGTATAGAATTTTGCTCTTTCAGTAATCAGAGGAATCTTTATTTCAGTAACATTTCCCTCAGTTCAGTAGATGATGCATCAATAAATGATGCTTTGGTGTCAATTTGATTACAATGACTCAAAAAGAAGTAGCTAAGAGTAATAGTGGCTATAGATCTTTTCAAATAGCTAGAGGAAAAAAAGATTCCCCATGTTAAATTAAGTAATATTAAATTACTGTGTCAGTATTGCCTATAATTTCTGCAGTAAAACAGTGAATAATTTAAAAAGAAAAAAAACCAACAACAACAACAACAAAAAACTTGTTTCCACATAATGACACAATTTTTCATACTATGCCTAAGCAAATAGTTACAAACAAAGCTTATTAGTTTGAACTCCTTGTTCCATTACTGTAGTGAAATTTGCAGACTAAAGTTGGCCCTAGTGAGCTCAGTCTGGGTGGACTGGACATGGTATTATCTATATTTACACACCTATAGGGGCTGAGCGACCCAGCAGTTAATTTACTAATGCACATTCCAGTTAATAGCTTCTTCAGGGCAGTTTGTCAGAAGCGTTCAATATTTGACACCTGCGCTACTTCCTTCACTGGCACAAGGCACATTTCAGTTCCTTCGGCACAAACTTTGGCTGGGGTCTTTACACACCCAGACTAGCGAAGTAAACATAAGCCTCAGCTGTATTTTATATCCACATCAGAAATTTTCGTGGCCACAAGAATTAGTTCTAAGGAGGCAATTACAGTTGGGTATATGAGGATAAACATTTCAGCCAATGTAGTTTACTGTGCTGATGAACATATTGTATTATGATAGATTCAAATACATTTTAATTCTTAAATTACCATTTTAGAATCCTAATTTTAAAACAATTAGTTCATTCTTGCTTAATGATCACTACATGAGGATCAACAAATACTGCCATTAATAATTATTTTGTGTAACCGTCATGGAAGACAAACATACGATGATGAGGTGAAATAACCTAAAAGGGAAGCTAAATGGCCAAAGCAGATTTGTTCCAGTATAATTTTACATAGCCACTTCTGTACTATAGCTTTCAACTGTGGTGACTACTTAAAGCTGTATTTGTTTCAGGTTATGCATTTGGAAACAGCACTCTAACTTCCCTGGCAGGCATTCTTTACCCGTTCTTCATGTGGCATAAACCTGTAGATTATTTGCATGGATTCCCCTTTTTTTAAGCAATTTTTTTGGCCCCATCTGCAAATTTTCTTCACATTCTCTCTCATGCTGGCATGGTTTCTTCAAGGCCAGTCAGATGGAAGCTGCACTTCTGAATATAGTGATGCTTAAATCATCATGATCTCATCATATGTACATAGCACCGCACATACATCACACCTCTTCTTGCTAGCCCTCATAAAGGAGTACAAAACTCACATCAGGCTTAACAAACAACAAAAAGCAACATATCTTGAATCCACTTAACAGAACTATACAAAAATTTAAAGACAAAGTGGGATGAGAACCAATAACTTTTTTGAAACCTTTTTTGACTGCCGGCTGCCTCATTTTCCCTTTGCTGCAATGAATCAAGAATACTCAGTTTCTTCCAGGTCTGCATCTTCATATGTCAGAGTATCTTGAATCTTTCTAGGAATTTATTCCTGTGGGCTTTACTGGGTTTATCAAGTTCTCATTACACAATTGTGTGTTGCATTTTTATTGGCCATATATGTAGGACTCTGTCCTCATTATTCCTGTTTCAGAGAGTCAGGCACAAAACAGATAATGCTCAGCACTCATCTTGATTCTGTACTTCAAAATTCCCTGTAAAGCTTGTTCAAGACTGAAAGCAGTAAATGCATCTGTATTTAAGTCAGTTAGATTTTTGCCACATACGTAAAGTATATCCTTTAAAATTATTGGCCAATTTAAAGTGTTGCTCCCTGGGTGGGAGGAGGGTGGGATGAGAAATATTGGCAGCAACCAGGCGTTAGATATTTCATTCTTATGTCCAAGGGCTAATAATCTGTATGTTAGCTACAGGAAATTAAAAAAAAGGAGATGACTAGGCCTGTCAAAACCTTGCTTGATTACTATTTGTGTATATATATGGTTGCAAAAAGCTCAGTAAGAATGAATTTTGTATTCAACAGATTTTAACGTATCGTACATTGTGATTTAAATCTTTTCATGTAATTATAATTGTATATCTGAAATATATATCAGATTGGATTTTAATAATTAACATTATTGTCCAGATAGGTCACCAAAAACAATTAAGTGGGAAAAATCTGGTGGTTTTTTTTTTTTTCATTTCCACAACATGAGTATTTTGAAGCATAAAAAAGAAAGCTACATCACCTGATTTTCAGTGCCTGAACATTTTTACCTTTGAGAAGTTTCTTTAAATTTGTATGCCTAATTTATAGTTAGAAGCCTAACTTCATGATACCACATGTGAAAACTTTAGTAAAACATTCTGTTTCTATGCTTTACCAGAGAAGTGAAGTCTAATTCTTATGCAGGAAAATAGCCATTGGATGATTCTCAGAAAATTATGTTACATCCAATATTTAAAAATGTACGTTTCTCTTAATTAAAAACAACTGTAGGAACTAGAAAATATCACTAAGTCTGAATAGATCTTGTTGCCAAAATGTCCTTTAAGTCATTAATCAGTTTGAATCCAGCCAAACTCAGTACAAATCCAAAGTGGGTTGATGGCATTTCAGCATCCTTCCCAAAAGCTGTAACAGCAGTCACGTTCCTCAGGGTCAGAACTGATCGTCCACGAACACGCTACTCTGCACGCTTGGTCTCTGGCCTCTTTCTGCAGACTTCAAATGATGTAGCTCACCAGTGCCATTAAATACCCCATCTCAAGCAACAGTGACTGATGAGCACTGTCGTAGATACGGAAATTAACTCTAGTGTCTATCTTGGAGATTAGAATACTATGAACATATGTATCTGCAAATGGCAATTTATTAATTAATCTTGATTCTCTTACTATTGGCACATATAGACCATAATCACTTCTATTTCTCAGTGCTTAACATGAGTTTACCTTTGAGCATTCAACTGGTACTGATACAAATGTTAAGTACTAGATAACTAACAAAGATTTTATATGTGCAAGTGCCAACACTCAATTAAAAGTCTGGCAGGTTTTTTTTTAATCAGTTCTTAAATCATGTTAAAAGTAAAATGAGATACACAAATGTCACATTAGGACTGCTTTGTAATGTATCATACACTACTTGAGACAGCAACAAAACCAAGCAGATCATGCACATCATTTTATTATTTACACAGATGCAGCAGAATTGATGTTCCTTATCTCCATCAATGCCTTGTCTCAAGACAAATGTCTAAATTAAAAACACTATAATTGCTCAAGAACAAAGAGCAAGGAAGGAACTTGAAAAATGATAACTCCTGAACAATACACATTTCAAATGCTTGGCTGGCTCCAAAATGGTGGAATACTTCTATTTCAAGCTTTCCAAGATATCGGATGATATCTTGGGACAATGAGGCAATTAGAGAAATTTTCACACCAAAAGAAATTTTAGGGAAACCATTTATAATGGACGCTGTAAGGGAGAACTGAACCATCATCTCAGCTGTGAACTACAGTGTTGCTGAAACCATTATACTTGAAAAGTCTCCTAATCAAATGATAAAACCAGCCCAGCATGGGGGCACAGATACCTTGTACAGCTTAACCTGCCATACCGCTAATTTTCTGCAGTCTCTAGTCTTTTTTGTTTGAGACTCAGCAAAGGATGTAATGGATCTTCTGTCAGCTCCTGAATTTGTGTTTGTGGCCAGAAGCAGTTGATACACCATCGTGCTGCTGTCAGTGCTTAAAAGTCTGAAAACTTTGATAGTAAAATTCACAAGGAACATAAATACTGTACAAATGTGGTCAGACAATGAAACCAGAAATGAGAGAGATCTAGGATTCTGAACAAATATTTTTGGTTGTTACTACTCTGAAGTGGAAAAATAGGGGTCACATATGCTAATTAAGCTGGACGTGGTTTAAATTTTAAGGTTCCCAGGTATATAATTTGTGGCCTGAGTCAATGTACAGCATTGTACAGTTTCTTTAAATCCTAAGCTAAGATAATGCCCTTAATGATCCTCCAGCTTTCCAGTCCATGGCATGGATATTTTCGACTGTTTGGCTCCTGTAGGTGATGCTTCCAGGGTGATTGCAAGAAATCACAAGTATGTTTGAAATAGTTGGTAACAACTTACAAACAGAATTACAAATGCCAACGAAATCTCACTGTATAGATGGAGTTACTGAGTTGACCAGGCAGTTTTCTGACATGCACAGATTGAAGCAGGTTAGTACTAAATGTGACACGCAGGTTTCCTCATAACATACTGGCACTTCCCTTGAGACCGTGAACAGATATATCTTGCTAACCTTAGGTATATGTAACCTTCCAAACTGTCTTCTGCACTTGTACAGAAATGGAACCGATATAATCCATTTTTTAATCCATGCAATTGGCCATCATATTTTCCTGGAAACTAAATTCTCAGTAGCAGAGTATCTATATTCCATATCCAGTGATTTAAAAACACGGATGCTAACAGCAAATGCACTTTTATGCACCATGAAGCCAATAGTTCTGAATTTTATTTGCAAAAGCAATATTAACTGAAGTTTTATAATTCTACACTTTTTAGTATGAACACATGAGAGGTAGGAAGTTGGAATCAGAAAAGGAGAATTTTCAAAAGTAGTAGATAATTATTACACAACAACAATCTCTTCCCTGTGTGTAAGCACATGAACAATAATGTAGAATTTCTAAAATGAAAAGGGAAATCATGCAAGATTAGGGTAAAATATGTACCAAAGTTACTGATTGTAGCCAGTAATGCCTCCCAGTCAGGTTATCACCTACATGTCGTGAAAACAGCCTGACAAGAAAGATCAAGTAGCCAGATCACCTCATCTGCTTTCCCATGCAGAAGCTAAAAAGATCTTTCTAATTAATTCCCAAGGAAACTCCATTTAAGTGCCAAAAGCCTTCTCTGCATGGGACAGCAAAATATGTAGACATCTCTCTTTTTTTTTTTTTTACTGTTATTATTACCCTTTTGAGTTGCTTATGCACCAAGAATCACTGTGTCTCCTCCCCATTAATTTCATCTCAGAAACTTCCCATCCCAACCTGCTGTGTAAAGCTGCTGTGTGCTGTTAGACAGCCGGTTTTCACCTGACAGAAGTAGGATGACCCCTAGGTGTTTTCCCTTCGTACGCGGGCTTTGCTTTCACAAAGCTTGCATAAGCCAACTTATCCGGATCGCTAAGATTAAAGTAGGGCACCTCGCTGTCAGAACTAAACATAACAGCTAAAAAGATGTAGTGGTGTCTGTAAAAATTGGTATCCTAATTTAATTGAAACAAGAAGTAAAGATCTCTGGAGAAGCAAAAGATTAGGCTTCACTGACAAGAACAGAAGGTGATCATGTAGCGTCAGAGCTGCTGAGTGAAATGATGCCATCAAAACCCAGCTAACGCAGAAATGTCCACTGCTTGCCTCTCAATATGAACAGGTAAAATTGTATTTGTTCCAAAAGTCTCTGCTCTAGATCAGGTACTTAGGGCAGAGCTGGGCATGGACTTTGGATTTTAAAAGAGTAGGATGATTATTTAACCATGTATAAGTTAATGCTGCAACTGACATTTTGTTCAGGAATACTGGGATAGAAATGAGCGCTCTTCTGTGAGGTTACACAAATGTTTGGGTTTTTTGTGGGTTTTTTTTTGGGGGGGGTTGTTTGTTTGTTTGTTTTTGTTGTTTGTTTGTTCTCTGATTTAAGTGCTGCCCTGGCACCCTGGACATTAGTGTATAGGCAGTCATGTCTGATAGCAGTTTCTCACAAAGGTGCTCTACGCATGTGGGTGGTTTGGGTTTGGGGGTTTTTGTGAACTAGGAGGTATGAAAAGCATTACTCTCGGTCAGCCATATTTTAATGCCTTGTTTTCTAGTTTCCCTTTTAAGCAGTCTCCTCAGGGCATCAATATTGTGGTGTCAGTTATTGCTCCACAATCAAATGACATTTTAAAGTAAAATTAAAAATTAAAATTAATAAGAGAAAAATCCCAAAATGGTGTTCTGTAAATCTTCTTGACTGGGAAAGCAAGAGCCACTGGAAGTCATTGCCCTTTATTTAAATTATACCCAGCCAAATCCTATTGCCTTTTTATTTTAAATTTAATTGCTTATATAAGCAAAGGATTGGAAACCTGGCTATCATTTAATATTCCTCTGGGTAGATTTGTAATACATTTTTCTCAGCAGGGCAAATAAGCCAGCACAGATATATGTGCTAGTCTGCTTTTATTTCCCAAGCTAGCAAGAGTACCCAAAGCAGCCACCCCAGGTTCCTCACAAAGAAGCTAAAGCAAATTTATTCTGGAAAATAGTACCAAAGAACTGCCTTTGATATTATTACCACAAGAAGTAAAAAGTGATCCGTCCAATATTAAAATGTTACTTAATGTTGACTGCTTGGTACACCTTCATAAGGATGTGAAGAGAAGAGGTCGGTGGATAACTCCAGCAGGCAACACCCCTCCCCAGCCTCCGGCCCTCCTGAAATCCCTGCCCTTGCTTGGAAGTCGGTAGTTTGACCTTGCTGGAGAGAGGGGAGGTGAAGGAGAGGCTGGAAGGGGACAGCTCTGCTTATCAGCATGAAAATGGGAGTAAAATGTGGACCCAAATATGATACTGAAATGGTAACCTGGGACAGTAACAAGCACCAATGATCCCTTTCAAACAGGGGGCTGTGGAAGGTGAAAAGTGCCAAATATATAGCGTGCCTGTACCTGTACGTACTTTAGAAAGGGTTATCTAGCATAACTCTGCCAAATACTTCTAGTGCAGGTATGTTTTATACTATTAAAAAAATAATTTTGTGCCACTGCCTATATCAGCTCACCAAACTAAATTTAAACTACATTAGCAAGATGGTAAATGTTTTGTGCTATTATTCCAGCCAGCAAAATACCTGCTTCTTTACTGTAGCTACACCAGAAAAGTTGATGGGTAGATCAGAACTGGTGTAATTGTCAGGGTGGTTTATCTCAGCTGTTTTACAGCCCACGTCGGGTACAGATCAAAGTGCTTTGAGAAGAATACTGAGTTCCACTTCATCCTTTTTGCAGATGCTAAAATGGAGCCAATGTGATTATCCTAAAGCTGTGAGGCAGTCCACCAGCAAAGCGGTGATTAGAGCCCTGATATTTGGTGCATCAGCTCGGCACCAGAGTCCTGGAGCCACAAGAGTTCAAGTTGTTGAGTAGCTGCTGAGGTAAAGACTGACATTCGAGTCAGGCCTCGAAACTGTCAACTTGGAGCAATCTCTTTGTGTTCAGGTCCCCAAAGCCTGTGACACGCACGCGAGCACACGGATGTGCAGCCTGTGAGGGGTCGTGGAGCTGGACAGGGAAGGCACAAGGTTTGTGCAATGGCTGAGCACACACATCTGCAGCAGGAGCCAAAGCAGCAGCAAGGCAACAGCTCTCCAGAGGAACTGAGATAATCGGTACAACACTAGGCTGGCCGAGGGGTTATCAGAGCAAGTGATAAGTATGACACAAATGTGGTGAGTGCATAGGAAGTGGCCAGGGAATAAGGACCAGAACTAATAAAGTGTCAGACGTTAACACATCAGTATGCACATATGTGTATAGTCCAGACACCCTTTCTGCTTCATCTCCAAATGCAAAGAAAATGCACTTAAAGCAGTGTCTCCCAAACTACCTTAGGTCAACATCATGTATCATACACAGCAATATTTCTGAGGGCAGTTGCTGAAAATACTGCGATAGTTCATTGATCCGCATGCAGATGATTAAACTAAATACATCAAAGTTTAGACACTTGTCTGCTTTTCCACTTATTGAGTGCCATAAATGATTCAAAGGTCATTTGTCACCCTCAGAGTAGCTGATTATTCCTGCTCTATGATTTTCCTGAAGATGTTTTGGTTAGTCACTTTGACTGTGTATTACTAGTCAACATAGATACTAGTACTGATTTTACTGTGGGCACAACAATAAATACAAACTCTTTTCAACAGCTCCTGTTGCACATGTGCATCAAGTGAAATAACATCTTGACATATCTCACAAATGACATTTACATATTCGTTTCATCAAAGTACAGTGGAGGCACACCACTTCCCTGAAAATGATAAGGATCCCCGCTAGCAGGTTTGATGTGTTGCTTATCAGCATCCTGAATTGTAGCATAGCTAACCGCATCTTTACTTTACTGAAGTGTTATGTGTTGTACTTCTGTGGCGTGAATTGTCACAGGCTGTAGTCTATAGAGACATTTCAAAGACACGTTTGCTCTATTAAGTCTACATTCATTTCTACTTCAAAACTTAGGCTACAGCACCCAGTCATACCACCTAAACATCCAACCTATGCATATAACTGCAGACATATTCACTTTCTTGTCTAAAATCTTTACAGTTTATTGACTAAATTTCAGAATTGACAGAGGGCTACTGATCTTACAGATAATCAGCTGATTGATCCAGCTGGAATAACCCCCCCCCACACACACAAATGAATTAGGTTTCAAATTCACCTTGAGGCTATATGATTGCTAGATCTGATGGGGCCGTAACACGCAGTTGAAAGTGAGTAAAGAAACCAGGACTGCCTCTTCTGGCGAGCTCCGCAGTTAAAACATTTTAGGCATAATGGGAAACTGTGTCTCAGTTAAAAAGTCAATCAAGAGACAGAAATCTGTAGGAAATCTGGCTTCATTAGTTCATTAGCTGCTCAAAGAACTGCTTGTTTACACTGAACACATATTGCAGGCATCAGAAGCATTTGCAGCGACTCATCTGTTTCTAAAAGCTGAGGATCTGCTTAGACGGCACCACCCTTCCCTTCCTCCATCGTGTGCCCATAAACGCATCTGCACTCTCGTACATTTAGCTCCAAGTGATCCATGTAGAATATAGCTACACAACAAGCAAGAGAGCAAACACAAAAGGGAAAGTCTAGAAGGGATTATAATCACTTGTATCTACTATAAAGGGAATATATTAAGTTCTGGATGCAAGTCCTATGAATAGCAAAATTCAAATGAAATTGATTTCATTATTTATGTTTGTAAATCTCCTAGCCATGGGGAATGAAGGAAAGATCTGAGTAAACAGTGACCATCTGGCTGTACAGCTCACTCAGCTATCTTCTTTCTTGAATCAGATGAGACTATTACAGCTGGATTTTATATTTGAAAGTAAAATTTGGGGAAAATCAGACCCCAAAGAGAAATTTCAGTCCAGCAGTCTACCGGCATGATCTGTCTGCTGCTCCTTAAATGTAAGGTGTATAATACGTTTTAGAAATAACTGGCGTATTAAATACTGCAGGTTTTAAATGCAGAAAGGAGGAGAATGTAAACATATAATCTGCTTACAGCCATTAAAATTCTTTTCCATTTATGCTGAAAGGTCAGTCTGAAATGCTCATTTTCATGGAGACTACCATTGCGGTATGGCAAAGAGAGGCCACAGCTGAGATCAGTGACCTATTATGCTAGTCACTGTATGAGCACACAAAATAGTCAATCCCTTCCCTTGAGAGTTACCATCTAATTAGAGATAAGGTAGGAGAAAGGGATTTAAGATATATTTATTTTTACTCATACATACAAACAGATGTTGCGGGTGCCTCAAGGGGACCGCACGCATGCTAACCATTAAAAGCTTCGACTAAGTCCCATTCTGACTATTGCTTAAGTACCGGTGTGAGCATTTACAAGGCTCAGGTTAGCTTAAGCGATAAGTATGCTATTGTTCCTTCCCATTTCATAACT
Source organism: Aramus guarauna (assembly GCA_013400195.1). NCBI lineage: Eukaryota > Metazoa > Chordata > Aves > Gruiformes > Aramidae > Aramus > Aramus guarauna. Next base: position 199,837 of record VXBL01008646.1, read on the forward strand.
GCAGTAAATTCCAGTACTGTCTATACCTACCTATTTTAGTCATTGATCCCAAAAGACTTTTCCTAACTTTCCACGTTTATTTAAGAATATAGTAAGCATCATGTGTCTAGGTCTTGTGCCTTTCAGAAATCAGAAGCAAAATAAAGCTAGAATAATTTGTATTTTAGCCAATCAGATATTGAGAAGATCAGGAGTTTCTTGGATTCTAACAAAACACCATTACCAAAACAGGCATTACCTGTCTACAGTAATTAGAAGTGATAAATCCTTCTTTGGCCTCCCTGTAAGGTGAGGAAAAAAGCAGAAAGGACTAAGTGCCAGATCCACAAAGTTACTGAGCACTGAACTTCCACTAAATGTGTGGGAAGCTCCATAACTGTATGAGAGTTGGAGTCCAAAAACATTTGTGGACTTTGTCTCCAAAGTCACATGGTAAGGCAAAGGGAGCTACACTGGCACTCCAGAGAAGGGTCTCAGATTAGTACACCCTATCTCTAAGCCCCACCTTCGCACCTACCAGTACCAATAATATTTGTAGCCTGCAGCCTGCGTTGTTCACCTCCATGGAGCTCCTTAAGACAGAGTTCTGCTACATGGTCCTCAGAACTACCCATTGACTAATTCATTAATATTGTTGTCAGCTCAGTACCTTTTAGACAGTGATGTCAGTGTTTCAGGTATTCACAGATGCAAATTTTCTAATTTTTAATATTTAACATGTTTGAATTAAGAGTGTACTTAGGCTACGCATCAGTACATATTTCTGTAGTGCTTAAAGGATTCATCTCACTGGAATCATGAGTGTCTTTTCTGCTCATGTGAGGACAGAGGGATTTTAAATCAATAGCTATGTACAGCAGCAACACTGATCTCTTAAGTCACCCCATTTTGAATCTCTGGAGCTTGTAGGTCTGCGACATGATTCAAATGAAGAAACCAGAGATAGTTCAAGCTCATATATAATCATATTCCTGAACTTGTCAGTTTATTTCATATCATATATGTAACTTCAACAAGGATGAGGATTTTTGTTACAATTACTGCCATGATAACTTTTATGATTAACATTTTATGCTTTTTACACTGCTTTATAGCTGCAGTATCAGAGATTTTCCAAGTGGACTTAAATCAGTCTCTGCCCAGAGTCCCATAAGCTGTGGCTTGCATTGCTAACCACTCTCGGAGCCGGGAAGAAGGGAGCTTTTCTCGGCACTCCCTCACTGAAGAACTCGTCCTTCAGCAGCTTCCCTTGTGCAGAAACGAATCATATTACGTCATATATCTCTGGGCACATCAAGGGTTAAGGAAGCTGCAGTACAGTCTTCGATCTGCAGGTTGTGTCTGGCTGCAGTCCCGGATTCAGGCCCCCAAAAGAGGCACCTGCGATGCCCTCACACAGAAGCAGCGGTTTCCTTAGTAACTGTGGCCAGTGAAAGAGAATGTGCCTGACAGGTAAGCTTATGCTGGGCTCCTGAGAAAGATAACTACCTCCCGCAGCTGAAATATTCTCCTTCTGTGGTCAAGGGAGTGCTGGATAGGGATAGGCTTGTAAATCTGTCTCTCTGTTTCTCCTTTCTTGATATCGATACGGGTATTTAGACATCAAACCAATAAGCTCAATTTACTCGCAATATATGAATCTCCTGCACGCTGTAATTACAAACATGGGTCCTTGGGAAGGAGCAGAAACAAAGGTTTCTTAGGAACAATTATTGCAGAGCAAGGGGATTGCAGGAGCCTCATTTATGCTCAGCTAGTCGTTCCTTTTCTGGAGCCACTTGACAATTAAATGCAAACCACTTGAATTAAGACATTTTCAGCACTGCTTCCTCTTAAGCAAATGCAATCAATCTCTCCACGGCCCTTTAGTTAAAAGAAGTCAGTGTTTGATGCAAACTGCCTTTGTCTTTGCATTTTGTGCATAAATTTCTGGTTAATAAAAAAGGTTAAGTACCTTTCCACTGGAATTTAATTAAATCGCTCTGCCTAACTCTTACAGAGTATCAATATTAAATTATGGTCTGTGTCCATTGTTTTGTCTCTCAGCGTTTATGTTGAACAGTAGCATCCAAACAACACTCCGATCCAAAAAAACCCTGAAGTAATGTTTAAATACATCTGAAAAAGAGGCCAAAAAGATGACATAAATTTAGAGACAGCCCAGTCAAAGACAGTCTTTGCATTTATTTCTCATCCAAGGTCTAGGTCCACTCATACCTTCTATGGACAAGAGTTCTGTAGCCAAGGACAAGCTTTACGGAGTCAATGGGACCATTCACCCTCCTGAGGAACAGGTCACTGCCTGACTTTGGGCCTGTGCTGCTGAAGAGTAGGAGACAGACGTTTCCTAGTGTTAGAAAAGGTATTGTTCGCTATATCTGAGACATCAAACTGGATTCTGTTATAGATACAGTACAGATATATTATATAGTACAGAGAATTTTTCCACATCTTTTTTTGATAACAAGATGAAAAAATGAATTTGGTGTAACTCCAAGTAATGGTTTTGGCAAAGCAATACCACTTTCCCATAATACATTTGAAAAGCATTTTAAAGTGTCTGTAGTCCGTTATATAGACAATGAAATACTGTGCTTAATCCACTTAAAAATTTGGATGATGTCAAAGCCAAATTATGATGTTGATATACCAGAGCAGGAAAAGTAAGCCATAAAAGGGAATGACTAGAAATATATACATGTCCTATAATTATGCAGCACTGCAGGGCTGAATGAGATGTGTCAGAGTAGTATATGAGACTAGACTCAAACTGATGAAAGCTACATGGAATTCAGGAAAAAATGTATAAAAAGTGATGGCGATGAAAACAGCATTAAGATAATGATATTGTAAACTAAAGCAATAAGTAGGAACACCATGGATCCGTTCTTCTGGAGCAGTAGATGATGTCTGGTCTAGAACCTGTGGTCAAACAGAAATAAGGGTAGAGCTGACAATGAACTACATGTATCAAGAACTACATGAAGTTAAGAAACTGGTTTTGCAAAACTAGAGAAGACAAGTAGCATCAGTGTGGTAACAGTATCAAACAACAAACAATAAAGCTATTCAAAAAAATAAATTAAGGAAACGGTATGTTTTAAAAGAGCCAGGCATAGAAAAATAATTATGGATCCAGTGATCATGAACTGAAATTCCTTCACCTTAAATGAAATCATGAAAAAAATTAATTGTGCCTATAACTCAATTTAAGCTATTGAGAAAAAGCACACTGAGAAATTAAGGAGACCGGAGAGTTCAGGGATTTAAAATTCAGGCTTTACAATCTTCAAATAGAAAGTACAAACATTATTCTGGAAACTGCCAACAAAAAAAGAAAAACTATTCAAGGAAGAGCTGAGTACAGGATGAATAACTACCATGTAAAAAGTAGACAAAAGTAGAGAGAAATGGCAAATAATACTATTTCTACCCTGGAGGTCAAATAATATAGTTTTATTGCAATATAATAATTATAATATAAATAATATTTTAAATATAATACTATTAAAATAATATTTAAATATATTTATATTTACAATAAAATATAAGTTTATAATAATTTAAAATTAAAATTATTAATAATATTAAAAACAATTACCAAAATGATCATAATTAACATGATTTAAGAAAGTAGAACCGAAGAATTAAGAAGTAGAAGGGAAGACAAGCCATTAGACACTGAGAATGAAGTTAAAGACAATACATAAAAGACTGTAAGTGAACATTTTACTTCAGCTTTTAAACAAGAGCACTTCTGAACCTGAGGCACAATAAAATGGTTTGTGGGAATATATATCTCAACATGGGAATTATCAAAGCTGATGTGGAAACAAAGCTGAGAAGTTTTGTGTGCTAACATTGAGACAGATGGATACAAAAATCTTTTTTCTAGAATTCTTGGAAGAACTGGTAAATATTCCTGAAAATTGGGAAAACAGAATTTTTAATAACCCATTAAATGGGGAAAGGGAAGCAGCACTATAGGATTCGGATTAAGTAAACCTTCCTACATTTTGGTAAAGCCCCTCCAAAGTATTAAGTGTAATAAACTTGCAACTACAAGACAACTAAAGTAGCTTCCTTAGTATGTAAGGTTTAAAGCAATTACTGAAGAAAAACAGCATTTTATGGCATGGAGAATATGATGAAGCATGCTAATACATGCAAGCGTGTCTGAAAACCAATCTGTAGATAAAATAAAGGACGCTAAGGCTTCATTTGAACTTCATTAAGAGTTTTAACACTTCAGTGTAGGGGAAAGAATCAGCTATTAACCATGGATTATGGGACAGATAAGATTTATAAGGTAGACAAGGACCTGGGTGAAGGGAGAAACCACAGCAGCTGCTTCTGAAAGAAAATTACTAGGACTGACTTTACCGCAAAGACATTCAGTTTTACCAGGAAGAAGGTGCTGCAAGGTGAATGCAAGTAGCAAAGGTGGTGAGAATGCCTCTCTGGATGGCTTCAGCACACAGTTCAGTCCTGTTCACAGATATCTTCACGTCTTTTGCAGTGCCACAATCCAAGCTCCATTAATAATTTTACTCTTCATATAGATTGTTAAAGTAAGAATTTGCTACTGAAATTTGTAGATCACAAAATGAAAGGAGCTTACCTTAGCAAGAGTGGGATAGCAAATAGGATGCCCTTAATTATATGAAATGCCACGTCACGTGGTGGTTATGGGAACTTGTTGGCTGGAGGTCATCAGCTAATAAGACCTGAAGAACATAAATTCAAGGATGACTGTAACGTAGCCTGTAGAGAGCAAAATGTGATCTCAGCACCTTAGCACAAATTAGATGAGGTATATCCCAGTAGACTTAGAGGAATATTTATGTAAGTATAACAGACATTACTAAGACCAAGCTGTGCACTTTCTGATTGCCCATGCACCTGAAGATGTAGTCAGGTTATTCAGGAAAAGGGTAAGTTTACGAGAGTGGATAAAACATTTTGTAGGCCGGGCTTAAAGGCTGAGAGGCCTTTGATTGGTGTCTATAGATGCATCAAGTGATTAAGCACGAGGAAGAGAGAAGTTAAAAGGCTGTGTTGACACAAAAAGAAATGGTTGCAAACTGACTGGGAATTAGATTGTTTCTAGATAACAGTTGATACACCAGTTGCCCCATAGGATTGGAGCAGGATGTAGGGGCAAGAAACATGATAAATACCTTTTCAAGGTAGTGTTTGATCACATTACGGGAGCATTATAACAGCAAGTAACTGGACCCTGAGCCAGGGGCTCTGCCTCTGTCTCTTTATACTTCTGTGTTGCTAAACAGTAAATGCCTCTGATAAAAAAATAGGTATTTTACATAAGACAGGACTACATGAAACTGCTATATAAAACCCGTGTGCAGGAGAAAAAGGGCTTCTGATATTTGAGGCATCTTTTGATTCCTCGGGGCACACAGTACTCTCTGAAAAGAGTGATTTCTCCAAGGTGACTCATTAATTCTCTGATTAAAATCACAGACTTGCTAATGCCAAACTGGATTTCATTTAAGATCACTGGAAATGGAACTTGTATAATTTGTATCTTCATTACCACAGAAAATGAAGAATTTCAGTTTACCTTTAGGAAAGGGAATTTATATTCATTGAACGGAAAGACTGAAAAGAACAGTATATCTAACTTGCTGTTTTCTATATAGCAGGCCAGCACGTATCACTTTGTACTACACTGAGCCCGATAACATATAAATTACTACAACACAGACTTCTCTTCACAACCATGCCTTGATGAAATTAAGAGATAGAATAGTTGTGCTGAGTGGAAATTAATCATGCTGTTACCTATTTGTGCTCATTTTAATAACTGGTTTCAGTTTCCAGGTACGTATTTCCTTTCTGAGTTTCTGAGCTGAATCTCCAAGCTTAACCGAAGCTTTCTAACTTAACTCTAAACTTTCACATCTTCTTGTGACTAAGTTAAGATGACTGAGTTCTTTGGAACACTAGATGTAACCTTTAAGTTGTTTCTACAGTCCTGTCTAAGATCTGTCAGTCACCTGATACCTCTTATAAAATGTGGACAATAAAACTGGAGTTTGTGGTTTAGTATCTCTCCAAGCAACACTGTCTACAGAGATTAAAGTCTTCTCCTGCCTATTATTTCCTTGTATATACCTCCTAGGATCACACAGTTTGTCAGTGCACCTGCTTCCTGCCACCATCCTCAAACCACAGCGTCCTGGGAGACTCTTCCACTGATTCGGGTTGCTTGTTTTACTTCTCCCCACCTTTGTGGAGCCACAGATACCACAGTGAGGTCTTCCACGCTGCTCTGCTGAATCACCTTCATAAGCACTGCACACTTATTGCTCAACTGTGCCAGCTCTCCTTCGGAATTAGACTAGAAATCTGCACTTCACAAAGCAGTCGGAAGATTTCATCAAGAGTTAAATGTATTTTCCAAGGAATCAGGAAGACAACCAGATTTACAGCCTATTCTGGCATGGACAGGTTAACAGACAGTGCAACACGTACATTTGTATAACAAACAACCCTTTTACAAACTGCATTAGTGTTGTGGATAAATCCTCGTCTACTGAATATACAGAGGAAATGCCTAGCAGTCATCATTTACTGCTTTAATCTCCCAAAATATCTGGCGGTGGTCCACTTTCCACACTTGCCTGAAAGGAGCTGTCAGCTTTTTCTTCTAATGAAGATTTCAGGCTAGAAATTACATATAGATGGTGTGCCTGTTAGGAAAACAGCAACAACCATTACAGTTACCACCACATGACTCTCATTTCTAATCCATAGTGAACTTCAGTCACCTGTAACTTTCTCAAGCTTTTTTTGCTCTCCTTTCAAAGTAGAAGTAGAGTTTAAATTCAATCTTAAAATAAAAATTCTCTGTAGTAAGGGCATTTCTGTATTCTTCTGAAGCTGATAGGGCAAGTTTCTGAGATTCAGTTAATTAGAAGATCAGCAAACACAGACTTGATATATGCTATCTCTTTAGGCAAATATTATAGCTGTAGTCACCTACACTTTTCATTAATGCATGTGTAGCTAAGTGGGGAAAAACATAAGATGACCTATGCATTGTATGTTATTTCACAGGAAAAAAAAGATCAAATCAAATCAAATTCTACTGACAGTAGAATACTGAAAGGCAAGCTACATTAGCTACAGGAATGTCAATATGCTAGATGTCATGAAAAAGTAACTAGCACCTAAATACCCTAAGTCTAGATTTTAACATGGTATGAGCACTTAATCCTGTAAACAAATACAACATATCCCTGCTAGAAAACAAATAATTTCTTATTTCCAACCATCCAAAGCTGCTTACTGGAAATTTAAAAGGGAATTCATTTTCCTCAGACCTGTATTTTTGCTGATCTTGAAAGTGCCAACTTCATTCCAATCCATGCAAACTCAGATAGTGTATCTGACACTGATGCCAGTACTATGCTCTTCCTACTGCCCCACAGAAGCAGAGGAGAACACGATGCTACTCTGCGACACTGCAACTTTTATTGGTGTTTATTTTCTTGTTTGTTTGTTTGTTTGTTTAATGGATCTTAGCAAAGTTTATGCAAGGAGTTTGACTGCTGGAATAATTTTGAGCAAAGTGCAAGCACAGCTACCTATAGTGCCTAGGAAATGACATTGAAACAATAAACCTGCCACAAAGATGTCAGTCTTATGTGAGGTGGTTGGATTGGAGAGTAAACATCTGAAAAGCTGATGGATGGATTTGATGAAAGGTGTAGGGAAGGAAGGAGAGGAAGGGAAAAGGAGGAGGCAGTAGCAGCTCTGGTCAGTGAGAGGAAGCAGGAGGACAAAGAGCAAAGTGAAGGCTGTTGCAGTGTGCCAAGGATCTCTGTGAATCCCTAGGCATCAGATCAGCATGCACATTTGTGCTCCAAGGAGTCGTTCAACTACGTAGTGAGTAAGGTGTAAGGAGTTGGGCAGGAAGGGGGATGGACAGCAACAGCTGGATGTTGCCTGTGATACTAGCACATCTGGCAACAGAGGATGGATTTGGCTATTTGACAGCCCTTTCCCCCAAAATCCAACCCGTTATATTTCCTTGAGCACTTTTTTTTTTTTTTTACTTTTTTGTTTGTTTGTTTTTGTTTTGTGAACAGCTACAGTGTATGAGTCTTTCCCTGAGATATAAGCACCTAAATCCATCTATAAACAAATCTACCCCCTTGGAAAAGCTTCACTGCAATCCTATCTACGCATAGATTTTTGAATATGTCAACAACACTCCATCCCTTCAGCATAAAATTACAGAGGCCATTATCTGCAATTAATAAACTGGCCACAAGATGAAGAGATAAACGTGTAAATCATAGACTATACCTAAGTGCACTTTGCCTGTGTCCGTATAAACACAAATGCACACGTTAGAACATGACTCCTCAAGGGAAAGGTTGGGACATAATGCTTAAAGGTCCATCCCTGCTTCCCATTTGCATATATGATTGCCTTAATCAGTTACCCATCCTGGAATATAACCACCTTTATTTTACTTAGCATGTTGCTGGATTTGTTGTCGAAGAACTAATGAGATCAAGAAGCCCTTCTTCAAAGACAAAATCATGCCTTGTTTCAGCATAAAATGTACGCCACATCTGTGGTGTATTCAATCAATACAAATCACCTAAAAGCAGGAAGCAGGAACAAACTTATAATTTTGATCTGAAAATGAACATAAAGTATCATTTGGGCTGCAGCCAATCTGACATAAGGACTCCTCCCTACATTTGTGGCTTTTTTGGCATAAAGAGTTTTTGTTGTTGTTCCTTATCAGGGATGACCTTCAAAGGGACAACTGCCGATATATCCAGTCATGATACCTTTACATCAGCTACACACAGCATAGCTAATTTAAGATTCATACGGTGTTTGCACAAGCCTTTAATTCGGTCTTTATCATCCCCTTCATACAGTACTGTTATATTTGACTTTGCTTGCTTCAACACTCTTCCACATTTAGAAACTGTATTCTTGTCTGAATAAATAAGTCTGCTAAGAGCGTCTATTAAGTACTGGTATCCCCAGGGTCTGAAGCAATTTTTCTCTTTTTTTCCCTTCCATTTTTTGCCTGGTGAATCTGAGTTATAAAGCATATAGCGGAGAGGAGAAGGGTTGCCTTAGTAACGAGGCAGACCCAATCAGCTGCATAGGCTCCCTTGAGACAATCTAATTTGTGCAGCCGAAAGAGGCTAGAACAGGTGGCTAAGTTAATGTGCCAGACAGCTTAAAATATTACACACACACTCGCACACGGATGCATACACAAAATCTATCTGTGTACTTATAGATGAATGCAATTATCTTCGAGGTTTTGCAGAATAAATAGCATCTGGGTAACTCAGCCCCGTGAAACCCCCAAAGCAGCGGAGATACCGCAACAGCCGAGGAAGCAAAGCGGGGTGGGAGCGAGTGGGGCTCCTTCATTGCAGTCCTGCCAGACCTGCAGCCGCTCCGGGGAGGAGGGGAAGGGCTCCTCCGAGCAGGCACAGGCTGAGAAAGGGGTGTGATGTGTGCTTTCCCATCTTTACTGGGGCTTATGGGCTGCCTCCTGCTGATAGCGTGATCTGTTGTGCTGCTCTCCTGATTCCACAGCGTGCTGGAGCTCTCTTGCCTGACCCTTTCTGTACCACTTCACAAGGCTTTCTCCCCATGCCCGCGCCTCTGATTTAAAGTGAACTTCCACCTTTTCCCCACAATTTCTTCATAAATACAACTCTGAACATGTTTTATATTCTCCTCACTCCCTGCTCTGAGGATTCAGCCTCAGCCCGAGAATTTAGAGCAATTTGGATGCAGATCACATACCAGCTCCTAGCTCCTACAAACACAATCCCAAATCAGTTCATTTTGCAGTATCTCCAGGTTGGCTTTAGCCAAACCCAGAGAACAACAGGAATTCAGAGTGCACTGTGTGCTTAACATCTGCAGGGGATGACAGGAAAGTGTCATATGCACAGAAAAGTCCTGCAACAGAATGTGCTTTAGAAAGACTCTATATTATTATAGCACAGAGTGACTCTTAATTTCTTTATAACGTAGTGATATATTCCCATATAACTAATTAAATGAGACATTTGACAAAAAATAATAGCAGAAATGCAGTTAATGTAGTCTCTATTATAGTCCCTCAGCCAGAAATGCTGTGGGAACTGCCCTCTCACACCAGGTGTACACATATCCCAACATGTTATTATAACCTCAACACAGGCATGGTTTCTCTCCTTTTTCCCTACCTCTTGAGCAGATGAAATTCATTGCTGGCATGCAACAGAGCATTTCAATTCCAGGCTATATGGCTCCTTCACACAGTGAAGCACTTCTCATCCGCCTACATCAGGCTAAATATGAAGAACTCTGAATACTAAGATCAAGAGGGCTGTAAGGAAAACCGAGGCATGAGAACAAAAGGTAAGTCTGAGCCCTGTGGAAAAAAAAATCACAGTGAAGATAATGACATACAAACCATAAAGGATAAGCCACAAAAAGCTTGAAAGTTTTTTGGGTTTTGTTTTTCTTTTTCTGAATATGTTTGGTATGAAGAGAATGTGCCTTACAAGATTATTGATATACCTTTTGCAAGAATTATACCCATAGCTGCTTATGCTGTACCAATAAGCTATCTCAGTGAGGTGTAGAATATCACATAAGGTTTGGCTAGAAATCAGAAACTGGAAATGTGTAAGAGTCTTGTAATGAAATGAAAACCCTAAGTGGAACTAGGACCAATATTTTTACAGATTTATCAAAGTAAATGTATTGAGTGAATCTGTGTCAGAAGGATGCATCCAGAAACATAGAGGGAATACATATTGGAGAAAGGAACTTAAACATGGTCTCCTGACACTCAGATTAATGCCCTTGTTGCTACCTCTTACATCTTGCTGATCCACATTGTTTATACTTTTCATCCCTTTTCACTCTTAATAAGACAAAAACATGAAGAACATTCCTGGCGGGGGCATGCGTTACCTTTCTTAGGAAAATATACATCACAGTAGATTGGTAGGGAGAGGAAGTTCTTCCTAAGTATAGATTGTAGGAGTTACTCTCACCACTGTTTTTGGAAAAAGTGTTAATGGGATGCTTTAATTATACTTAGAAGGCCAGCTAGTTAAGTATTTTGCTATCTATATTATGCAAATTCTGAGTCCCTAGTGACACAGTAAGTGCTTTCCAAGGATGGTATGATCTGATCTCTGATTAGGCAACGTCTTTTTAAAATGAATGGCAAGTATCCACCAAAAATCCCATCTGCAGAGCACATCGTAATGTAAAACCATCTGTGTAATAAAGTAACCAGCGTAAGTTGAAGACAAAAAAAAACCCAACCTGGTAGATAATGCTTATGTGTATTTGGAAATGATGCATCCTAGAAAGAAAACTTCAATATCAATTTGTTTTAAAATACAGTTAAAAGATATATACCCACACCCCCTCAAAACCTGTGACCACATGAAGCGGATCCTCACCACTAAACTCAATGTGATCAGCCTATGCTTATAGACATTGAAGCAAAGCTAGAAGGTCCTTCCTAACCATTTAAATAACCTGAAATATTTTGTCTGTAGACTTGGTAGGCAAATCAGGGATTTGTTCAGTAGCGCTCCATCATTCACTAACTTTTAGAGCACCAGCATCTGTGAGTGGCATTATGGAGAGCAGCTGCTTTATTTCCAAAGGAGTATATATCAGGAGTATATATCAGGAGTATATATCAGTCAACCACCTGCACCATGCCTTATTCATACAAAGAGCAGAAATGCCATTGTTTAGACTATAAAGATGTCTCCGACAAGGAGGAATACCCAAGTAACAGAGCCTCAGGAGAGATTTGTGCCACCTAACCTAGACATTTAGATCTGAGCTCACCACTAACTCTCCTTTTACTGTAGTCAGTGTCAGAAAAGACGAACTTATTAGACATAACTCATTTCAGCTGAAGGTATAGTTCTGAAGTTCAGATGAAAGATTAATATCTCCTAGAAATACTCTTTTCTCTTCATTGACTGTAAAAAATATAGGTAAGTGCTTCAGAGGGATACAGCTACTGTGTAAATGCTTAATATTTGTTGAGACCAAATTCCTTTTCCCATGCCCCTGTTTGATCTTTCAGGGAAGTGGATCTTAGCAAAGAGATCTTGAGCGGCAAGAGATCTACCCTGCCCAAGCAGTTTCCAGCTCATCAACGTGAGTTTCAAAGGTGCTTCCCTCCTCCGCCCTACATCTGACATCTGAGCAGAATTTGACGAAGCATATTTTAAACATGCACTGTGCAAGAATGGAAGGAGGAAACACATTTGAGTAAAAACAAAACGTACTAGTTTTGTGATGAGTGGCTCTGTGCTTTTATTGTGTTCTGTAAAGCTATTCAAAGATCAGATCCCTAACATGGTCAAGACATGTTCAGTGACTGAATTTATGCAGTAATAGGGGAAAATAAGAACCACTCAGTCGGAAAGCAGAACTCTGGAGTACTATCTGAATACTGCCTTTCTACCATTGTGAAGAAAACTGCCATCATGAGCAAATACATTATGGTCATCTCTGTCTGTCCTCGCAGTGCTGGTTTAGAGCCCCCAGCTGAGAAGGCAGCTGTGCAGAGCAAGTAACTGGTGAGCACGGCAGGAATCCTCTGCTCTAATGCTGCTCAAAGAAATTAATGTTTTCTTTCTGTTGTCATTATCACTGCCAACCATGTAAGTGTTTTCCTTGGTAGGTGCACAAAGACTGGGCTGGTTTGGCCTTGAAGACGTGAAAGCTGAGACGTCCTTTTTTCACATGTTTGCAGCTAGTACTCAGGATAACACAGAGATTTTAGCCACCAAATCTTCTGAAGAAACTTTTTGAAGCCTTGTACTGGCAAAGGAGGAAAAAGGAATCAAAAAGCACCATTTGTTGTATTCCTACAGGTACTAGTCACTATATTAAGGTTGCAAAATACTTTTCATGCTAGATCTATGTTTCCAAATGGTTGGCTTCTGGGAACATGACCATTATGAAAATGCAAATTTCAGTACACTAATTGGTTTCTGAATTATGTAAAATATTTCGTGTATTTAAAATGCTGGCATAAAGAGTCCTCAAGAACATATGATTAATTAGCAGACAAGTATGAAAAACAACTGTGTTTTTTAAACCAGGTCCTTACCTAATCCTGTGATGAAATCAATCACTGTGGGAAGCACTCAAATGACATATAGAAATCAGAATGATATGATCAAATTAAATTTACACTACACATGATTTCCAGATAGGTAGAAACAAGTGTGGTATCAGAATACTAGTGCTGATATATAAATAATTCTCCCTGAGAATATGCTCTTTATTAAGCTTGGAAAATAATCCTAAGTGGACAGAGGGAATTAAACTGCTCTCTTAAAATAACAACAGACCCAAACCAGTATTTTTCCCTTCAGCCAAGTAAACTGACCAAAATCTGCAAAAGATGTGGAGAAGAATAAGATCCCAATAATTCTATGCCATATTGGGGTAGGTGAGAAGAAAAGGGAGATGACAAATGGGAACAAAACAAAACAAACAAAAGAACCCCAAACAAACAAACAAGCAAAAACAAAACCGCAGCAAAAACTCAAGGAACAAGGAGTATCATAAATTCTTACAGTACAATCTATCATTGCATTATTAAATCTCACTTTATTAAAGCTAAAGTTCACTCAAGCCAACAACCACCCTAACCTGAGACATCGTCACTGTTTAATCATCCACACCAAGCCAACCCAGCACTTTTAATTCCTCCTCTGACACACTCAAATAATATCACTCTTAAGTCAAGAGTCAGAAGTCTGCTGCAGCTAACCTCCTTTTATTTCCCTTTTTCTCCAAAAGCTAATTTGTCAGGCGGTCATCATCAAAGTTCGGTCTGTGGGCCACTACTCTGTACCTTAATTTCAACTATGTCAGGTCTTACTGTGCATCCCTGTACTGACTACTCAGACAAACTACTCACTCAAAACTGTCAATACTAACTCTAATGGCAGACCAGTAATCTTAATGGAAAACTGCATGTTTACGTGGGAACAGACCCCAGTAGGAATGGGAATGCCAGCCACAGGGCAGGATGTGTAATTCAGCAATATTGTCCCCTTTTCCACCTGAAAAGCTAAAGGTAGATAGCTTCTCATTTCCTTTGTTCATATTGATATAGTAAGGGGTAGGAACAAAACCCAATTCCACTTCATTTTACTTTTAAACCTACTTTGCAGATTACAAAACAGACTCCCCCCATCTGTAAGCAAGATGTTCTTGGTTTGGTCTCCATCTAATTCTGAGCCTAATCAGAGCCTAATCTGGCTCCACGAAATACATCTTCAAACATTTGTCCCTTTTCTTCTCTTTCCCTAACATTGAAGGTCTGGGAGGACCAGGATCCTCCTAATTGGTACAGTACCAGCAGCTTCTGCACTCTGAAAACATTACTACTTCTTTTTGCCAAATGAACAGAGTCTAAACCCAAAATGCTGAAATACAATTTCTATTTCCTTCCTGCTTAAGGCTTCTCTTCCACGTGGTAGAAAATTCCAGCAGTTCCACTAACATGATGTTCCAGCTCCAACAGTCATTCCTCTTTTTTTTTTTTCTTCATCCACAGCTTAGCCAAACACTGTTTCTACTCTGATGTTTACTAAATGGAGACTAACTGAAGACACTTGCTATTTTTCCTTATTGTGTAGGACAGACTGACTTTATACCTTTTGAAAGGTGCTAGAAGATTTTGTGCGCAAAGACATTATAATCCTATTTGCCGTCAAACACTTTTACTGTAGTCCTGCTCAGATACAAAATATTAAACCCAAATATCAGAGTGTGGAGATCACCAAAGGATAGCAGAATGAGTGGACCAGGCAATATACAAAGCAGAAGACTTCTTCCTGGGAACTTAAGGTCTATGTTCACACAATACATAGAACTGGTAGAAAAAGGAAGAACAAGTAGAGGGAAAGAGAAAGATTTCTGACCAAAGTGGTAATGAGAGAGAAAAGCATTAGTAATCAGTGACTCTGTAGCAGAACAGGTGGTGTAATTCAATCTGTTATGAACAAAAAGCACAAAATCTTAAAGACATTGTACTGGTGAAAGCATTTGTTTCCATATAATTGTGATTTAAAACATTTTATATCTCTTGTGCCCTGAAAATGTCTCTTAAAATAATTAGATAGGACAGCACTGGAAGAGATAATTACTCCAGTCACTGGCTGCAATGTTTGATTGATGCTATGAGCCTTGACAAATGACAAATGTGTCACAAGTCATAATTTTGAAAGTTGGTGGGTATATTTTTGTCTAACCTTAGTGTTCTCAACCAATGTTCTCAACCATGATCACTACTCAACACCACAGAGCTCTGCTTAACTATACTTGTTGTTCAATCGTATTACAGCTTTGAAGGGTAACCAGTTTAGAGAAATGTGCTCATAGCTAGGCACACTGAGAATTACCAGACCTCACAGCCCCCAAACCATCTAGCCTTATGCAAAGTGCAAGTAGGAGAGAGTCTTGGAGTTTGAACTTCAGCCTTACCAGTTTTGGGTTTGAGCACACAGAGGAGTGA
Source organism: Aramus guarauna (assembly GCA_013400195.1). Classification (NCBI taxonomy): domain Eukaryota; kingdom Metazoa; phylum Chordata; class Aves; order Gruiformes; family Aramidae; genus Aramus; species Aramus guarauna. Next base: position 215,420 of record VXBL01008646.1, read on the forward strand.
CATTTAACTATTGATCCTTCCCAAAATGCTGAGCCAGAAATGTATACTCCATCACTCAAGAGAAGGTGGAACTGTATCTTCAAGTGTGGTGTTCACCTGAACTGATTATTCTCCACAACACAGAAGATCACGTTATTATGACTAATCTATAGATTTCCTTTACATTTAATAAGACCTGTCAGATTAAAAAAGACTATTGCACCGTGACTACGTTAGTGTTTCTGATGTGGGCATTATATCTAATCTTCCCAGAACATTCAATTAAAAAAAAAAAAAAAAAAAAGGACTGAGTATAAAGATGAGAACTTTTAAAGCGTGCATGAATTTTGAGAGCAAATTAGAACCATTTCTCACAAAACATGGCAAGGTTGTATCATTTCAAACTATACTGTACAATAAGGACACACTAAAATGTGAGAAATTACAGCATCTAGAAGACCTCTGTGTACTAGTATATAATACAAACCACCATTACCACTTGCACAAAGACAAAAATGTACCTTTGTGTTATTAATACTGCAGTGACACCATGGATGTGGTTTTACACTAGAATCCACATGGTTAGAAAACAGGACAAAGAAAGAAAGCAACAAGTGGTTTAGGTTGAAATGCAATTATTTACATCTCTGAACTTATATGCACAGAATATGAACTTAAGACCAACAACTAACATGATGCAGTGTTTTTATCTGGGAGACAAAATTACCACCAGTTCAACAGCATATTTATAGGAGGATTTAAAAAATAATACTCTATTATTAAAGCAAAAAAGGCTCCAATAAAATGTTAGCTTAAATAAATTGGCTGGAGTTATCTATGCTTTTTTTTTTTTTTTTAATAGTGATGGCATAGAAATAGCAAGTTATGTTTCATATATAATACCCAAAAGTACACATTTGATTTTCTTTTAATGTTAATCTCTGTTTCTTGTGTTTCACTGACACTGTGAAGATGCTTTAATAAAAAACCCAAACCACATATAGATACAATCCATTGGAAAATCTCTCACATGAGGAAAGGCTGAGAGAGCTGGGACTGTTCAGCCTGGAGAAAAGAAGATTCAGGAAGATCTTATTAATGTACATAAATACCTGGAGGACTGAGCCAGGCTCTTTTCAGTGGCGCCCAGTGGCAGGACCAGAGGCAATGGGCACAAACTGAAACACGGGAGGTTCCCTCTGAACATCAGGAAACACTTTGTTACTGTGAGGGTGACTGAGCATTGGCACAACTTGCCCAGAGAGGCTGTGGAATCTCCATCCTTGGGGATATTCAACAGCCATCTGGACGTGGTCCTGGGCAACCAGGTCTAGGTGTCCCTGCTTGAGTATGGTGGGTTGGACCAGATGACCTCCAGAGGTCCCTTCCAACCTCAACCCTTCTGTAATTCTATGATTCTATGAGCATAACAGAGACAAAAGAAAAGAAAAACTGATTTTTTCAGATAAGTACAAGTAAAGTAAACAAGATTCCCTTTTATTATTGTGGTTATTTTTCACAAAAGAGTAGCACTAGATCTCCTACATTATTTTAAAAAGATTATTAAGGTATACTGCAAGGAGAAAGACAGATGTATTCTAATGCTAAAAGACACAGGAAAGCTTCTGATAAGCATAGGAGATGCAGAGATTTTATCTTTTTTCCAAGCCACATAACAGTGAGATTTACTGGAGGCAGATGTTAAACACACAAACACCTCCCCCCC
>VXBL01008646.1:225570-341686 GCA_013400195.1 Aramus guarauna
AAGAGGGAGATCAAAAGGGTCCCAATGTCCTAACACAACTCAGCCTTTACACTGCAGTCACTCTCTATTAAAACCCTTAGTGACCTGCCCTGATAGACACGGTGCTGTCCTGGATCCACATGTTCTCAGCTGAGAAAGGCATGGCTACTAAGAGTACCACCTCTGTGGCTTTTGAGGACCCTGCAATCCACTTCCCTTGCCCTTGAAACGGCTGCTCAGTAACCTGCGCTAGCACCCTGGCCATTCCGCTTTACTCTCCATCCCCTGCTGAACTACAGCATAATTTACGTACAGATTCATCCAGGGATTTGTTTACACTTATAAACACTCATAGCAGTCTTAAATATCCTTGATAGTCCCTTTCTTATAAGTTTGTGTATGTCCAATTTATTCCAACACCCTTCTGGATTTAATCTGTATTTTTTTCAGACCTCCTCCTCTCTGTGGTTGAATGATGTTACATGAGGAAAGGGGAAGGAAAGGCTAATATAAATATATATATATGTATATATATATATATATATATATAATTCCAGGCTAATTGTAGTTCAGTAAAGATGGGTCAAATTTTAGCAAGATTTTATCCTCAAAAAAGTCAGAAAAGTAAATATTTTTTTTCAGTGTTTTCAAAACAAAACATCTTGATTTTGTCTCTTTAGTTCCCCCACCTGAAGAGTCAAAATTAGGTGGTGGGAGGATGTGAAAAATGTTATCCTTTCATAAAATGTGGGATTAGGAAGGGAAGTAGTAGTTGTAACATTCATTAGAGTGTGTCAAGAATTAGTATTTATTCAATATTCTCATGTTGCTCTGGAACATTTAGCGTGAGCTTCTTTGTCCTTCAGAATTTCCAGACAAGCACCAACTGTATCTGTGGCAGAAATAGCAAGACACCTCGAGAAAAACTTTACAAAAATTCATTGGGAAAAAAAAACACAAACAAAACAACAACAACAACCAACCAAGCAAACAAAAAAACCCCCACCAAGAATAACCAAAACCCCAATTATCCATATAGATAAAAGAGGTTGAAGGCAGTCATTGCTTAATTCAATACCACTCCTTAAGTAACTGCACAGAAAGGTAATTTTCTGAAAACTGAAATCAATTACCAACAAGTTTTCAGCAACAAGCCCATACATATCTGCACAGTTTGTCTACAACAAACTTTACAGCCATAAAGGCAACCACAGGAACATATTTTTACAGAGATGTCAGTTTACTTAGAAATACCCCAGTAACTTGTAATGAAAACTTTTGTATCTGGATACCTTACAACGTATTACCTCAACTACTACTTATTCGTGATCTGGGATGAAATATATGCTCTCCCTTTGCTTGAACGTGTCAGCTAAGAGAATAATGAAATGTGCCTAGCTGAGAACATATTTTCAGCATTAATTGTAGAATAATATTCATATTCTATTGTTTATGATTGTTGGAAGATTGCCAGTTCCTTTTTTTCTTGGGTAAAGTCCTGAAAGATATTTTTCATTGCAGAAATATGAGTATTATAGACGCAATAGATAGATTCAAACAACAGATATGAGCAACAGCAACCATACCATGTTTGTTTGTAATCAGTTTGTATAAAACTCTGTGAGGTCCAACTAAGCATTAAGTTATTAAAATCAACAGCAAAATGATCCTCCAAGATTTATTATACAAGAAAAAAAGAGCACAACATTGTACTTTTGATAACATTGGCAGGTCATCTTGGAAGACAGATTTCTTTTCCAGAATGCTAATTTAAGCATTTCAGATACTAGCCACAATCTATGGACAAACTGCAGTCTTTCTAATTATGGAAGAGATGTTAAAAGTTACAGCACAAAGAATGTTTTAGCTATCTCCTCTATCACTGTCACCCTAATTAAAGATTCTTCCTTTTTTTACTTTGTGAAGTAAAAACCCATTTATTTTATTGAAATAAAAAAGTATGGGGTTTTTTTAAAGACTTCAGAGGAGAGCTCTCTGGTGGAAGATCAGCATGGTTCCAGTCTCTCCACAGGGAAGATTACCTCTGTCACCTAATCCTTGGTTTACCTCTTCGTTGCTTCCTTCTTTCTTTAGAGTTGAGATCAAGTAGCTTTTGAAAAGAGAATAGAAACAGAGAGCAAGCCAATTCATTGCTACAAAGCCAGTACTCTCATCAATTCCAGCAACTAGATTTTTAATTTTGTTTTGTCCTTTAGTGGTTTTGTCTGATTTTGCCCAACACTTTACAGGGTTGAGGGGACATTTGGTGCACCTTTTTAAATTTAATTAGGAAATGTTGTAAATGGTGTTGGTTTTGAAAGCCTTATCCACTGCTGGCTAGGAAACTGTTCAAACAGTTCTGTTTGCGGTTTCTGGAGGGGGGGGAGGGGGGGGGGAAAGATAGAGACAAAGCACCCCTTTGATAACAACTGCCAAGAGAAAATAAAAACCTGATTTCAATCCATAAAAAAAAATACCAAAACAAAAAACCACAACTATTTTTTGCATTTTCCAAAATAAAATTCAAAATTTTCATTTTAAGTCAAATAAAATGCTTTCAACAAAATCACAGATTTTTTTAGACTTAATTTATTGCATAGTAATATGTTTTGGAGTACTTCTAGGACACTTTTTTTTTTTGTTGTGGGAATGCCTTCCTGAAGTTGTGGAGTTTTTTAAATACTGTGAACATGATCTCATTGAAATTGTATTTTCTACTATAGTTCTTTCCCATTAGCCATTTCTAGGATAAGAAAAAGACATCAGTTAAGGGTATATACTACTGCCTTCATACCCACAAAGAGGTGATTCTAGTTACCTTCCTGCTCTTTGACCGTCAGCCCTTTCTCTGCTGTAAGCCGCCTTGCCAGGCCAAGGGATAGGCTTGCCCTCAACAAGTGAGCAGTCCTCCTTCCAATTCTGCCACAGAAAAGCAAAGCAAGGGAACTTTCCTTTGTCACATCTAACATCAACATGAAGTAAAATAATGCTTTTCATGTTTATTACTAAAATACACCAAAAAAAGTTATGCCGAACCTTTTACATATGATCCCTGATAAGAAGGATTAGGAGCACACCAAAGATAACATCAGCAGGATGCAGTAGCCTCCCTGCAGCTACCCATGCAAATGGTAGAAATATTCACCTTATAGATGGCATTTCAGTGACAGCTTTCAGAAGACGACTCTGCTATTTCTTTGCTTTCTTTGACACTTGGCTCATTAGGGTAGTCACCATTCCATGCTGGCTCCAACCAGCAGGAGAGGAGGTGATTTTCTTATTTCCTACAAATGGACATGTGTCCTCAGCTAACTTAGCCTGACTAGCTTTGAAAGACCCCTGAACTTTTTTGCCTAATACCTAGAAACAAGAGAAAAACTACATAACAAATGCTACCCAGAATCCTAAGGACTTGTAGTCGTTTTATTTTCAGTAAAAAACACTCAGTAGGAAAAACACATTGGTCCAGGTAAAATAAGCCCAACTTCCACTTAAGTGAAAAGCAGAGATTTGCTATGTATAAACCAGTTAATCTGTTTTGATTCTTCTACTTTCCATCTCCAACAAAACTAATGATGTTAAACTACATAAACAGATTTCCCTCATGAACATGTTATACGCAAGGTTACTGGTGACTTATTTTACCAGTATGGCCTATAGATGTTTTTACTGAACTGGTTGAACTAGCAAATTTATCTCAGATTCTGGGATAGCTGCTGCTTCCTCTAGAATTTCAATCTGAATTCAGATTCTCTGGAGAAAATACTGCCTTCTGGTAGCCAAACAAAAAGAGTATGTCAAGCATGGTGCAGACCTGACCCATGAAGGATGGTGTTTTCATTAAAAACTGTAGCTGAAATGTCCTGTCCAACTTCTGGATTATGGTGTGAGGGCCTGCAGCATTTGGACCATATCTCTTCAAGAGTATGCAGCAGACACACAGACACACAAACACGGTCTCAGATTCCTTGGTTGAGTCCCAAGGAGCAATAGCAGCCAACAGACATCACTTCCAGGTCTTGGGTAAGTCTCAATATCATCTCCTCACAAAAAAAAAAAAAAAAAGACACTGATAGTACTAGGAGTCTTCTCAGTTTTAGCTCTTCTTTCTTTCCCTTGAGAAATAAAAGTAAAAAAGCCATGCATTACTTTAAGACAGCACATTGCAAACTCTAGGGAACACTTTAGCTCAAGAATTTAGAACTAAAAAATAGAGGAAAAGGCAATTTTGGAAAGCAGCTAGGATGATGAGGAAAGTAACAGCTGACACTCTTAGCCTAGCTTGAATCTCTCTCACATATGGTACTTTGGCATCAGTGATGCCATGGTCAATTGCCAGGTGAAGGGAGCATTAAATGGTCATGGCAGTCTCTCTCAAGCAACAATCAAAATGAGGTAGGAAAGCAAAAGTTAGCTGAGAGAAAAGGTAGATCAGACAGGAAGACTGAAAATAAGCAGAGGAAGAAAAATGAGGGGGACAATATACTGCATAAATTTGGGGAAAAGTAAGGAAGGAAAATAATACGGAAGGACAGAAACAGAACAAAGACACTGAAAAATAAAAAATATATAAGAAATAAGCCTAAAGAACAGGGAAGATGAAACAAGAAACAAAACAAAAAAAAAAAAGAAGAAGAAATAATTTAAAATTAAAAAATTGTGTAATATTGAAATATCAAAATGTTGTGTTAAACTGTGCTGGGTTTGGCTGGGGTAGACTTAATTTTCTTCATAGTATGGGGCTATGTTTTGGATTTGTGCTGAAAACAGTGTTGCTAACACAGAGATGTTTTTGTTACTGCTGNACATAAACCAATAATGAACAATTCCACGTTTATGATGATCACCACCTATTTGAATGGACGTATCTTCCTGGAGTATGACCAAATCAAAACCAACTAAATCACTCCTCTGCTTTGCATTTAGGAGTCAGAAATACAAAAATAACATTAGAAATTAAGCCTTTAAAAGCTCTTTCTTCATACAGTCTGATAGGCGACTGAAGTACAGTGGATAAATATGTTAATAAGAAGAAAACAAAGGCAACTAAGAAGCTTTTGAATCTGAATAATCAAAAGCAGGATTAATTTAAATCAGAAGTTAGTTGTATATAGTTGTACATTTTCACGGTCGTTAATTATTAAAAGACCAATGAGAAAAACATCTTCAATTTAACCCTGTATGTCTTTCTAAGAAAAAAAACCCAGACCTCTAATCAGCAACAGATCAATGCAGGAGCAAGTCAGTACAAATAAATGGTCTGCCTACGCAGAGATCAGTTCATTTTGACCAGGAACAACAGCATGTAATCTATTAATAAATTTTAATACTTAGATTAGGACATAGGCCTTAAGGCCATACATGAGGACAATGGCCAACTATTTTATTCACTCGTTGAATTATGGAAACCCATTGGTCCAATATTCAGAATAAATGTTTCTCTAGCCTTGAAACTTCCACAGGAAAGTGCAAGTTTACACATATATACTGAGTGTGTACTTGTACCAATACAGAATTTCTCAGTCACATTGGTTTCAATGTGTCAATTCAAACCACAAAGAAATATTTTTGTAAAAAAAAAAAAAAAATCATGTGAGTTAGAGGTTAGATCTATCAATTGAGCAAGATTATTCTTCATATTTTTAATAATGGAATAATTTGCCAAGACTTTATTCCTTAGGACCTACAGCCTTAAGTCCACAACCTCAGCCTCCTTTTGCAGTTCTCTCTGCAGCCAAACCTTGATAAAAGAAATACTATTTGTATAGAAACTGCAAGGAATTGCAGACAAAGCCAGATTAACTATATACATATGAGTAGTAGAAAATGTAGGAAATTGTGTTTCTCTGACTCCGAGACACAAATATTTCTCCCATCAAGAGGTACATATAGATGTCTTTATTTATTTTCATTCACCATGGATGGTCTTCATGACAAAAGACATATGACTAGAGGTGAGAATCCGTTTGACAGAGAAGAGGAAGAACATCCCAATATACTGATTTATCGGACCTGAGAAAAAAAGTTTTGAGTTTTATTTGAAGAGGATCAATGGCATTTTCCTGTGAAAAACAAAATAACTTGTCATTGCAGGTCTAAAAATATGCCAGAATTCCATCTGCCAGTCTATAGTTTTGACAACATATACTAGAAACGTAGTATATTTTTTTTTGCAAGAGGAGAAGGAATGTGAATAGCATACCCCAAATGATTTCAAACTCTTAAGGTGTTTATATATACACACATTACTAGAGTGAGTATATATGAAAGGTAGAAAGAGTTTTTAGATTTTGCCTCTGGACTTACACCCTTTTCTAACCATTAGGAAGGGCCTGCCAAATTTTCATAGGGAAGGGAGGGGCAGACAACCTATACTCTGCCTGTACGCTGAGGGATTCCTGTCTTCTGAAGCATCTAATGTTGGTAGCTGTCTCAAGCGGGCCATTCACACATATCTGGTCCAGTACAGCAACTCCTAAACACCGAAATAGAACTAGATATTTATAGATGTATGCAGTTTTAATGGGAGAAGAAGCAAGCGGTTTATCAGCCTACAGAACTGAGATTATTCACAGGCTGATAGGCTATATTTGAATAGAGAACAAGGAAGGACTAGGAAAAGAAAGAAGAGAAAAAATGAACTGACTGTAGAGTGATACAGAGAGTTGATTATGCGTATAAATAGTCTCCAGAACAGACAACTCTTTCAAATTTTCATAAGACCAAATTCACATTCTTCCAAAGTAAAATGAGAGTTACTGCTGAGTTCATGCTTTTGATGTGTAGAAACATCCAAAACATGCTCCAGAACACAAAGTACTCTAATGAAAATAACGTTATCACAATACTTTTCTTCAATATAATGTTCTTAAATATTTTACTGTATGATTTAAATGCTGGAGAAGGTAAAAGCTGGAACAGACACAATTATTTCAGTGAAATGACTAACAGTATCAGCTCTCAGAGTTGCCTAAAAAGTCCATTATGGGACTAGCAAACTGGATTCACAGGGATCTAGGGATGCAATGACAAGTTTTAATTTTCTTCAAGTAAAAGCCTATGACATATTTCAGAAGGTTTCTATATAAAAGGAATTAATGACTCCTCTTTAATGAAAAGTATTGATTCCTTGAAGAGTACAGATTACAGGTGCAGAAATGGATTATTCAGGAGTTTTGTCGTGGCTGAAAAGTAGAACATATTTCAGGCAATGTTCCCACTGTTGTTATATGGGATGTCCTTGAAAAGGTATGGTAATTGCTTCAGATTACACAGATATACTTCTTATTTTTAGAGGGCTGATCTTGTAAAGACTCATCGCACTGGTAAGCAGGGAGAATGAAAAGACCTGAAGTACAGGGAAAACTAGTCACTGGAATCTTTTAGGGTCTTAAACTTTATGGAAATACTAATTCAGAGACCACAGTGTAGTGCTTTTAGCCCATCCCAACTGGAATATGGAAGTGTGAATAAACCAGGAAGGAATATGTGTTTTAACAAACTGTGATGCACTCGAGGTGTCTCAGAAGTCCCTGCCAATACATCATGTCTACCTCTGGGTTCACTGCACTAGCAGAGATGGAGCCCAGAGCTTCTCAGTCAGAAAGCACAGCTAGCTAGCATCCAGTAACTGCTGGATTTATTTAACGGCCTAGGACATGTCATTATGTCATACCAACCCCATCAGCTGGTCAGCTTATGTGCCAGCTCATTAATTGCTGTGGAAAGAATGATCTCATATGGGTTGTTGGCATTATTTGGAGGTTTTGTTTGGGTTGGGGGGGTGGCGGGTTGCACAGATATTTGGGTAAATCGGCTGGCAAACATGTATTGTGCCTCTTTGAAATTACTGCAAATTCATCTCTGTAATTTATAGGACTCTACTTCCATCTGATGAAAGGTAACAGAACCACCAGCTACTTTTACTCCTACCTGTATTCACCTCATTAATCTTCTTAATAGACCTATCTCTTTACACTCTTCTTGAAACTGAAAATGATGTGTACACTACATTTAATCATCGGTGTGCCTCAGGGAGCAAATAACTAAAACAAACTTAGGAAAACTGCAGAAAAATCATGCATTGAAAATTGTAAAGAAAGAATTCCCAAAATCTGTTCTGTGACCAAACAGGCAGGAAAACACAAGACATCAGACAAGTTTCTATCGTAGCTGATTATAAAGAAAAAGTTGTGGAATCAGTGTTTAACATTAAAAGTGCCTTACTGGAAAAAATTCAGAAGGTGCTTGCAACATAAACCAGCTCTTGACAACTCAATATCTAATGTCAGAGCCAGTATTTTATTCATTAATAATAATAATAAAAAAATGCAAAATTACTATATACTGCCTTCCATCCTTGAATTTGCAGAATAATAAACTTCTATGTCCTAAATGAAAGCACAGTGGCATCAATAGACCTTGGCCCAGATATTGATAGAAAGTAAAAACAGGCCTAGACTCAAATCATCCCCAGAAGGCAACTATTTAAAATCCAAGCCTGAACCTCTATTTTAAATAGGTATAGCTATCATGTACTGATAGGAGATGAGAAAGTTATGCAGAAGAAACATGGGGAGGAGACACATGAAGCAGCAAAACCTATCACATCTAAGTACTCATTTGCCTGAATTAGTAACAATCGGTAAGCCCAGTAACATGCACATACAACCTTAATAAAAGTAATGTTTTGTTTCCTCATCTGATCTTCTGTTCCTTCTGAAGCAGGAGCTGGCCAGCCTGGATGTCACTAAGAATTGCATAGCTGCGAAGGGACCCCAAGTTTGCCAGTACCCTGAGGTGGGTCTGTCAGCACCTATTTCTCAGAGCAAGTGCCCCCAGAGCCATGCTGTGCTTCGCAAGCTCCAGAGCCAGGCTGCACCACAACATGAACAAGAATAAACTTTTTAAAACAGAGAAAGCTCAGAATGAAACAGATTATAAATAAAAATGTTTTATAAACAAGTCCCCCCAGTCCACTGTGTCCTTGTAGTGAGATCCTTTGGCTCTAGGCCTGATCTTAGTTCAATAACTCAGTTGTTTTTTGGACAAGACTGAGATTTGCACAGTACTGAAGTTTGCACAGTCCCCTCTAGGTCTCTTGGGGGAAAAAAAAAATCTCATGACCCCTGGGGCTTGGCTTTTTCTGCTCCCTATTTTTTCCCAGCTGTCTTCCACTGTCTGTTCTGCTGCAGGCTCCTGGCTTTTTGTTGTCTTTCACATGCTCTGCCTGCCCTGCTTCACTCCCAGCAAGGGTGCCCCTCAGCTATGCATTGCTGCTCCCTTTGGAGGGTCAGTAGCCCCTTTCCTCCAGAAGGCTCCACACGATCCAGCACCAGCCGCCGGGGTGAGAAACCCTCAGCCTCCCTCCCCAACAGTTAGTCACAGCCTCTGGTTAGAAACAAGCATTCTTTAACAAAATAAAAAGCAAAGATATAAAATGATCAGCATCCACCATGAACCTAATCATGATCTTCCATCACTTGAGTGGCCCCTTTCAAGCTCTGCTACCTGGGCTGAAGTTTTGAGCGTGTAATCTTGACCAGCCGCACTTTGTCCTCTCCATCTCCATCCTGTCCACCAGTGCATTTGACAGATGCCACAGTTTTCTTCATGCCCTCCCTCTAGCATATATTTAACCCGCTGCCAGAAAGCTCAAGTGGCCTCTTTGGACAGCAGCAATTCGGCATATGAAATGCAGAGAGATGTCCCTACTGCAACTGCAAAATGTTCCCCAAGATTATCACCGTAGCTGTTTGCTTTGGCAGCCACTTCTCAGTCTGATTTTTGCTACACATTTTCATTACGCATTTGAACTCTGGTCCTGGTCCTCTTTAATTCAGCACGAAGCACCAACTTTTTCTTAAGTTTTAATCAACATCTACCAGAACGGGCACACCTATGTGCCCCTACGCTACTGATGCTCCCCCTTTACATCTCCAGAACTGCTTTTCATTTGCTGAGTAATTCACTCACAGATCTTACCTGTCAATACCTGCAGAAGCACATCAGGCTTCTGAAGAGCAGATATTTTATTCACATTGACACTCAAGGGCACTCTTCTGTCTCATGAAATTGCTATCATATGCAACAGTACATGCTCACACTATACACAGAGCAAGGAGTGTTACAAATGCCAGGAAGACAAATGCATGGACTACATTTTTGAGAAGAGTTACAATTTTTTTGCCCTGCTGTATTTGCCCAGCTCTCCAGTAATTTTTAAACATAGGCACAATTGACAGAGTGTCTCCTGCAATGAGCACCGAGACTCCCAAGCAGCCATTTTGGTCTTCTCTCTGAAGCTTTCACAGAAATGCCACACAGAAAAAGAGCAATTTCCACTGCCACGAGTTCAGTAATATTCCATCTTCCCTGCTCTCCTTTCTTCCCCGCCATTGCTTCGTATTTTATTCCATCTTTTTAATGTCAAAAATGTAATTGTTGAAAAAGTCTGTTTAGAAAAATGCATTTTTGAAAAATGGTTAATCCTGCTTATCTGCATGTGTTAGCTCCTATCAAGTAAGCGATTAAGTCTATGAATCTCAGACCACGTCTCTGTCAAAGTGCAGAATAATTCTCTCTCATAAATAAAAGGCAATGATATAGTAATGTTCAGAGGACTAAAGCACACACAGGTTAAGATGTCTGCAATACCAGCCTTTGTTTAAGCACATCCAAGGAGGGAAATCAATATTCCTCAGGAGAGCATTTTGTTGGTACAGCTGCTGTTGCTAAGATTGGCTCAGTGTCGTGCTCTCATTAATACAGCCTAATGGCGACCATAAGATTGAGAATGTGCAGACAGACATAATGAATTTATACTAAAAACACAACAATGTAGAAATTTTAATTGCTTCGGCCTGATTGGGTGCTTTATATCTTGAAAGGATCATGTTTATATATTAGAGTTTAATGATATTTATGAATCACAAAATTAAGTCCTTCCTTGTAGCAATCATTAGCGTGAAAGCAATTGCTGCTGCAGTTTGTCCTTTAAGAGCTTCAGCACAAAGAAACTGTCATGCTGGAAAGCAGTTTTGCATTTTAGAGCAAATTGTTACTGTTGCAAAGAAAATGTAGGGTTTTGGTTATACAAGCATTTTTGCCAGCATTAAAATAACTGTTTGAAGCCCGCATCTCTCAGAGGAAGATACGTGCATTGTGCCCTACCATTCTGTGAAAGGAAAAATCCCTTTGTATCATGCGTTATCAGACCTCCTCACTCTCTCTCTAAACAGGCATGCTGCCCTGGTTGTCATTTGTCATTCAGCTGGTAGTTTCTCTGTCAGTGCTCTGGAAGCCTGAGAGATGCAGGCAAGAAGCATGAAAAAAAGCTACTGGAAAAAAATGTGAAAGACGATGCCATAGGGAGCTTGAGCAGAAAAAAAATAAAATAAAATTGAAGACAGAAATGATATCCAGGGAGCACAGAGCTGACAGCCTCAAAATGATTACTGATCAAACACAGGTTACAACCCTGAGAAAGAATCCCGGAGGTGAAATTTGACATCTCCCTCTGCAAAATGGCTGCATCGTGAATTAAGGAAACATTTGTAATGAGGCCTGATCATTAATTACAATCTTGCAACGAGAGTTACACAAGCATCAAGCATACAGGCAAGCATAATGTGCGAGCTGTACATACATGGACCAGAACCCTTCCTGCCCCATCCTTTCTCACTCAGCGGCATCTGACGCAGGCTGTGCCCGGTGTGATGCAGCACGGGACTCGCTCTGCCCCGTGGCCCCCGAGCCCTGTTTGCCCTTACTCCCTGGGACTTCAGCATCCTACAGTTTACACTAGTCGGATTTGTACATCAGTCTTTACTGCCATTTGTGCAAATTTGTTCAGTTGCTGTAGAATGGACAAAACCATCAATAAAGTTTTTTAATTAAAGCACAAAATTGCACCTTAGTAAAAAGTCCCAAACTCTGCACCGTGTATGCCTACCAATAATCAGACACAAGCGTGAAGTCTGTGAAGTAGCTGTCTCCACTCTCTTGACTAAGATGGTGTGTTTAGTGTCTGCTACTCCTCTATCAATTATCTGACTTTCATAAAAGTGTATTTAGTGAAAAATTATTTCATGGATTACCAGATTTTTTCATTAGACAGTCTGAGAGTGCATATAACCTGTGCAACATACATAAAGCTGCTTGGGCACATATACTACCTAATGATTGGATTACATTACAGCGTGGGTTACTCTGAGGCTCACTCAGGTGTTCAACAGGCTTGCTCGGTTCTCAGAAAGGAAAATGTGTACCTTCATCAGCTAAATTTACAGATGGAATTTAAACATCACAATATCATTTCATATCATCTAACATTTCAGCATCCTGCCTCCAATGCAAGGCTCCACACCATTTACACGTGTGCATCCGCTCCCCTATACAAGGAGGGAACTAAAACTCTAAAGGGAAGCTACAGAAAGGGAGCAGACTGAGCAGGCAGCCAATGGGAGCTGTTAAGGACATCCCACTTCTTTTTACAGAATAATCATTTTATTTTGAACTGTTGAGAACTGTCTTTGAGGATCTCCTCTGGGTTTCACAGCCTTGAGACCGCTTTGGAACAGATGCCTAAGACCTTTCCTTTAAAATGGAAAGTGAAAAGCGATCAGGTCTTTTACTGGATGACTGAAAAAGGCTATTTCCCCCATGCACACGCTTCTCATATGGTAACTTGGTGCTTGGAGAATACACACAGAAGATACATGGTCAGCTTAGATGTGCTATCCTTTGTAAAGATTTAGAAATCAATGTCTTGAATCATGCTTATGTGTACACACACACTTCTCCATTGTGTAATTACTCCTGTACTAACGATGCCATGAAAAGGCTAGTTGTTTCAGCTGACGAGACAGGGCACACCTTAGCCTAATATACAGAAGATACTAGTTTTCTGTATGCTTATTGTGCACACCACAGTATTCCTGTTTTTCTGGATGGCATTTATGTGGAAAGAAAATGAATTTATTATTGTCTTGAACTGAACGGTATTCAGGCTGTGCAAAATCAGAACACTGACAAACAAAAAACTCCCTGCATTAGTACAAATGGTAGTAGATCTTATCACTCCTAATAAAAGGATCTGGCCAGATACTCTATTTTACTCTGTGTCTGTCTGGGCGCAGCAAGGGACAGGATGCTGGGAAATCAGGGTCGGACACAGCGGGGCTGGTCCACAGTGATGAGCCAGGTCCAAGGCTAGGCCAGGAAGCCAGTCGCAGGCTGGAGCCCGTCTTGGTGGGGGCCATGGCCGGGTAGGGCAGGGTGTGGGGAGCTGGAGACCAGCCCTGCTGAGGGGTCACTGGGGCAGGGGCTGATGGTTCTGGGGGGCTGACATGGTGTCCTGGGCCCTGGGCATGTCGGGGAAGCCCCAGAGAGTGGGCAGGGATGGTCAGAGCTTGTGGTGTCCTGGTAGCTGTCTTTTGTGAGGATTTCTGAGAAGATCTGAGAAACCTACTTCTTCAAACGGGGCAAGAGCAGTCCTCACATCCTGAGAGCACTTAGGCCTGAGGCTCAGCAGGGGCTGAGCTGCCGGGCAGTGACTCAGTCGAGCCGTTCCTCGATAAGCCTCACAAAGCCCAGCCTGCAGAACTCAGGTGTTTCTGGGATCGGGTCACTCTGAAGCAGAGTCCTGAGAAGCATGTCCTTTAGTCTGCTGGTGTCAAAGGGGTCTAGCTCAGAGACCAGCATGCTCATGGATGACCACTTCTGGATGCCCACCTGGAAGCCTTGAGGACCTGGCTCTAGGTACTCATACCTGCAACCAGCGCCAACACCAGCCACGATGCGCACAAATTAAGGGCTAATATGATTCAAACTGCTCTGTAAAACTGCATCATAGGTATTTTTCAGGTTGGCAGCTCAAATTAAAGGTCGCTTGGGACTGAATTTCAGTTGTATTTAATGCTCCTTAAAATATTCGAGACCTGAAACACAAGTCCAGAGAGGCATATGTTGGGGTTTTTTTACTGTAATGTGGATGCCTCGGATGTCCTTGGATTCCTCTAAGTGCCTGTTTTCAGGAAACAGAACCAAGCCCTTAATATCCTCGCTACTTTAGGAAGTTATCTGTAAAATGGAGAAAACAAATTATTGCAAAGGCTTCTTATAAAAATTCATGTTTCCGAAGCTTTCAGATAGTTCAAAGTTTAAGGCAACAAATACTTATGAAGAATCTAACAATTTCTTCTTCAGTGCTTTAAAATAAAGTAACCACAAAGTAACACATTCAATGGAGAGAAAAATAAAATATTGAAGATCTACCCATTCAGCTTCTGGATTACAGGTTAATCTCTGCCCAGAGCAAGACTCATCGACCTATCCTGTTTAGTCTATGAAACTGGTGCACTTCTATTCAAAGAGGTCCAGTTATACTCTTTACATTTAAGATTTCACATTTCACATAGAATTTTGGTTAAGGTGTTTATTTTTCTGTCACAATATTTCTTTTATCTTAAAAAAATAACATTATGAAGTTTAAATTAGCTTTAAATGCCTTCAAACAATGTGGGTGTTTTTTTTCATTTTTTCTGAGTTAGCAGGAAGCCAATCCTAGACTAAGATAAAGACAGGTGTTTACAACAGCTCAGGTGTTTTCAGTAGCTTAATGAAACTGGTACAATCCGACGGGGGGGGGGGAAGCACCTACACTACGGGGCAGTGAGGTGTCCCAATTCTTTTTCCCCCAATCTTGATGAAAATTCAGTTATTCATTAGTTATGGATGCCAAGAAGAGACTGAGTAGAACTGGTCTGAATGGACACAGGTTACTTCCAGTAGTTCGTCAAATAGGGCAAAAGATTTTGATGTAGAAAAATAATGGTTTAGTGACTGGGATTTTTTGAGCAAGCTCTATTATTTAGAGAGAGTGCTGCGGCCTAGCTGGTTCCCCTGGAAAATGATTAGCACGCTCAGTTGCTTTCCCCTTTCCATTTCATTGCAGTGTAGCTGCAGACAGGCCACCTGCAGAGACGCTAATTCAATCTAGACAAGTGTTGCAAAGCAGAGTGACAGAACTGTGGCTGAACTATGTCTCTTCAGAGACAGAGTCCTACCACGAGCGCTGAGGAGATGTACCATCGGGGTGCAACGCACCGGCCAGAGGCAGTAAGACCATGCAACTCAGGTTGCTGCCAGAAGTGCTGGAGGGATTCCACTGAAAGGTGGCCCCAACTATACTGCAACACTTCCAGAAGGGTTTGGGAAATTAAATCTGTTAAACTATGTTGTGTAATCCAGCAGCCAGAAATACAGATTTGCAAGGTAGGACTCATGGGAGGGACTTTACATCTGCTGACAAAGAATCCCTGCAAAAGATAGTTTCATAAAGACACTTCCGAGTGTCTACTTCTTGTAAGATTTAAAAAAAAAAAAAAAAAAAAGGAACTGTTCAGGTTTTTAAGAAGACTGCTTGTGATTTGAGCCTGTGCAATGAAACAAATTTTCTAGTGAATCCTTCTCTGAGCAAGTTAGTCACAAATGGTGGCCAGCAATTAGAAAAGAAAGACATCACTGCACAAGTATCTGAGCAACCAGCAGAAGGAGTGTGCTAAACAGCAGATACCTGGAAGCAGTTGACCAATAACAAAACCAAATTAAATCAAAACACAACTTTTGTGGGGGTTGTCAGTGCAACGGCCCTGGAGTCATGAGAGTCTCGGACCCCCTGGTTCCTCCTTTGGTACGACTGGCTGTATTGTGCTACCTGGTAGCCCAAGGTGCTGAAAGTGAGCCTTGCCATTGCATCCCAAATAAGCAAATATGACCTCACAAACTAATTCAGTCATGATAAAAGCTGTGAAAGTATCTGCTGGATGTCCTCAAATAACCTTTACTAGCTTGACAGAAAGACCTTGCAGCTCATCCTCAAGCATTGTCTCTGCTTGACAAAATATAAAACAGGTTTGGAAACCCAGAAGACTGACTGATTGCTTGATTGCAATTAGACAATGCAATATTATTCTTCTGAAGCAAATGACTTGCAAAACAGCACTTATGTGCAGGTGACATGGCCCTTCAGTCTCATTCTGTTCCCCAGGAGAAAGTGGGAAACGTGGACATGGCAAAGGCCAAAGTGAGTCTTCTGGATCCAAGCCTGAGTTAGGAGAGGCTGCTGGACCTGCCGAGAGCTGCAGCTCAGTCCAGAGTCCAGGGAATCCTGGGAGGGGAGGATGGACAACACAGGACACCTGCTAGAAGCAGCTTTTCAGCGGGTAACTCAGAAATGGCGTATGACTCTTACAGACAGCTTAATCGGAGAAGACTGGACACGCTCCAGAAAAGCCCTGCTCACACCTTTATGTAGAAATGGCCCAGCAGTGAGAACTGCTGGTGTTGTTTCGCTGTTTCCAGGTAATCAGGGCTGTGCTTGTGTTAGCTGAGATCATTTCACAACTTCTTCCACAAGCATTTTCTTCACCTGTTTGTCTGCAGTATCTGCCTGCTATAGGCTGTGATTTGTAAGCTCTCCATAACAGTGGCTAGTTTTGCTTGTGCATGTCGTATTGCTTGAGTTCCCTCAGTCCTTGGTATGCAATGAAGAAAGGGCATATGAAGGTGAATGACAGTCTCTAAGTGCTGGAAGGCAGAAGTCTAGAAATTACTGTATAAGTGTCCTATGGCTTCATTACGTTGATATGGTGTAGGTGACGCTGTAAAAACCCACTGGTATTCTGCTCTTTAAGTCTCTCTCTAAATATCTGTCCATTCTTTTATTTGTCAAAGGAGAATCAGAAAAAAAAAAAAAAAAGGCAGTCAAAGTATATGAAATGTCAAGATGTAAAGCTGAATGATATTCTTTGCATTGGTCAGTGGATTTAATTGGAGATAGCTCATCCAGAGTCTTCATGTGAACATTCTTGAGCTGTTTTGTTGTTGGTTTTTTTTTCCTAAAGAATTACAATAAGATTAGTTTGAGTTACTAAACTTCTTATAGTCATACCAGAAACATTCAGGGATTTATTTTTAGATGTCATCCTTCCAGTCTTTTCATAAAAGCTTGTATACAGAAGCACCCATTTACCAGCGTGAATATGGACTTTGAAGTAGAATACATAAGCAGCAGAAGAGTTTCCTCCTCTTGCTTTAAAGGATGAAATTTTCTTTGTTCACCCTGAATGGCCATTCTCTGTTAAATACATGCTTATTTTCCTGTGTAGAATGTTAATTCAAGAAGCTGCAAGGATTCCAAAACCAATCTTTATAAGCTGGGCCCATTTGTCCAGTTCTTCAAACTGGGATCACTTTTATAATTTCTGTTTCTTTAAATTTTCTGTAAAGTATTCATATTCTGATAAGCAGCATTTTATACTAGTTTGTGATGACTTAATCTTCATATATTAACTGAAAAGGTGTAAGACACTAGGGAAATTAAGTCTATGCTGTGCTATGTTCATTTGGCGTTGTGCCTCTTTCCTATCATAGAATCATAGAATCATCTCGGTTGGAAAAGACCTTTAAGATCATCAAGTCCAACCACTAACCTAACCTTGCCATCCCATAACCACTAAACCATGTCCTCAAGTACCTCATCTATCCTTCTTTTAAATACCTCCAGGGACGGGGACTCAACCACCTCCCTGGGCAGCCCATTCCAGTGCCTGACAACCCTTTCTGTGAAGAAATTTTTCCTAATGTCTAACCTAAACCTGCCCTGGCACAACTTTAGACCATTCCCCCTGGTCCTATTGCTTGTTACCAGGGAGAAGAGGCCGACCCCCACCTCACTACAACCTCCTTTCAGGTAGTTGTAGAGGGCGATAAGGTCTCCCCTCAGCCTCCTCTTCTCCAGGCTAAACAACCCCAGTTCCCTCAGACGCTCCTCGTAAGACTTGTGCTCCAGACCCCTCACCAGCTTTGTTGCTCTCCTCTGGACATGTTCCAGCAGCGCAACATCCTTCCTGTAGTGAGGGGCCCAAAACTGAACACAGTATTCGAGGTGCGGCCTCACCAGCGCCGAGTACAGGGGCACAATCACTTCCCTACTCCTGCTGGCCACACTATTCCTGATACAAGCCAGGATGCCATTGGCCTTCTTGGCCACCTGGGCACACTGCTGGCTCATATTCAGCCGGCTGTCAACCAGTACCCCCAGGTCTTTCTCTGCCATGGAGCTTTCCAGCCACTCTTCCCCAAGCCTGTACCGTTGCATGGGGTTGTTGTGACCAAAGTGCAGGACCCGGCACTTGGCCTTGTTGAACCTCATACAGTTGGCCTCGGCCCATCGATCCAGCCTGTCTAGGTCCCTCTGCAGAGCCCTCCTCCCCTCGAGCAGATCAACACTCCCACCCAGTTTGGTGTCGTCTGCAAATTTACTGAGGGCACACTCGAGCCCCTCGTCCAGGTCGTTGATAAAGATATTAAACAAGACCAGCCCCAGCACTGAGCCTTGGGGGACACCGCTTGTGACTGGCCGCCAACTGGATTTAGCTCCATTCACCACCACTCTCTGGGCTCGGCTATCCAGCCAGTTTTTAACCCAGCGAAGAGTACACCCATCAAGGCCATGAACCGCCAGCTTCTCCAGGAGAATGCTGTGGGAGACTGTATCGAAGGCTTTGCTGAAGTCCAGGTAGACAACATCCACAGCCTTTCCCTCGTCTACCAGGTGGGTCACCTGGTCATAGAAGGAAATCAGGTTGGTTAGGCAAGACCTGCCTTTCATGAACCCATGCTGGCTGGGCCTAATCCCCTGATTGTCCTCCATATGCCTGGTGAGCACACTCAAGATTAACCAAGGTTTTGATATTCCATTTGAATTCCATTTGATATTCCATTTGAATGTTGTTATTTGTTGATTTGTTATTTGTTAATGTTCTTTATAACAAATGACTGGCCAACTGATCCATAGTTAATATATCCACTCTATGTCATTTAAAAAAATGTATAACTTAAAAGTTAAATCCTTGTGAATGTTACTGTCAGACAAAAAGAAAGGAGACCTTAAGTCTAAAGCTGTGTGAAATGCTCGGCTCCGACCACAATAAGAAATTTCAGGTTTAGACATTCACTGTTGTGTTTTGGCTGTGCAGAGATTTCAAAATCCTGCATGATGTACAGATGAGATGAAACAAGAATTAAACAGCGTTGTCACAAATAAAGCTACATTGTCTTCCTGTAAAACCGAATTGTGTCAAACATGGCCCACCTACTTGCCTACCACCAACACTGTTTAAACAATATGGTTCTGTGGTCAGCACCCTCCACTGCCACACCGTCACTCAGTCTTTCCATTGAATCTCATTTCACACTCTGTGACAAACTGTGGCACGTTTCCATATATTCAAATGCACCTGAAAGTATCTGCCTCCTGCAAGACTCCTCAGTAGCTTGCAGATAACCTAGGTTACAAATATCAAAATCCTTACCGAAGAGTGCACCATCAGCTTTTTATCACAAGGCAGACTCCTCTCCCTGTGGCTCTAACATTCAGCAATGCAAGCATTCTGCTTTCTGAGGCTGAGGTGTTTCCGAATAAGCACGGTCTGCTCTTTTAAAGCGGGACTTGGCTCTGTTTTGGCTGATTCACTCTGCTGTCGGATCGCGCACCCCTCAGGATCACACAGTGGTGAGTCAGTCATTTGTAAACAGGAGAGGAAAAAAAAGAACAAATGAATAGAGACAACCACAGGCTTCATGTTTGTGATCGAAGGCCGCAAAGAATCCACGCAAAAGGAACTTAATTATTTATTGAACAAAACTCATAGTGTGATCTTTCCCGCACAACCTCAGCAGTGCCTGCAGCTGGCCTCACCCACCAGTGAACCCAGAAATCGTTTGTGCCTCAAGAAAAGGCAGCACACGTTTTAGATCCTCCCTTTGGGAGAAGGGGCTGCTCAGTTTCTTCTGAGGGACTGCAGCGTGGCCATTTAAACCGAGTCCTTTTCAAGGACAGAGATATGATTTTAGGTATATATCATAAGCAAAATGTAAGTATAATGTGCTGGTTTTGCAGGCCTGAACACGGGAACAGCACAGGACAACTTATGATAGAGGCTTATACGCTTTCTCACAAGCAGAATCAGTCTCAGGAGGCTTTAAAAAACAACATTGCTGAGAAAGGATTTTTGCAAACACAAAGCTAATGAGACTACTTGGTATTATGTCAGACATATAACGTTTCAGTATATTGTGTTTTAGCAGCGGTGTTTTGGTTTTCCTGGGCCCAGGGCCCAGTTTCTGTTTAATTTTCTGTAAGGTTTCATAGCAGCCTAGGCATACAGAGGTGGCTTGCTCACAAATAACCAGGCATCTCACTATACATATTGATTAGAATTTAAACATACCCAGCGCCCTTGGAGATGGACAGGAATTGTCTACTTATAGCATCTTCATCGGAAAAATCTCTTCTTAAAAACAATGGGAATTTTGCCTATGGAAGAAGTGACAAGGCTATATGTCAAAAAGAAGCTAGATGGAACAAAAAATAAAAAGGTAAGCTTCAAATATTAAAACCACATTGACACATCATTACAACTTTGGGCCTAAATCCTGTCCTGGTTCTGAACAATTTTGTATACCTGTGGTGACCTCCAAGCTTTATGAGGTCCAAAGCAAGATACCAAAACGAACAGAAGATTATTTTTTTTTTCCCCAGGATGCCAGCAGACTTCTAGGTCCACTCTCTCCCAAACCTCTTGCTTGAGGCAATGGCTGTCGAAGGGGAGTTTCCTGAGGCACCTCGGTTCCCAGGCAGGTCGGTTCAACTCGCAGAGGAACTAGCTCAAATCCAAATGGCCTCTACCTGCTCTCATCCAGTGCTATTCCTAAGCTAGTGAGCCTCACGGAGATAACAAGCTCCTGGCAGCAAAGTTGGACTTCATGTGGAGTCAGCCCTCGGGCCAGCTCCCACTGCCCTCCCCACCTTCAGCGTTACCTTGTGCAACACCAGCCTGAGCGTTCTCGGCATTCGCACACCCCTACAAATCCGTGCATTCGTATTTAGCTGCAGCTCTTTATGTCGCTTCAGACAGCAAAACTGAGAGCTCTACAACCACTTCTACACCTCCCTGAAAACTGCGCCCGTTATTTATATTAAAAGGTGAATATATCCCTCAATAGTCTTGTTCTAGAGGCCTATCAATTCTCCAGAGGCTAGAGAATGTAATTAAAGTTGGGTGAGCAATGAAAAATAATTAAGTCAGGCATTTAAATGCCTATTTACTGAAGCTGATTAGGTCTTGTGTTTGCTTTCTGTGAAAGATATATTTTTGAAATTTTCTTTCCAGAAGAAGTTAATATAATGTACTATCTTTTATTGTTAATGGCAAGCAATATGCATAAGAGTTTTGCAAGCAATATTTGTATATGCATTCAACGACAGAGCAGAAACTACTTGTTTCACATTTTTAACAACTGCAAGAAAGTAATACAATTCCCAGTTACAGAACATTAAGAAAAGATTTTTAATGGATTCATGGGTACAATTATGACATGGATGCAGTTGAAGACTTTTTGATCTGCTTATGGCTATTTCCAGAAGAGGGGGAAAGATGCTACGTACATATATTCAAAAGATGATGACACAACTAATTCTAAATCACTTAGCTGGCTGCGACTTTGGGTCTTTGCATTTAAAGTGTTTATTCATCACTTCCTTTCCCTTCTGCCTACCATGTCTACTCATTTGTTTTATGTCATACCTCAGTGACTACTTTGAATAGAACTTGTTTGAATTAGGGACCATCTCTTTTTATGTTGAATCTCTGTTATAAGGATTTTCTGTTAGTTTTGACCAGTAATGGCCACTAGTAATTAAATGCATTGTCCACTTTATTATGCACAAGGACCTTTATTACAGCTATTTAGAGCATCCGTGCTGTCCTAATATCTGATTTCCCTTTTCTACTAATCAAAGTTACAGTAACTCTATGTGATAATAATGGAGTGGTGAAAATGAACAAGGAACAATACTTGTTCATTTTTTCTTACCCAGAGACCGCTAGGACAATTAGCAGTATATGAAGACACTATTCTCTCTTCTGCACTAGCTTTCATCACACAGTCACCTTTAAGTTATACAGTAGAAAATAAAATCCTTAAACTAAAACATTTGAGTATCAGTATCTCTTACTTTGAAATGCCTTCAGTTCTGACTTTGCATATTCGTGTGGCAGTAGGAGATCATTATCCTGGAGCTGCAGTCTAATCCAGAGGCTCTGTCTTGATCTTGCCATCTTAGACTTTAAAAGGAAAAAAAAAAAAAAAAAAAGCTGAACTATTTAGTCCTTTGAATTAGGTCTTCAGACTATTATGTCTATAAGGCTATTTTAAAATACAATAAAAGATACTTTATGTCTATAAGGCTATTTTAAAATACAATAAAAGATACTTCTATTAGTCACATGAAAACTTTCCTAATAGACACAAGGGATTGTTGGGATTGTTTGTTGCTTGAATATCAAAGTGGGATGTCTTTGCAGATGATGTAATCTCATCCACAAATTATACGTGAGAGAGGAATCATTTGTTGAAGATTTTGGCATAGATTATGTCAGAGAAAGACAAAATGGTAGGCAGATAAAAATTAGAGCAGTGAGTGATAGAAAACATTGGGTCACTAGCAACCAAACCTCTTCAAGCACATCGTTCCCTTTACAATGTACAGGCATCCAGGCTATTGAACTCACCATTATAATTAGTCCTAATTACCCCCATTGCTGATGGCCTTCGTAAAGAAACCAGAGAATGAATTACATGTTGAGAGTACCACAGGTAGACGCACACTGGCAAAAATCATACTGTGATGTATTTTCCTTGCTGAGGTAGTCTTGTACTTGTTCAATTGGGTGGACTTCTATTTCTATTGCACTTCCACCAATCAATTAAAATTCAATTAAAAATAAAAATAGAACTGCAAAAGCTCAACATCCTGCTAGGTGGAAGGTTTGTTGGGTGTTTTTCCTCTTCTCATTTCCAAACCTTAGATAAATTCAATCGGTAAAATTCCCTGGGGAGAAGAATAAGAAAGTATAAGCTATTTATGTCAAAATTTATGTACTCTCAAATTAAGCTTCACAGATTATGCTTAATGTGACAGAGAGGTGAAAAAAAAATCTTTGTTTTTTTACTAATTTACTTGGTGCTTTAACCATAAGCAGTTCCTTTTTAAAAACCTAGAAATGTTAGGCATTATGGAGGTAGGCATCAGAAAACATGTAAAAGAATTAGGTCCTTTATTAGCAACTTTCAGGATTTATGACTCTCAGAGATTTTAGGCACGGGATGGATTTTTTCTGCTCTGTGAAGACTTTATTTGATTTTGTCCCTTCTAACATTAGGGGAAATTCAAAATGGGAAATATCTGCTATTGAATATAAAGAAAAGTTTAGTTCTTAACTTCAAATTTAATACCTCATCCCAGATTACACATTCTTCAGTTTTATAATGCTTGGTATAAAAACATGTTTCAGTAAAAGAAATATCCTGCTCTACTTATTCATAGTCTACTAGTCATCCTGGAGCATCTTGGTGAGGTCTAAATTTTGTAACATATAAGACTTATCCCTTCTTATTCCATCTTAAATGAAAATCTATGGAATGCTGTCTGTAATTTTGTGATCATAATCTGAAGTAGAGCAAATCACTTCTTTTTTTCTAACTGCTCAGCTTGATTATTGACCTTGCACCTCTGAAAAGCTCAGTACCAACAATTACAGATGATGCTTCTTTTGGCACAACACAGCATGTGAAAAAGAATTCTTCATTTAGTGTAGTAAACTAATTGTCAAAATATACACCATAGCCTTGCCAATACAAATAGCAATTCTCAAATCACAATAGAATCACAGAAGACCTTTTTGCTTCTCTATTTCTGTCCTTTATTTAGAAAGTAACAATATAAATCAGGTTCCCTATGTAGAGTGTTTTTCATATAAATGATTTTAGCGATGACTCAATTGGTGACACAGCACCTTTACACTAGATAATATACATTCAAATGCATGCTGTAGTGACAGAAAGCAAAATTTCCAAATTGACTGTTTTTAATTTCCTGATGGTGTGTTCACAAAGCACCAATGGGAACAATACCTTCTGTCGGTTCTGATAGTGGTCCCAGCAGGTACACCCAAAGATGAAAACACTGGAGAAAAAAATCTGAGGAATGTTTCTAATGGCAGTCTCTAGTTTTCTGAGAACAGAGATGGAGTCAGGGCATGGTTTAAAGTCCATCTGGGAAGGAGGACTGGAAACAGGGCTGGAGACAAAGCTGCCTACAGAGTGGTCCCAAGTCCACCCAGCCAGTCCAGTCCATTAGCCAGGACAGCAGGCGGGAGGACCACCACAACTACAACCAGGACCCTGGTCCACCTCAAGCAGTGCTGGGGCAGGGACTGATGGTCCCAGGCTGGGCTGAAATGAGGTCCTGGGCCATAGGCAGGGTGGTGGGAGGCCCCAGGAGACATCGGTCAGGGATGGTAAGGGCTGGTAGTGTCCTCAGGGGTCAGACATTGTTTCAGTGGCCTAGTGCAAGAGATTCAGGAAGACAGTAAAAGACTTTGCAGATGTATAAGGCTGTTAAGATAAACTTAGGGATGTAGAAGAGAATGTCTTTCATTTTATTAAAAGAAACAATCAGTTCCCAGCCAGGATGGCCTACAAATTTTCTGCTTTTCATAAAATACTTATTACCCAGAAAACAACCTTTCTCAAAAATTATTTCAAATGTCATATTAATAATTAATTACCTCCTTTTTAATTTTAATGAAATGGTATATCCATTAGTCAAACAAAGAATCCATGAAGAAAACACAACTAGCAAAAAGTAATTAAATCACCTCGCCTTTGTAAAGGATTTGAAGTCAGGCTGTCTCAGAGGCTGATGTTGAAGTCCAGAAGACAGGTCAATCAACTGCTGCTGCAGTTCACCACAAGATCCCATTGAATGACATATGACAACTACAGGTGGCTCATCTTCTCAGGAGGAACTTTTTTTTTAAATCAAAAAACTGCCACACTGGCATTAACTGGTTAAAGGTTAACTGGCATTAACCTTTATTGTCGGTGGGTTTGTCTTCACCTTATATCTTTTTACATCAGGATTATAACATTTGGGAAGTCAACATTACTAACTTTGCTCTGCAGCATCTGTTCTTACAGAGAAAACTAGACTTCCACAGCTGTGAATATGGCACCTTCCTCCAGAGCTAAATTCACATAACAAAAGTAAATTAAAATAAAATATGGAGTCAGTAATTTCTGCAAGGAAATATAGAAATGTTTCCTAGCAGTAAAGTAGTAGTGGACATGACCAAGGAAGAGATGACACTGGCTGGTTTGTGTACACAGAGATTGTACTTTTTCTTCTGATTTACACTGAAGATTTGTCTTCAATGGTGAAGCAGATGTATTACTAGCCAAATCAGTGAAGTTGTTCCTGTTGCTGCACTGTTAAGTCAGCTCCACATAATGTTTATAGCAAGCCTCTGGTTTTACTGGGGATAGTAAAGGGTCTTTGGTGGTTGTGCTGTGCCACATGCATAATGAGTAAAGATGGCTGAAACAGAGGATATACATCAGCACATTGAATTTTATCCTTTTCTGGGCTACAGACTAGTTGTCCAAAGCTTTAAAATCATTAGGGTGATGATTATGTCTATTGATGATGTAATGGAAGAATTGACTGTCTCTTCCTCCAAAAGAAACCATCCTAAGCTAAAGACGGAAAATCACTGCTTTATAAAGCAAAAAATAAAACAAGAGCAAATTATATTGTCTCCTGCCATCCTTGTTTTCCTGAATTAAAATGCTGGCCAGATGGTCCCCAGAATTAGGAGATGTGTCATTTGACTAGTGACCTCATTAGTTTTAAGTCTGAAAAATGTAGGTAATTAAAGTGACCTCACCACACAGGAACGCTAATGCAGTTCAAGAACCACAGTACTGGAACAGAGTCAGAAAAGTGATGCATAAAATCTTGATAATTTTTAAGGTCTTTTATATAGTCCTCTGTGTTTTTAGTGCTTCCAATTGATTTCAATGAAATTTATCATGGAGTAAGGATCTATAAAATATAGTTATCACTATCACACTCTAGGTACTATAGATTAAAGCTTGACTGAGAGTAGACATGTACAAGTGCTCATAGATGAGAGACCAAGTGCAGCAACAGTCTGCCTCCTTTTCCACGTGGGGACCCTCTGCAAGGCCATGCCATAGTAACAGTCTTCATTTCTTGCTTTACCAATTAGAAAGAGTTGATCATGAGATAAGGACCAATCTCATTCAGTCAGACAGCAGGGACAATCTGTGGATTTGGGGAGTACAATAGTAGAACACTTGTTGACAAGGTGATTTTTAAAATATTTATGTTTGGAAAGTGCTATTTTCTCATGTAGAAAACTGGAAAAATTATTCTGAAATGTATAAAAATATGCATTAGATCACGTAAGGCTAGTCTGGATCTTGGTCTCATGTACAATAATAAACACAGTCATTCCCATCCTGTTCTCTTTCTTCAGTCAGGAAAAGGTGAACGCTGACTACCACCTTAAGTGCTTCCTATGCAGAGAAGGATCCACCAGTTCACCTTCCAAAATGGACATCCAAGAAGATGAGGGCTACATAAAACTGTTTCCTAACAAACAAAAAGTTCAGCAAAAAAGCAAGAGATTGTGCTTCTCCTGAACATGGGAAGCCAAAAGGAAGCCACTAAACTGGGACTCTGCACCTCTCCCCCACTAACTACCTGATTCAATTCAAAGCCTATTTATTGCTTAGTGTAACTTCTAGTGGAAGCAAAGTCGAGGTATCCAAAAGACAGCCTCACGCGCCGGGAACCACTGAGACATGTGACATTTAACAGTGTTGTGGGCATTTGTCACAGAGAGCACGAGGTGGAACTTTTTCAGTAGCTGGATCTAAAGATCAGAAATCTCATCCTGCCCCCAAGGAGACCTGGAGGAAGTCTGCCCAGACCACCAGTTAGCTGACCCTAAAAGATTTCAATAACAAGTTGCTACATTAAGTGAAATCACAGTACCTGTATTAGCCCATTCAACATAAGGCTGATTCATAATACCTGTCTAGCCAGAAACCACTGAAGTATTTTGCTGGAAATGCAACCAAGTGGGTATTAAAAAATTAACCACTGTTAAAAAACATGGTTAAGGGTCTTTGTGTCTTCATATATTCCATGTGCTTAGTGTTACTGTGCTCTCCTCTGCCATGGGGTAAATTGCACTTTCCCTCAAAGGAGGAACTTCTGCACCCTCTTTATTTTTTCCCCAGCAATTTGAGTGTCTGCAGCAGTAACCTAGGCAACAGTGAGGGTTTTTCCTCCCACTTTTCTAAATTGTCCACCTTATCATTAAGAATAAACCTCAGAGAAGGGACTACATTTTCATCTTTGATATAACAGTTCAAGCATGAGTGAAGGTGCAATGCAAAGGCAAGCTTAATCCATGCTATATGTTCTACCAAAGGGAGTTTCCTTCTACCTACAATCTCAGCCCATTGTGACAGTACTATAACGTTGAGCAGGTTAGAGAGATGTTCAAACATGTTCATACCTTAAGCACAAATAATAATGCTTTGAACTACTTTGATCCACTGGTTTCCAAGTGTTCTGTAAATATTAATTACAGTTTGACTCTCAGATAGGCAGCTGAGCGCTGCCTAAACTTTTTCCATTATCTGTCTACCAAAGTCAGGAAACTGGGCTTCCAGAAAGTGCAGTGTGGTCACTCTCCATGCAAGTCAGAGCTAAACTGTTGCAAAATTCAGTAATGTGACCTAGAACACCTCTGGATGCATCCCTTAACAGAAGGAGGGTTTGCACAGTTACACATACTATTAGCTATCTTAATCTTTTTGTTTATTTGATCATTGGGGTTGTTTTAAAAAACTTGGGCTTTGAATTTGGAAAGCCCTGTCCTAAACATACAGCCGTGTTCCACTTTACCATGTTTTGGAATTTAACTGATTGCAGCAGCATTATACTGACAGCTAACAGGAGGATGCGATCCAGCACCTGTGCATTGCAAATACCTTGAAAGTGGCCATGCAGTTCTGAGGATTATGGGAAGCTGTCCAGTAATTGCTAAGCTTTTTATTACAAGAGAATGTTGTTTGATTATTTTTCTTTTTTTTTTACATGAGGGAAAGGATACAAGCTTTCATGAATTGCTCCTAATGAATAAGGTAAAGGCATTTGTCTCTATATTTAGCAAGTAAGATGCATGCCTTTCTTTCTCAATCAATGTTTGCATATCCTAATCAAGCTGATAGCAGATTTATAGATGTCATGTCATATACTCTTACAAGACTGCACACCAAGGAATAGGCAAACGGCTGTATTTTCAGTGGGATGATGCACTAGTGGTAAGCACATTACGTTTGCACAACTGGGGCTAGAAATTTGGCAGAACAAACAAAAATTATATTCTATACATGACAGAAGGATGAAGAAGCTAGTTCAACCTACTGTAGACAAAGCTCCTTTGACAAGATTTTGTGTATTGAGCCCAAGTCTCAACAGCAAATCACACAGATCCTGAGCAAAGTACTGAAATATGTATAGATATAGCAGGTGAAATCTAGCGCTTGGTGTAAAAAAGTGAAGTCAGTAAAGAACTGTAAGCTCAAGTTATGACCCATATTTTTAGATAAAATGGACTTTTTAAAACCATTTACTTACATGCTTTGCAAATATTCAGAATCAGTCAGGCCAAGATCTGGTAAGAATTCTTATGGCGAGAATTTTCTTGCATCAGAACTCCTTGCTCCATCCAGCACATTTGCCATGCAGCAGAGCATTTAATCTTTTACACAGCTCCTCTGTAAGAGTAATCCTGATTCATTAATCATACACTTTGAAGTTACAAGTATGACCCATCCCAAGGAACTAGTCAGACGTTGCGAGTTGTACAGATATTTAGGTCTGCCTGTGGTTGTGTCTG
Organism: Aramus guarauna; assembly: GCA_013400195.1. Lineage (NCBI taxonomy): Eukaryota > Metazoa > Chordata > Aves > Gruiformes > Aramidae > Aramus > Aramus guarauna. Next base: position 254,460 of record VXBL01008646.1, read on the forward strand.
CATGTCATCATTAAGCCTATACATATCATTAATCAAATCATGCAACAATGAGATGAGATTTTCAAAATAGCTCAACTTTTTTAAACAAGGCCAGAGTTTCAAAGAGATCTCAAGTATTCCCACTATGAGATTTTGAGCCAGATTATGAAAAAATCTTACAGTACACTAGTACCCTTGTAAAGCTCTAACCACTCACTTCAGAGCCTAGATAAAATCCTTGAAAACCTGGCACAAAGGTGAAGACTGATCACTTCTGAAAATCTGTTCTGTAAGAACAAGCATTCTTTCATCTAGTAAAGTAAAATGTACTGAGATACACTGTGACCTAATACGAGCTCATTTTGCAAAATATTATCAGGGAAAGGGCATCCTGGCAACGTAATGTGATATAAAAATCACTTGATGTGTACAATGTAAAAACTGCATAGATCTGCTGTGAATCTGGATCAAACATTCTTTAGAGACATGTGCAAACATTTTGGGCAGTATTCTGCAAAATTATGTAAATGCCCCAAATCAGTAAGTATATTACTGCTTCTACAAGTTGATTTTGAGTAAATATTTAGAAGTGATTGTTTCTATTTGTTTCTTTGCTGTGTTTTCTTTGTTTGAAATAGCTTCCATCCCAGAATGTAATTTGAGTCAGATGCTGAAATTTCATATCTAGTTTCATTTTTGTATTATCGTTTCATATTTAGGTTGTTTTGGGGAGTACTTTGGAGATTTTTTGAGTCAAACACTTGACAATGTTTTCATTTGTACAATATTTGAAAGTTCCCTCAGCTGCAAGAAAAAAAAAAAAAAACCAAAAAAAAAACCAAAACTTTTTTCTTTCTAAAATTCCTCATCCTTAAACAACTGCTTTGCCCTCTCAAATGCTATTTATGAGTTTTCAGGATACACTACCACATACCTTAAATATTATTTCAATTCCAACCTCAAATGAAATACAGTCCTTCAAAGGCACGCAAGTCACCTTTGATGATTATGTCCACACTTGTATTTTCTGAAGGAGAGCTGAAATATTTCTCTATCTCAAAAACAAGAGAAATATGCACCACAAAAAATCTCCCTTATTAGTTCTATACTCACAAGCCTCCACTTTGATTGGCTATTACTCTTGTTATTGTTTTGTTTATTAAACAAGTTAAAAATCTGATGCTAAGTTCAATGATGAACAACTATAGTCATGTGAAAGTACAGACTTACAGTCATAAGACTATTACTTATTAAGGAGAAATATTATGCGAGGAATGCATTCTTTGATAAAAGCCCGTAAGTAGAGTGCTGTATGTATTGCCGCATTATACTAGCTAGAGTTTTAAATGATAGCTCCTTCTTTGTCTCACGACATGCATGAAAAAAACATTTCCTTGATTAATAGATAGATAGGGATGCATCTCCCTTTTTTAATACACAAAGAGATGCTTCTCTTTTTAAAATATGCTTCTTGCCATACAGGATCAACAAGCGAGATACAAAAGCAGAAAGGAATAAAAATATTTTTAAAGTTCATTCATTCATGAAGCAACCTAGGATTGCGGTTACCCTCTTTTCTTTTAAATACATTTATTGCTGAAGAAATGAACCAGACTGACAGAACAAAAAACTGCAACTCCGTAGTCATCCATGGCACAGGCAATTCAAACTTGACTCCATTGTTCAAACAAGATGCCTCAACCTTATCCTTAGGGGACAGTCTCAGAGGTAAAAGAGTAAATGAAAGCTTCTGTTTCAATTGGTGGCCTTTCTGAGGTTGACAATAGCCGTAGCAATTTGCTTCCATAAAATCTGTGTCATACAGGCTTATAGAATGGTGTTCAAGCAAATCAACTTTGTACTCTTCACCCTGTTTGAATGCATTATAATTGATGTCTCAAACTACATTTAAACATGGCTCCTAAATCCTGGTGTGAGACCCATATAAATCGCTACTTACTGCAAGATGATGACACTGATTACTGTTCTGGATACATTTCAGCTCACTGGTTTCCATTTCAGAGGTGAGACTTTGGGAATCTGTTCTCATAATGAATTTGTGGGGTACTTAAAACATAGGGCTATAGGTACCAGGACAATTTGTCTCAACAAGGAGTAAAATGCAGTGAGATTAATCCACTCTTCTATATAGACCAAAGGAGCAGGAAAGAGAAGACAGGAAGTTTTGGTAGTTTAACTTCAGTTGGATGCCAGATGTCCACCAAGCTGCTCTATCACTCGCCACCCCAGAAAAATAAGATGGAAGAAACCAACCCCAAACTCATGGGTCAAAATAAAGACAGTTTAATACAGCAGAAGCAAAAGGCTGCATGCGGAAGCAAAGCAAAAGCAAAAGATTATTCTCTACTTTCCATCAACAGGCGATGTCCAACCACTTCGTGGGAAGCAGGGATTCAGTACATGTAGTGGCTGCTTCCAGCAGGCAAACATTGTAAAAAAACAAATGCCCCCAGTTCCTCCCCCTGTCTCAGCTTCTTATTGCTGAGCAGACCCCATATGGTATGGAACATCCCTCTGGTCAGTTTGGGTCAGCTGTCCTGGCCGTGTCCCCTCCCAAGATCTTGCCCCCCCCCAGCCTGCTGGTGAGGGGGACCTTGGAGAGACAGCCCTGGTGCTGTGCCAGCGCTGCTCAGCAGGAGCCCATACACCGGTGTGTTACCAACACCTTGCTGGCTGCCCAGACACAGCACAGCGCTGGGGGGGCTGCTGCGGGGAAAATTAGCTCTGTCTCAGCCAGGCCCAGTACAGAAGTCTGTCCCATTCTTTTATCCCTTCAGAAAGTCCAAGCTGAGGGAATTTCCGTCCAAGCCAGAAAAGTTCAGATTACTTGAAGCTGCTTTTTCTTTGGTGGAGATTCTTTTGAAACTCCAAAATGTTCTGCATTTTGATTCTGTATCTAGGCTCTTAATTTCTATTTCTTTTCACTTTTCTTTTGCTGGAACACAGTCCAGGTAGTTCCCTGTGTCCTAGTACTGTCCAAGAAAGATACTAGCAATAAGGTACTACTTTGTGTCTTCTCAGTGTCTTCTCAGAAGTTGAGCATCAGTGATGTAAGTAACTTTCATCAACCCACTGTTTCTCTTCACCATTGTGTACAAAAACATTTTGTGTTGATTGAGTTTCAGACTTAACACATTACTCAAAGGTCTAGCATAAGCCGAACTCTGAAGCTGTCATAGAAGGACCCTCAAGATCCCTTTTTCCCTGGCTTGCTAGACACCCTTACTACAGAAAATATTCTGAATACACTTTCATTAGATATAGCCTGCTCAGTTCACAGTTGGGCACTAAAGTGTAAAGATGTCCTGCATAGGGAGCCAAGATATTAATGAAGAATGTTATATTCTTGTTTCCAGCCAGGCAGACAGAGACCTTAATGCTTAGGGGTTTCCTAACCATCACAGTTTTCTGAGTTGGGTATCTCTCAGTCTCTCCTCCGAGTTGTAAATTTGTACAGCATTGGTCTGTTGAAGCATGGACCCTGATTCCCAGCTTTCTTCTTCTTGCTCCCCTCCACTCTTTGGGATAGCGAAATTGAGCTGACATAGCTACAAAACAGAACTTCTTTGTTGATAACCTCCTTCCAGTTATACTTTGCGACTGGCAGTCTCTCCTCAGCAGACGTTTCTCCATCTGGCTTCAATTCCACCTGAAACTGACTTTCCTAGCTGTGAACTGCTGAACTAAGACTTGCCTTTTTTTCTTGAGTTTCATAGCTATCTTAGGCAGCTCCCAGTTTGCTCCCCACAGGACTTCTTTACAAGTCTGAAGCCTCCATTCACTGAGGGGTGAAGAACATCCGATGGGCTAAGGAAAAACTGCAGTGTTCATGGAGCAGTATTTGGATATTCTCACAAACTTGAGTTTGGATGACTGATTTTTCTCCAGTGCTACCAGAAGTGTACTGAAAAACCCAAAATATTTTGTCATGAGAGGATAATGGAAACATGTAAAAAAAAAAAAGTAAATTTTGCAGATTAGGGACTGAAAGTTCCAGCCCTGAGTGTTTGCATGCAGTTGACTTTCACATGAGCCAGACAATTCTGTGTGTGGTAAAAGTGATTTTATTTTCTGATATTTTTTTTTTTCCTCCTCATGGAAAATATTTAACATTCCTTGTTTAAAAGGGATTGGGGACCCACTACAAGTTGAAAAGGTCTTAAGTTTCACAAGACAAAAATCATGTAATCTGAACCTCCTCACCCCACTAGATTCCGCATCTCTAAAGTAAGTTGAACAGAAATGGCCCCAGAAGTCTAGAAGTTTAGGAAAGAAAAAAATAATAATTTCATTCTGAGGAGAAAAAAATGTTGCATATATGAAATAAATTAGACTAAAAGTCCCAGGACCTCAAATTTGAAGGCAAGAGACAAAACTCTTCAGTTCAAGGGGAACAGGAGGCTATGGTCCACCATGAACCCAAAAAAATCATGCTTTAGTTTATTCTGCTTAGCACAAAGCCATATTTGAACAGAACATTTTATGAGGATGTGTAAGTACAAACCTTTAAGAATGAAAAAAAATATTTATGCATGTTTAGTAAATTGGCTGGGAAAAGATGCTTCGCTTAAAAGAATCAAATTAAAATTATTAGACCACATGCACTGATGATGAATGAAGACTCAACTGCAGTGATCTTGGCAGGACTGCAAGCATCCAGCACAATCTGTTATATGGCCTTTTGCCATTTATGCTTTATAGGTCAATATGACAAAAAGAATATAGGAGAAGATAATTTTATTAAGTAGCAGCCATTCTCCTATGGAAGCACCTGGCTTTGCAAGTAAGCTATCAATCCTTGTGAGACAGATTGTGAGATTCAGAAGTGGAATAGATCAGCAGGGCATGAGCCAGCCACAAGAGATCTTAAGCTTCAGTTCAGAAAAATGTCCTCAGCTCAAATACTTGTAACTTAAAAACAACAGAAGCTCCTTTATTTCTTTCTAGCATCCAAAACAGGTGTTGGCTCCCTTCCTATATGCTTTCTACAGTCCACTCTTTTTTTTCTCACGGTGGAGAAAGCCGAGAGTAATCAGAAATTTCAAAGTAGCAGAGGGTTTGTTTAACACAAGTAGTCCCAAGTGACCTAATAATTCTCTGTAAAAAAAAAAGAAGAACTTATAACTGAAAATAAGGTAGAAAGAAATGTTGAGAAGAAAAGGAGTGCAAGAATGTAATCAGATACAAATCATAAGACAGGAAAAACAAGAGTCTTAACGTTTGATCTGTTACTTTGTTCTGATCATACCTCACATTCAGATCTCACTTTACATTCAAGCTTCACAATTCAGACTATTTCTAAAGCAATATTTCATTTTATTCCCTGAAATGTATTACCTATGTTCTCATGGGCACAAAGAGACTAGAGTATAGATGAAACTGGGGAAAAAATTCAAGCCTGCTGCCTTTTCTTGTCATTCTAGATGGGTTACTCAATGTTTAGCATGTCTTTCTTAAAATATATTGCATCTAGATGTACTGTAATTAACTTTTCCCAAGTATTCAGATTGTAAATTTATATTTCTCAGTTGGCTTGAATTTCATTCATGTTCCTAAGAAAAATACACACCTAAAAGTGATACAAAGGGTTGAAATAAGGCAGTGAGGAAGATACTTAGAGCCTGATGAAAGAAAATATTAGGCTCATGAATTTAGGTAGAATTTTGAGACTCTAAATTATATAAGACCCTTCAGCAGATGTCACTTCTATACAATGTTTGATAGTGGTAAATATAATTTAATAGGACATCACAACTTTGTCTACATATTTGTTAATTTATTTGTTTTCTAAAGGAAAATATCTCCTGTCCCCTAAAATGAACAGTTTCTCTAAAGCTGCAAAAAGCTTCTTAGTGCCACAGCCAAAAACCACATCCTGTGTGCTTCAGCTGTGATAGGTGACTGCTAATAAACTGGAAAGCACTGAAATAGAGGTTAAACTGTAGCTAAAATGCAGTGTTCACAATAACAATCAGAGGTAAGATACTTGGAAATATCAACAAGTGAAAAGTGGGAAAGATCTATAAATTATTTCTCATCAGGTACTAGATGCTGCATGTATCGCTGGTGTTGGAAGAACACAGTGAAATATTAATTTTATAAAGACAACAATTCAAACACACTTATTGACCTTTCTATGTAACTAGAACTTTGAGAAGTCTATAATCTGGAAAAACCTGATGTCTGAACCCAAACAGCATCCTAAATTTACGGTGAAGGAGAAACAAATCTCTAGGGTCTCTTGTGTGTCATTATCTGTGATACTGAACAGGTTTCACTTAGGTAGGTCCCTCTTACATCATGGTGTTTGAAAAACAAAACTCTCAAAGACCAAGAATTTCACCAGACTACAATACCATGGTAAGCAGGAAAACAGCAAATTAAATCAAAAAGATCTTCACGTATATATTAAGGCATAGATATTAAATATGCCTCTTAAGGTACGTCTGCAGGAACGTACAGCAACATGCATGACTGACAGCCTGCACGACCCCTGGATGAGAGTTAACACAGCTTCATGGTTTTTGCTGCAGTGATAAACTACTTCTCAGCAAGACCCGGCGTGCTTTTCGAACCAGAGTTGGCAGGAGCAGGGCATGCCGAGCTTGTTCAGTCCCATCTGTGCCTGCCAGCGTAGGCTCTCTCTTCAGAGGCGCTTCTTTCTACCTTCTTTTGAAACCAGTAACACTAGCACATCCTTGAGTACCTGCTGGATTTCAGCACCTAGTCAGAGGCCTCAGCATCCCAAAAGCAATTTGTGAACATAAAACAGGCAAATAGCCATTGGAACCAAGTTTTAAAGAGATGTTTCCTTTTTATCCAAAGCAGCATTGTTCGCTCAATAGTTTTTGGCAACCAATCTCTCGCCTTGGCAAGGAGGCTTTATACTGACAGCTTCAGCTTACATGAACTTCATGTACCTGCCAAAAGCTTTTAGGCAAAGACCTAGATTTGCATTGCTTTAAATATAATATGTAACTCTAGGATTTGACATACATTTTCTTAGTTTACATGAATCTGAAAAAGGGAAGAAGAAGAGAAAATTACATTAAGAAAAAAAAAAAAGGAACAGTATGAGACTCCAGTATTTTCTGAGGTCAGACTGAGACCCCAGAAGACTTGTCAATTTTTCTCACACATAATTTTGTGAGACATCCCTAAAAATCCTCCCCTGTACAAACTTTTCTAACCCAGATCAGAAAACTGGATATAATGTCCAGAAAGTTTTCATATCTGCTTCATTTCCTCTCCAGTATGACATTATAAATCATTTTCTCTCTCTCCAAGGGGGAAGAAGCAAGAGAAACTGAATCTACAGGATCACGACTACTCCTGAGGGAAAAAGGGCAGTCTGAAATGCTGTGAGACCTCAGGTAGCAAGAGGGCAAAGCTAAAAATCCAATAGCCAAAAAAAAAAAAAAAAAGGAAAAAAAGGTAAGCTTATTTCACATTACCTCATTTGCTGTGAGGTATCCTGTCGTGAACAGGAAGACTGACTGTACCTTTCTGAACTCGGGGTGAATGGAGTGACAGATGCTGTATGCGCTGCCTAAGACAGGAAACTGTGAACGAGCTCCTTCTTCTTGTCCTGATCAAAAGTCAGAGGACTGGCTAACGATGACCAGGGTACCAGCCTGAATATGATTGCGCCGATGGCTGTGTGTGCTCCTGAGCAGGCAGAGACAGGGAGACCGGGGTCAAGCCTTTACCGCACAACAAGCGTGGTGCCAAAATACAAGCTAACTGCAAAGCCTAAAGCAGCACTGGTACAGCCGTGCTGTTCCCAGGACCCGAGACGCCTTTATACAGCCCTCCATTGCACTCCGGAGGTGTTGAAAGCACCTGAGCAAATTAGTTGGAATGACAGCCTGGACATACTGATGTGCAAGAAGTATTCTTACAGCTTTCCTCCAGTCAATGCATCCCTAGTGCTCTGCCCCTTGAACGTTACCTCTAAGATTTATGTTTTGGGACTGGCGTTTCTACAGCGTGTTTGAGTAAAAGGGAGAGGAAGAGAATAGGTTCTTTTTCCTCAGAATAAATCTTCTCTCAGGTTTGCAGAAGAAAAAAGGTCTTTTTTGCTGAAAGCTACAGCATGCTGCTATCATACTTCCTTATAGCATCAGGTTTATAATATTATTTTTATATATTTCAGGCAATTTTCCCTTTGCCACAGCCTGTGACAAAGTGAAAATGTAATCCCCATTCAGTTGTTACTCTCTAAAATGAAATAGATTTCTGAAGTTCATAATTCATCGATTTCAAAGTTCATAATAATAAAGGCTAATTCCTATTGTTGTAAAAGTAGAATGAACTTTTCGCATTTTAAAAAAAAGTCTCCAGTTCTATGAGGAACTGTCCAAAAGCTGCAAGTTCCTTAAAAACAGTAGAGCTGAATTCCTAAAATGCTAACACAGAAGCAGAAGTAAAATCAGCTGATGCTTATCTGTCCCACAAGCAGCTCTCGTCATATGCTTATTTCCACTTTTTTTTTTTTTTTATGAGAAGCAATATAAATTAGTTCTTTTAAGCTGTGATTATCACTTCATCTGTTACTTGATAAAATTTCCATACTGTGGCTCTTGTATTTGCCTAGCTACCTTAATAGGAGCCAGGCTTAATTTTTTTTTTTCTTTTTTTTTTTTTTTAACTGGAAAGAGAAATTATCTCAAATTATTTTATTTTGTCACATAGGTCAGTTTATGGAACATGCAAATGTCAGACACAAGCACATTTCTTGACAGTGCCTCTGCTTTGGTAACATAGATTTCCTCACAATTCCTGCTGTTGAAGCTAAGTAAAGATTTGCACCAGCCTCTACCTCTACCTGACCAATGTTCCTTACCAAAACAAAGTTCACTAACCCGTAAGAGATGGAGAGCTTTAATGGAAGAGTTCATTTCATATGCTGTTAACTGCCTAAATATTAGAGGCCTTATTAAAGCTCTTCATTAAAACTCCTGAGGTCTTTCTCATCACGGGAAGATGAAGAGTGTTTTGCATAATCTTAAAATAGGTAGACTGAGTCTTCTTTCAGAAGTGCTTTTCTTCCTTGACTAGGGAGGGATCACAGTCAACCCGCCGAGACTGAAAGACAGAATTTTTAAAGGTGTGTTAGCAAGTAGTTCCCACTGAAAATACAGCTATCGGTCTGTTACCTTAGGAGATTCTGCTGAATAACCCAGTCATTCTTGCTTGGACTTAGCACAGGATTATGTAAATATCATTTGCCTATTGATATACTGAACTACTTCGGTGTATGGCTGGGCAAACAGTTCGGAAAGGGAGAGCTGCGCCCACCTGAACACAACAAATGCAAATAACGTGCTTCAAACTGCAGTTGAACACTTACCCATTTAACTCCTCCCAGATAAAAACACAGAGACCATGGTGAGGAAAGAGCTTTAACATGCAGTGCAACACAAAGAACCACAGGAATCCTCTAAAGCTACTTAAAATTCTTTCAAAATGAAAAAAAAAAAATCTATTTGAGGAAAATACCTCCTGAAATATTTCTAAAGCTCTTCATATATTTGTTATTATACTCCATGCAGTCTTACCTAGGTTCAAGAAACCTCTGATAGAAGTCTACAACTATAAACAAGGGTATTTTAGATGAATTCAGATAGGGAATACTGCCTTTTCATCAGCGCAATGAGCATAAGCTGCCTGGGGGAGAAAAAAAAAAAAAAAAAGATTTACGTTTGGCCCTGTTCAGGTAACAGCTGTAAATTATATGACGTAGCCACACCGGGAGCAGGGGGGAGGGAGATACAAGAGTAATTGCTAGAGAAGTGTATATGTCCATGTTAAAGAATGTCCAAACTAGTGCTGCTTCTTTGATTTTATTGAAAACGCTGTTGTTGCCGAGCATGGTTCTACTCTGGCAAGTAACAGTGAAGACATCATACTGCTTAGCACCAAGCTTATCGTTTGCTGTTGAGCTTGTCTTTGCTTTTCACTTTTCTACAAAACTAAAAAGTGTGTTTCACGTACAAATATAAATGTAGGTTGTCAACATAAGGGAGCTGAAGGTTTCTGGTAGGCGAACATATATTAGGCACTCAGCCCCTTTTAAATGTCCTGGAGCACTCCAACACTTAACACCAACACAACATGACATAGAGATAACATTTTAATCCGAGATTATTTTGATTTGACTTGCTGAAGCCACTGCTAACATTTCAAAATTCTCCAAACCAACAACATTAATGAAGAGAGCAGTCTTAATTTTGAACATGACAAAAATAACTCTGCTTGGTGGGGAGCGGGGGCAGGGATGACAGGACATGACAAGGTTATACATCTAACTATTCTGATTTTAACAACAGGCATTTTTAATGACAGGCATATTTATAGATGTATGAGTTTGGGTGTAATAGCTAAACAACAGTTTCTAAGTAAACTTTTAGTGTGGACATAATAAAATGTGATTTATTCTTTTATTTGCAAAGTAGAGAGATCACTACTTACTGCTAAAAGAGAATGATGTATTATCCTTTGGAAACCTGAACATAAATTGAACAGTTTAATGTCATACATGAATTTCAGCTAGGCTGCCATGGTCCACTGGACTAACATTTTACATCTCAAGTGCTTTTCTGCGCTGGTATCAATGCATTGATTACCTGGTTTCTGAAAGAAGACAGGGTTCTTTCAGGAGAAACAAAACTACATTCATAAACCTTCATCATACTGTATGATATTAGAAGCTGTATTCTCATTTTGGCTATGATGCTATAAAGCCAGAATGATTGCCCTGACTTCAGTACAGTTGCACTAGACTTAATGTGTTGTTTCTGAGCAAGGAAATTCATAATTAAATCTTTAGACACAGTCTAAAAAGTTTATGGACAGAAAAGAACATAGAGAAGATTCTTGGCTGATCACAGTTTAAAATTAAATAATACTTAAAAAGAGAGCTGTTACACTTGTTACTCTGATTACGGCAAGAGTGGTGGAATTCTGAAAGAATCTCAGGAATATGGTCTCTATTGCAAGGAAATATTTTTCCTTTTTCTTTTAGCAATCTAACAAATGGTGTCTCTCAGCTACGGCCAGCATCATTACATATCCTCCTGAAACTACGTGATCTCATTTTAAAAACTTTAGATTTGGCACAAAAAGCATACAGACCTCATGGTTCTGGTCCCTGTTCTGTCACTACATTTCATTCAATTGCTCCTTCATATATACAAGTCATCCTTCCATCCAGAACCATAAACTAGGACTGGATTAGTGTTTGTTTATTTAATCAGTGAACTGGCCGTTGTAAATCCTGTTTCGGTCACCTGAGTTTTGCCAGTCAGCAGCAAGTGAACAGATGCTTTAAAAGGCAGATGTGACAGCAATGAGAATCACTTCAGCTAAGTTATAATTTATACTTAAGTTACTCATATAAACTAGCTATAAACTAAATTATCATTTAATAATCTTGGCCAGAATGGAAAAAGTAGATTCCTTAAGGTCACAGTGCAAATATTAATAAGAGCAGAAATAGGCTAGTGCCCTTATAATGCAGTTATCTTTTCTCCCAGCGATGGGGTTCATTTTAACTGACACAAGGCACAGCAAACAAGACACAAAACTCCAAGTACTTGGAAAAAGAAAAATTAGTCTGGGCTCATCTTTTGCTATTTTACAAGGGTTCTGCTTGATACCTCTTGCATGAGCCTATGAAGACAGGCTGAGAAAGTTGGGGTTGTTCAGCCTGGAGAAGAGAAGGCGGAGAGGGACTGTTTACAAAGGCATGTAGTGACAGGACAAGGGATAATGGCTTTAAACTGAAGGTGGGTAGATTTGAATTAGATATTAGAAAGAAATTCTTTACTGAGAGGGTGGTGAGGCACTGGCACAGGTTGCCCAGAGAAACTGTGGCTGCCCCCTCCCTGGCAGTGTTCAAGGCCAGGTTGGATGGGGCTTTGGGCAGCCTGGTCTAGTGGAGGGTGTCCCTGCCCATGGCAGGGGGGTTGGAACTAGATGATTTTAAGGTCTCTTACAACCCAAGCCATTCCATGATGCTATGAACCACTAATGACCATTTCTTTGTAAAGATCAAGCAAGAGAAAAGCCTGAAAATAACTGCCTTGTAGAATCTGTACTTTAACTACCTATTTCCCCTCCAGAATAAAAGAAATTGTTCAGAATATATCAGAGAAATGAATATCCCTGCTAAGAGCTCCTTTTTTTGATGCTGTGTCCGAAACAGAACCTATCTCACTTCTATATTGTCCTAATAGGCTCACTGCAAATGTAATATATTCACAGGTACAACTGCAGGCAGACCAAGGTGTCAGGATGTTCTGGACTTACCATGAATGCCCAGGTTGTTTGCTCATATGTAGCAAGGCAGCTGATTATATCTAAGGACAGGTACTAAAGGGAATCTAGAGCCAGAACTTGAGTGTGCCTGTACAAACCTGCCATTCTAGTCCCATAAAGTTGGCAGGAAAAAAATAAAAAGGCAATAGCATCTGTTTGGCAATAGATGATTTATAAACGACAGAATCTCTCACAAAGCCAGAAATTTCTAAAAAAGCACTAAAAATGTGTGCTGGTTTCATTACTGCTGAGCAGTGCTCACACAGAGCCAAGGCCTTTCTGCTCCTCACACCACCCCACCAGCAAGGAGGCTGGGGGTGCACAAGGAGTTGGGAGGGGACACAGCCAGGAGAGCTGACCCCAACTGACCAAAGGGATATTCCATACCATATGGCATCATGCTCAGTATATAACTGAGGAAGCTAGCCAGGAGGCGGGATTGCAGCTCGGGAATTAGAATCATAGAATAGAATCACAGAATCTTTAAGGTTGGGAGAGACCTCTAAGATCATCAAGTCCAACCATCACATTAGCTGAGCATCAGCTTCGGGTGGTGAGAAATTATGTTGTCCATCAGTTCTTTTGTATATTTTTTCATAATTATTGTTATTATATTTGTTATTAATAATTATTATTAATGATAATAATCTTCCTTTTCTGTACTATTAAATCGTCTTTGTCTTAACCCATGAGTTTTACTTTCTCTTTTCCTTTTTGATTCTCTACCCCATCCCACTGTGGGAGGGGAGGGAAGTGAGTGAACTTCTGTGTGGTCGTTTCAGCTGCTGGCTGGGTTAAACCACAACAAAGTGTCACAGGCATACTTCCTCTATGTGAGCAAAACCATTAAACATGTCCCAGTCCGATTGCTTTTGAGTACTCGTATTCCTCACAGTCTCCAGAGTTTTTTGTCTGTTAAAGAAGCAAATTAGTGATAGATTTTTATAGAGACAATATTGTTTAACCCTCATAGAGCAGAGCAGGTGGTTTGGAAGGCACCTTTCTGTGGCAAAGATAATTATTTAGATTAATGGTTCCTCTCGTTTTTGACTGTGAGGCTTTGAGATTATGAATGGATTGAAAACACACTTTTGGCCAACAATTTATAGGAACATTTGGTATTCCACTTCTTGATTGTGTGAGCAGAAAAAAAAATATTAAAGGATAGTTGCTTTTTTGCAACAGTGATTGTAAGAGAAAAAGAGATACTTGCTTGATTTTCATTCATACTAGTGCCTCTGTATCATTTTCTGTGCAGCACCATGCAAACATATCCAGCCATAGGTTTCTCCCAGGAGTCTGTCAGCCTTTCTCTCAGGATTGGGCTACTGACATTATAAATTTTTCTGACGATCCTCTTTGATCATCTGGTCGTGTAGTGGGTGAGTGCCTTAGAGGCCCTACTCAGATAAGGAACTGGCTACGATGAAAACTCTTTTCAATAGTCTTTGAGGTATCTATGTATTTATATCACCTTGGGAACAGTAGGAGGTCTTGTTGCCTGAAATGTAGCACAGTGCGCAACTCCAGAGAAGTAAAAGGGATCTAATTTGTTCAAATAAAGTCTGTGGTCATACTGCTGTTGTTCTCTCCAAGCCATTCTTTGATATTTTCATGGCACAATACCACAAGGAATAAACTCTGACAGTCTTTTCAAATGATACAACCTACTACACTGTCTTTCAGAGAAGTCACTAAACAGGCGTATGTGTCACAAATAAGCATCGTCTGCTTCACTTTGCCTTAGTTGTCAAAAAGAAAATTCCTCAAAACTAAGACTTTAGTTTGTTTTTTAGAATACATATGCTTGAAAAAAATCTTTTATTTTTCCAATACATACCAGTTAATGAAGAGGTATGAGGAAAAAAAAGTACTAGCTAAGTTGAAAATCATACCAATGTGCTTATACCTCTTAAAATTGAATTAAATTATGCAAACTGGTATTTGCAAATACCTCACACTTACAAAACAAACAAACAAACAAACAAACAAACAAACAAACCCAAAAGGTATAGTTCTTCTTAGTCCAAAAAGCTTCTATGTTTAAATCTACCAAATACACTATTGTGTTAATTTAACATTTAGTAATTGTTTACATACTTCCCATCAAGAAAGAAAGGATCCTTCACACTAATGTACTCCCATACTGGTTTTTCACTTGTTTTCTTAACATTTCCATGTTAAGATGACTGCAATGTAGGGTGATAAGTTCAATGGTCAAATGTAGCTGCAAAACTTTGTGGAGGCTGTCTTCTATTCCCCTCACAAAAAGATGACCTCCACACCTACCATTCCTTTCTACAGATGTTCTGCTGAAACCACGTTAATTAAAGATTTGACAACAAGTCTTCTATGATATATGTTTTGTAAACTGTGTAACTCTTTTAATGAAAACCACATAAAACAGTAATTCTTGTTCAAAAAGTGAGCCAACATCTACAGACAGTCTAAGACAAGAAGTAAGGTTTTGTGTTTCTGCATATTGGATTGTTGTCTCATTTCTGCTTAAATGGATGGCTGTATTGCCATCAAAAAGATTGGTCATTGGCTATTTCTGAGTAACGGAGCTTTTCTAAAAAATAAATAAATAAATAAATAAATATTTATTATCTAGACAGACATTCCTAATTAATCCAAATAAGACAAATTTGGGAGTGAAGTTATTCAGGGAAATGTCCATTAAGAACCTCAGAATTTAGCTTATTAATAGTGAAGGTCATGCTTGGAAAGAAATCTATGAACAGATACCATGAAATTTTAATCATGCAGTACATCTTAAGGCAGATCTAGTCTAAAACGTAAGTAATTCTACTAAAATAATGACATTATACCTACATTAAATTGTGCTAAAATGGGGCAACAGTTAGATCTTTAACCTGGTGATAGAAGATCTTTCTCTCCACTGGAGATTAATGGCATTTCGGTTACATTCATGTTGCTTCTAGAGTAATGTTATCTCTGGTGAAACTGTAGGAGTGATTGTTATAGCAACAGGTGTTAATGCCATAAATCATAAGCTGCTGATGTCTGAGAGCTCAAGATAGAATTTTCAGCAAAAGCAGAGATCAAAGGTATGAAATGGTTTAAAGTCATATTTTAAGAGGAAAAAAAAAAAGCTTGTTATGTGACTCTTTTTCTGCATCATGTGAGCTTTGGTCTAGGGGCACCTATCTGAGCTTTTCCTAGCAGTTGTCCTTGTGAACATCTCTTCTCAAGGAAATTGAATGTATCCTCCACATTTTTTGGCAAACAAACCACCCAGAGGCAATGCTAAGAAACGAGATATTACTGAGTTCCTTAACAAGAAGCCAAGGATCTTCAAGACAACAATATCTGTGACATTTCTACAAAAAAGGACAACGGCAATATTCAAATAAGCCCCAGAGGGGTGATTTATGCAAGCCAGTGTTCATCTGAAGAAAGGAAGGAAGGAAAAGTGACTGAGCTGTAGGGCTCTGATAAACTCAGAAGACCTAAACACCAAAGTAAATAACTAAACTAAACTAAACTAGACTAAACTAAAAGAAAAGAAAAGAAAAGAAAAGAAAAGAAAAGAAAAGAAAAGAAAAGAAAAGAAAAGAAAAGAAAAGAAAAGAAAATATACAGATTAAGATAACTGCACAGTCTGTGTTAAATGTTGTACATAAGATGTGATGAGATGAGAAACTTATGTGCAGTATTGTAGAGCTTGATAAATAATAGCTCATTTGAGTTTTATTTCCATTACTTATGGAGGAAGTTTTATAATCATTTCAGCTTCACTATTAACTCAGTACTCCTAGTTCAGATATTTAATCTCTGATGACATATTGTCGTCATGTGCTTTGATAAGTGACATTACAAAGATTATAAGAATGTGTGAGATGCATCATGCAGCCTGTAGACATTAAAAAAAATAAAAGAAAATCTTATTTTGGCACATGTAAAGTGGTGTAAAAAAAAAAATTTAAAAATTCAAAACTCTTTACCAGGCTCTTTTAATCCCTATCCTCTATCTACTTCACTAGTATAAGTATATATTTGACTTATTTGCAGACATTATACTATCTTCCCCATGAAAACACAAAGTGCATGAACCACAAAAAAGTGCTGACTGAACCCGGGAGAAGGCTGCATTTGTTTTCATGTTCTTGGATTATCTCCTCCAAATACCTGAGTATTACAGTGGTTCATCTGGGAGAGGGAAAGGGAGGTTTTATTGTTATTTTTGTTTCCATACCCTTGGAACTTGCCTAGAAATGAACAATGACATTATTGAAATTTCTCGGGAAAGTTCCAGAATAATTGTTTTTACATTATCATTGGTTTTGCCTGGAAATAAATTATAGTAAAATTGTCCAATTCAAAAGCTTTACATCTCCCTGTCCCAACAACCACAAAAAAAAAAAAAAGAATAACCCTTCCTTTCTTTCACCCCCAAAAATATTTACCTAAAAAAAAAGCAAGTAAGCAGAATAGTTTGTTAAAAACCTAGAAATATCAATGGAAGAGCCTTGATAACACCACACAGAATTAGAAAAATACGCTCTTTCTGAATCTGGATTCTAACCAAAGTTGTTTCCATGTTTACATCAAGACATCTGTATTTTATAGAAAAGAATCTCAAACAAATTTTGGCTATTACAATGGAAGTTTAAGGATCACATCCTCAACAAATACATATAAATTCTAAGCAGCTCAGCTGACTTCAAATGGGCCATGCCAATAACTGCATTGCAATGATGCGAACACTAGCCAGGTTAATCCATGAGAATCCACCCTGCCTCGCTCATTCCCTGCAGGGTCATCTTTTTGCTGCTCCTGAACGCACACTACCTCCTTTCCACACTGGAAATGTAGAATGTATAATATTGGAGTTGGGTCAACTCCTTCCCTCACTGAAAAAAAAACTTTGTGAGACCAAGATTTCAACCTACGAGCACTTCTTAGTTTTCCACCTAGGTAGACTGCCACACTGAGTACTGTGCTCGCTGGCTCTCGCTGTGTTGGATCCAAGAAATAACCAGAATCATTTGATAAAATGGCAAAGACTATAATGTTTTCCTTTGCACTGCATCTTAGACTGCTCGTTTGCCCTGTTCCCTATTTTTATTTCATATTCCACTTTATACATGGAATCTCCCATGGTGACAAATAAAGACTGTGAATATGTCCTGTGAATAGTATCCATCATGTTGTCTAACCTACACAAGAGATACAACGGCAGGCATGATGTGCCCATACAATATACAAGGTATGCAGCTGAATAAGAAGGAATCTTGAATGGACATTAACAGCCAAAGACCATCTGAAAGCTATGGATGACCCTTCAGCATTTGCAGAAATCAGGCAACACTCTGACTTGACGTGGGCATCACCAGGAAGTTCTTGGAAACTGCTTGGGAAACAGGTACTTTGCTACTTTCTGAGTAGGTACAAACATCTCCTCTCTCCTGACCCTTACTGTATGTAGCCAGCTCTACTGCATCCCAGTTTAAATTCTTATTCATACTCAAATCCCTTTTGACATCATTCTAGCTGAGCAATTGAGTCTTCCAAGGCCACACACAGTCTGTCCATAAAAAAATCCATCAATAAAAGCTGATTTGATAACTGATGCCTTCATGACAATGTGTATAATGCTAGTCCTGATGTGTTACTAAGCAGTTCTTATATTTAAGAGAATTTCCTTTTGACAGCAAGCTTTCAATTCTAGTGAAGAGCTGATTGCAACACTTTATCTTTCCTAATATTAGAAAATAATTCTAAATAAAAGATAATAAAGACTTGTTTTATTGCACAGATTTAACAATGAAGCAGATACAAACCTGTAATGCGAACAGTGTAGGAGTTAATGAAATTCAGTCACAGGAAAAGATGAAAGCTCACATGAAAAGAGCCCATTCTTCTATCTATTCCCTTATAGGAAGCATAGGGGAATGAGAAGCTTACTCCACTGAGTGAGAGAAGGTTGTTAGAGGGCAAACAGCTTCCTGGAATTTCACCAGAGACAAGGAATCAGAAAAGGAGCTGCTAGGGAGCTTTCTGTAGAAACAGTGAGTGTAAAAGAAAAAGATCTGTGAAGACAAAGATAAGATTCAACAAAATATTTCACTCCCAACTTTCTCACCAAAAGCTTTGTGCCACCAGCAATATGGATGTTGAAGAAAATAAGCCTTCATTAAAAAAAAAAAAAAAAAAGCTTTCATTCATTAATGCTTTCCATATGAGAGCTTGCAGAATTATTCTCAAAGAGGAATCGCACCCATACAAGTGAAACTTACTTTCTTCTTCAGTCAACCAACAGTCATAACGTATAAAGTAGCAATTGGTAATTATATTTCCAGCACCTTTAATCATTTTAGTAGGCCAGGAAGGGTCCAAATAAGCATTTTTCAAATGCCTTTTTAGTGATAGATTACAAGTAGAATTCCTTGCCTTCTTATGAGTTCCTTTTCATTGTATATTTCAGTGCTGTGCTAAATCTCCTGGTACCTGCTTTTATGTTAGCTGAATGATTCGTTTAATCACTGCAGCTGAATTTTCTTTTTAAGACATCCTTCTCTGACATTGCTCCAAGATAAAACATGTCATAGAGGCTGACACATACTATAGCAAATCTCTCCAAAATTATTCAAACATCAGCTGCCCAGAACTTCTCAAGCACTTAGAATGCACTCACCAATTTTTCCAATTGCCTATGGCAATTCACTCCTTCCTACCCTGTCCCTATAAGCAATATGGCCCGTTTCCAGATGTATTACCCAAGCATTTCTCCGTGGCCAGAGATATATTGCAATTTTTTGTTTAGAACAGTGACCGGAACATTAATATACCAGACTTCGTTCTATCACCTGCTCCATGAAATGAGACAAGGATATCCATGCACAAGGAGCCCATTGCTGGGAAGACTTACACACCCATTTACCTTCTCATACTGTAAGCCATCCCATTGACTTTTCTAGTGCTTTCATGCATCAAATCAAGCACGTGTTAAAAATCTTACAGGGTCAGGGTTTTAAAGATGAGTTTAGGCAGATTCAGAATACCATGACCTCCAGCTGTAATGGGGATGGCAGAACAGATGTGTGTCCACTCCTCAGCTGCCCCAGTTCTTCATTCTGTGTCATAAATCACATACGTCTGTAAACTGTAAGTCTAATCCAAATGAAAAAAAAAAAAAACAGTGAGAATTATCCTGGCTTCACTGAATGCAATATTTAGGCTTGACATAGGTGTTGCTTTGCTCAGAAAAATACATTTTTTTATGACTGTGTGGAACAGCCAATTTTAGATATAGATATTAATATATAAGTAGCAATATTAACATATTGTTACCTTTCTGTGTGCAGAAAGATAACACAGATAAACAATGACTGAAAGCAATTTAAAAATGTCTGCATATTTCTAGCTTCTGAGAAATCCCCATTTCCCTGTGTCATTTAAAAACTGTTGTGAATCAGTTTCTGCTTGCTTTCAATTAGGTCATTTTAATTTCAAACACTTTTAACATCCTTCCCATTGTGGGAATTCAGAACCTCTGGAAAATTAGAATAGAATAGTGTCTGAAGCTTTTTGCATTAATCTTTGATTTTGAGTGTCTTGCTACGTGCACGCACACACAAATGAAGCTGTTTGGCTGGTTGCATATTTGTGTATTGCAACATACAAAGCTCTCACTTAACTGTCACATAAATCAAATATTTCACACTTAAGTGCCATGATAAATCACATCATTATTTCAGAACTGTTCACACACTTTTTGATCAAAAATGCAGAAGAATTTGATTCTGTAGGAGATCTGCCATTTCCACGGTTCAGAGAGATCAAGATTACAGGAAGAAGGAAAAGAATTTAATAAAAAATTAAATAGGAATCTGAAACTGAGGGCTAGCAGAATGAGAAGGGCATGAACCAAATTCTGTCACTGAATTTATGGCAATATAATCTCCTTGCAGCATAGTTATCCCTGTGCCCTTTTCTTGGGGCCCCACTGGAAGAATACACACTTTTCATTATTTTGCTTTACAAATAAAAGTATTTGCTAGCTATCAAATAAGAAATACATCTAGAAAGTTGATAAAAAGTAGCTGCAGTAGAGGAAAATAAATTATAATTAGGAAGTGAGCTAGACCATTCAGCTTTCTCCAGCCTATTTTTGCAGATGCATCCTAATTAAAAAAAGCACATGAGCTTCAAAAGCTTTGATGGGAATTCCTTATCTGTCAGGACTTGGGTCCCAGATTAGACAAATCTCTGGCCAGATGCCCAGCTGCTACAAATCCATGGAATTACCCTGATTTAAACCAGCCAATGCGATGGCCAACTCTTTTGAATGCACAGCTCAATTCCTTTTACCCAGAGCTTTTTAAAATTTCTTTCTTAAAAAAGGCTTTTTGAAAAACAAGCTGTGTGTAAATATTAGGATGAAATATGATTTAAAAGCCAAGAGTAGTGTTATAAACCCCCCCAGCCAGATGCAAAATCTCAACTCTGCTATGCAGTTCATAAGTTTATAGTCAGAATAATGGTGTTAGGTTACTCTCATATATGGAGATATTTATGTTTCCACAAGTCAGAGATGGAAAATATTATTTGGTCATCTAGCCCTGTCAGCCAAAATGCTTTCTAGTTCCCCATCCATCTGTCTTTCAACATCTGAAGCAACAAGTTTCTGTTTGTGTCTTTTGCTCTAGAGTACCACCTTAGTTTTGTGAATGGCATACTATATTTCTACTTGTCATTAGAATGGCATTAGGAGTTCATTTTGAAGTTGAAACTTGACACTTTGACACTGTCTAGGAAATGAGCAGTCAAAGACAACCTACAAAGCAGTTCCATCCTAGTGGATGTGCTACCCCTTGTACTGATAAAACTATTCATATCGAATGTCTGCCACGACAGAAGAGAAAGGGATTGCCCCACCCTGGAACTCCCTATGGAGAAGTGCATGGACAGTAACAGAAACCAATGTGTAACCAAAAGCTTTAAGTTCAGACTAAAAGCAAAAGCAAACAGAGCCACCTTGCTTTGGGTCTAAAACTGAGTCAAGATTTTCTAGAGAGAAGACAGTAAACATGATAAAGAGTTTATCCAGGAGGGCTGTGTTATTGGTTCTGCAGTTTGCATCATGACATTATAAGGTCCTGCTGCTGCAACAAATGTGTTAGGAAGTGGTTTTCCATTTAAAGGAGGAGCTGCCAAAGCCAAGCCACACATAGGAAGACTGCTTAGTCACTTCTTCGAATCAAAAGTAATCAACATATCTGAGATTCAGCAACTGAAAGCGCAGCACGACAGGGAGAGAGGTTCAACATCTGGACAGTATGGCCCGTGGAAAATACATGTATGCTATGGGATATGGGAACTCTTCAAGCTCTAGCTCTGCGTACTTCCCAGCTTCACACCATTAAAAGAGACAGACTTCCCTTATTCCTTGCAGGATCATAGCCCTGCCAGTTGGGTTGAAAGAAGAGTCTGCGAATTTTCTCAATGTTGCTGACCTACATTGGACTCCAGGGCACATTATACATTGCAAGCAGACACAAAATTCAGTTCACTTTTTCAACAGCTTACCAATGAAACATTTTAGAGCTATTTTAAACCTCACTTCCCTAAAACAACTAACCTTTAGAAGTGAAATTGTGGGCAGTAATTTCATGGCAACTGAAAGAGAAACTTAAACTTTCCCCACATACACAAGTGCGATGAGAAATACCATCCTTAGAGTGCACTGAAGCAAAGCTTGGTGGCTTATCCTAAGCAGTAGCAAGAGTCAGGATTCGGATCAGCCATGCGATTCCACAGAGAGAGATTTTCCAGGGGATTATCTCTTACTAGAACTTTGTGTGTGTGTCATTACAGTTGATAAAGTGAAAATATAGGCTCAGAAATACATTCACAGAAATGTATCGCTTAAAGACATAACTTGAAGTGCTGCCAATGGCAGCATTAAGTTTAATGTCCCACCTGGAAACCGAAGACTCGAGCACAATTACGGCGAAGGCAATGCTGAACAGCTGCTAATGCTCCCTCAGCCTCTCACGGATTCACACAACGTGGTACTACATAGATTCTGTCTACTGCTCTACTCCCCCATGAAATTAAAACCAAAGAGAAAATTCACACTGATATCAGGGAAACAACCCAATTAAGCAACAGTGGAGACCTATAAACTTGAAATTAATGTGCCCCAAATTTGTTTGAGTTAAATCTGCAGGAATTTTAATTCAAGGGCATTTTTAATTGGTGTCAGGGAGCTATTTCTTCCAGATGATGTTCAGAAATGCAATTTCATGTAGCAAAGGCCACAGAGATCTTTTTCAGAGCAATAGAGAAACAAAGCAATAACGTGCCTGCTTGACCACTGTTTCCTTACTGAATTCAGATTTACAGGTCCCTCGTGTCATTTGATTAAGACTGGGTGAGAAATATCTGAAAATCTCTTTGGTTTGCTGATAAACCATTTGGAAAAAATGAAAGTACGAATTGGATATTCAGAATGTTTTTCATAACTGTAAACATCAATGAGGTTTTATAAAGCTGATTTCCCAAGAATAAATCATCAATGATTTTATATTATCTGCAAAATGCTTGACATTATGTCAGCGAACATGTAAAGACTCAAAAACTGTATTTATAATGGTTATCGATATTTTTTATTTGACGTAGCTCTGAAGATGTGTTCACTTCAATAACACCTCCCAAGAGCATCTGCAAGGAACTGAAACAGAACAGTGAACTGAGCTCTCGTGAGCTCAACATCAGCATTTAGCGCATTACAGCCGATTGACCCGAACAGTAAGTGGTATAGCACTACCGTTTGTGGAACAAAGGATTGAAGACATTTTGAAGGATATTTCAAAGCTTTCCTTTTACATTGTATTTATATCCTTTTACCTCTCAAGTTTCATATTAAAACAGAAAAAGACAATAAGAATAAAGGATATGTGAATTTCTATTACCATATGAAAACCCTCAGTTTTGCCTAATCCTTAGCTTGTTCATAGAATTAAATCTTGCTGGAGATTGTAAAGTTTTTCTTATGACCTTAATTTCTTTCTCTCTTTTTTATCTTTTTTGTGTTTCTAGTTTTGAAAAGGAAAAGCAAATGCTGAGATTCTCATGAAGTGCCCAACTGTGAATTTACAGCACAGTTTTGCAGACCAAAAGGATCAAATTAAGATCAGATGTGGAAAGCAGCAACTCCAGGGAAGTGAATGGTGATGCAGCCTCCTACACCTGGTTTGAATTTTGTTGCACTCTGCTAATTCAGATACACTACCAAAAGTATTTCTCCTTGAAGCTCTTGAAAAAGACTAAAAATTTGTCTAAAGGATGCTACATTTTTTAAAAAACTTTGCATTATTACAAAGCTAGCAGGAAGCAGGACCTGAGGTAGCACACTAAAATTCATGTTTTGACAAAAGAGCAAGGAGAAGGCTAAGCCACCTTTAACTGTGATTTTAAATAATTAAGATATTCAAATAAACGTTTCTGTATAGTAGTAATAGTAGTAGTAGTTTCAGTAGCACATGTAAGTCCTGGACCACCTTTGATAGATGCAATATAAGCAAAATGAAAAAAAGGGGAAAAAAAGAAAAAAAAAAAAAAGAAAAAGAAGAAGAAAAAAAAAAAAAAAAAGTTGCAGCTCCCAGAGCTGACTGGGCGCCTATTAAGTAAAATTTAAAAACTCCTTCTAAATTTCTTTGAAAAGAAAACAGGAAGAAAAATTAAAAACAAAAAAAAAAAAAAGGAAGTAATCTGTGTGACTTAGTTTAATAGCCTACTAACCTATTGCATGTCTGTTTTCCTGCTTTCATGACTATAACGGTTTGTATGAATTTGCAAAATTGCACCTGATTATACCTGCTGTTAATAGCAATTTCCTGTAGTTATACGTTTTATTTACCAAGCTTTTTTAATGCTACAAAATGTTGTGCCTATGAAAACAGGCTTGAGCAAAGCTCAATAAAAAAGCTTAGAAGTGCTGATGAATTAGAATACCTGCTGAGCAGCAGAAAACATGTTTATTTGTTATGTCAATATTGATCCTGACTCTCTACAGTCAAATCTGATTAGTTTTAACCATTTTAAATTAAAGGTAGATATTTAGCTTGGAGGAAAAGGTTTCCCCTTGGCTACCAAAACAGAAACAGCATTGCATTTTGCCAGGACGTACTATTCAAAGTTGGAATGTAAGGTGACATGACACAGTGGCGTTTGTTTCAAACAAGCAAACGACAAATCCAATTCCATTCTCTTTTTAACAAAACAAACTGCCCACTTCACAGCAGAGATCGTTCCAGTGTAAGTGCTTTGTGTGCTTTTATCCTGCTTCACATCTGTGAACTTAAACAGGCAGTCAGAAACACTGACATACCTGCAACCGGATAAAACTGTTGTATGGGTATTGCGAACTGGTGATAAAATTTGCTGGACAAGTTTCTGTAGTTGGCAGGGTTCTAATTATTTCTACCAAGGTCTGCCCCATGAATGGGAATTACTTTTTAAAAAAAACTTTTAATCCAAGCTTCAAAGTTATCATGGAGTCAGGTAGAAGATAAACATAGCTCACTTTAAGAGAATAGTTAGGAAGTAACATGTCATTTATTATTAGAAGCAGGTGTGGTATCTCTTGAAAGCTCAGGGTTTTTTTCTGGGTGCTAGGCGTCAGCATGCTGACATGTCTAGTTTATAGCGATGAAAGTGCTTCTTCATCTCAGTTCACCAACTTTCAGGCTGTTATGGAATCCTGCCAAAGTTTAGTGCACACTGACAGATTCAATCTATCTCAGGAGTAACCTCATTTTAGCCTTATTGCTGTCTGCACCACTAGATTGATGAAATGAGAAAGAGGAAGTCTTCTATAGACTTGCAAACAGAGGAGGATGTCATTTATCACCTCTACTGCTGATTTTTCCACCCTATTCTTACATAACTGTGTAAAAAATTTTCAAGTGCACCGCACAGTTCTTTTAAAAAAGTTATTATTGCAGCCAAAAGTTTCCGCCATTTACCTAAGACTGGACAAAATATTTTTTTTAAAAAAAAGATCATATTTATTTTCCTACCATTTATAGGAAAGAGCAAATACTGCAAATTTGCTAGGAAAAACTTGGAAGAGAAATGTAATGGGAGTCCTTCCTCACCTCTGTGACTAAAAGGTCACAAATTGCATCCCTGTAGCAAACCTCATCCTTTACCAACTTGTGTGCAACTTAATGTCTAGGATGCTGCTCAGACGACAAAAAGGTTTCTGGTACAACCACTCTTCAGATATTCATGCCTACCTGTCTTGCACTACAAGGTCTATTCTCCCGTTTGGTTGTAACATCAAGAGGTGAAAAAGGACATATCATATGCTTGAATTGTGTAGGCATAATGCAAACTGGATGTTGCTTTGACATTTTCAAATATTTAGGGGAAAAAAGGGAAAGTTTGAAAAAAAAAAAAGCACAGAACACAACCAACCAGCCCACTCATCTCCTGCAACATGTATAGACAAGTCTAAACAGTGCCAGAGATACAATTTCTGTTTATTTCAAAAAGATGTCCAGCCATTGAATTAAAAATCAACCTACAAGTTTGACTCTTACTTGTTGACAGATATCTATTAATCCTAATGTTACTGTAACTCACTTAGCATTGGGTGTGCTTAGGTAACAGATTCACAGTAAATAACCTTAAAAGTACTACGAGAAAAAAAACAAGTGCCCATGTTATTCAAATGTGAGGGGTGTGATTTTTATGAGCAAGAGCAGATTTACAGTAGATTGTAGTCATCAAATTAATGGGTCATGTGAACAAACAATGAGGACAGTTTCAAATCTACTTGATTTTGTCTTTAAGTTTCATGTTTTGTTTTTTGTTTTGTTTTGTTTTGTTTTGTTTTGTTTTGTTTTGTTTTGTTTTCTTTAATAGCTGAACTGCCAAAAGGAATCACAGCTTATTTTAATGGTAAAGGTGTGTGTAAAATGTCCTTAAGTACAGATGCACGGCGAGCTGCCTGACCCACAGGAGCTGGGATTAGTTTTTAGAATCTTGTAACACAAGTAGGATGAAAAAGAGTTAAATTACTGCAGCATCAAACTCAAGCAGTGTGATTCAGAAGACAAAACTTAGTGAGGGCTAAATAATGACATCTTTAGGTTCACTGAAATCAATGAGGCTGATCAAGACACATTTTATAAGTGTAAGGATACTCTAATGCAATCCTTAAATAATTATTTTCTTTTTTATTCTTACATTGCAATGGTGAACATGTGTCAGTTAAGTTTACTTAAATACAACAATCACTAATCATGGCAAAATTCTAGTAAATTAACCTGTTCAAGCAATCTGCAAGACAAAGTAAAATTTTCATAAAGCTCCTAAGACCAACATTTTACCAGAACTACTATTGCTCAACCCTTGCAATGACTACACCACAAAGTGTAAAGAAAAAAATGTGTGCTCCAAACTTTCTGGACAGTCAAATAATTTCAAAATATCAATTATTGAAAAGGTCAGAATATTTTTCAGACTGACATTTCTGCTGAGATGTTTTAGGCAATAATTTTTCTCTAAGCTACTTTCACTGTAACTGTTAGCTTCAGGTAGATCTACCACAACGAACAACAGGGAAAGAGTAGGACAAGAAATGAAGTGTGTGAGAAGTGGGTAAAGACACACCTGTATTTAAAAAAAAATTAAAAAAAGAAAAAAAAAGAAAAAAAAGAAAAAAAAAGAGAGAAGTTGGTAAGAAACTGGGAAAGCCAGTTAAATAGAAAAATACTGGTCTACAGTGTTCAGATGTCTGGACACTGAGTTTTTCAGGTGGTGCAACTGGTAAACATGACAGCCAGGATTTTGGGAAGGAGTATCAATACATACTTCTCCTGTTAACGGAAGGTACCGGAAGGGCTGGTAGGCACATCTGTACTAGTTACATACTATGGCTGAATTGCTGGGCGTGTGAAGGGCTTTGGGTTCTGTACTGAGATCAGCAGATACAAATATGCCTAGACCTGTATGTCAGTAGGCTGGAACAGGAGAAGAAAGGAGTGAGCATAGGCTATTCTCCTTCTTGACTGAGCTCTGCTACAGACAGCAGTAAGATGACAAGCAGAGATCACTTGATTGCCTGTTTGGCAAGCACCCCAGTGTCCTGTCTTATAAAGTCATGTGTAAACTGGACTACAAAGAAAAAGAGTAATGAAGCCGGCCCTCATTGTCATCCATTAACATATTTTGAATCAGTATTTAAACTCTTCAATCACTACCAGGCTTCATGCACCAATTACATCATTTTGCAAGAGTAGAATTACATATTCTGGTGCTGAGGATTGACAATAATTTTTTTTACAGTGCATTCTGTGCTTAATTTCCCAGTCTAATTCATGGCAGAGTAAAGGTTGAGCACTCAAGCCCAAGAAATGCTGGGATATATTTGGAAGTTCTGTTTTGACTCTTCCTGCCTGTGTTTTTATCTTAAAATGTGGGGTTTGGTCAAAGTTACGCATTTTAGAACTGCATATGACCTGGAATTTTTCCCAGGACCATGTGCACCATGAACTAAAACATTATACATTCTCAACGCCTTGCAGTGGGATAAATCACAGAGTCAAGGTCTGTGTATTTATCTGTTACAAAGAGCTCCTTTGCCCTGCCAAAGCAAAGCACATAAAATATTCACAGAGCCTTGCAGAAAAGGACAGACATCATGATCTTCAGCCCAGCAGATATTTAAATGGACACAGTAGAAGGAGACCAAAACTATCAACCACAAAATCACAAAAAAAAAAAAAAATTAAGAGTAAAAAAAAAATTAAATTTGGTTTTTATTTCAGTGAGAGTTAGACCCTTATCTAGGAGCTCTGTGTTTAAATATCTACAAGGATGTAGGCCTGACGGATCACTGAAAGAAAGAGGAAGTGAGGCAGATCAGAATTAGAAAGGGTTTTCCCCTAACAGAACTGTGTTCCAGAAAAATTAATATTATTACAAAACTGGCCCCAGCCCAAGCTAAAAATCCCTTAGACTTTCAAAAAAAATGGGAGGAGGAGGAGTTGCTAAGAAGCAGGACGCAAGCACCGAGACAGTTAAAGTCAAGTCCTAGGGAAATAAAGTAAACAATATTCTCTCCACCAGCCTAGGTTTCAGGTAGCAAATCTACAGCCAAAAAAAATCCTTTTCTGTGCCTTCTGCACAATTTCCTAATTTGCCTGAATACTCGGATTTGAGAGAATTCCTTGTGGCCTCAGGTTCACACTTCTGGCTTCAGGTCATTCACATAACCCAACATTTCCCCCAAAAGAAGGGCGTTAATCCAGAATGATTTATCAGTTCAGAGAAGAAAACGTGTATTTTTTGCACAAGCTGCTGGGTAAAATCCCTAGGAGAAAGCCAGAATTTAGAAACAAACGACTTTGGCTTCCACAGGAGTGTCCTCACCTGACTTCTTTGTCATTTTTCTTGCATCCAGTGCATTACTGTGTTGTGCCTACAGAATACCAGCTCTGAATTTCATAACTGCAGCGCACTCGTGAAAAACAACTTCTTTTCCCCACCCTCGTTGGGAGTGACGAGCCACGGCTGTAAGGAAAAACACGGACACAGCAGGTAAATAGAGCGATTGCCAGAGTGTCAGTCCCAGGGTCACACAGTTAGTCTTTGGGACATGTCTCATTTGTTGCGTCTGTAAGTGATGGGATGATTTTACCTGACCAAAACCTTATTTACTGTTCTTATTAAAGTAGCTTTTGTGTTCACTTGAGGAAATGTGGATTGACTGTGAGTTTTAAGAAGTTTATAATTAATTACTAGTAAGGACAATTTGGGGTTTGATTTGCACCAGTTCTGCCTTTGCTGTTGGAATTTCAATAGAAATGTTCGGCTAAATATTTCCTGTGGGCTTGGAGTTTCTCAACTTTGTGCTTTCTTTCTGCTCCCACATGCTCTTCCGATGGCACTGTAAAGGCAGACCACTCTCTGAAGGATGTGGTGTGACTTACTTAACAATCTCTTTCAGGGGAAAGAAAAACAGTTTTGGCTAAGCCTACATTGCAGATAAGTGGGGAGAACGGTATGAGATTCAATAGCTTTTACAAACAATGAGTTGCAGCTAAACATCTCTGGTGGTATCCATGGATCTTCTGTTCCCTCTGCATCAGTCCTTCTTATTTAAGCTCTTCAGACTTTCAACTCTTATGTGCCCTGCCAGCCCCATTTCCTCAACAGTCCTGGTCTTACCCTGAGCCAGAGCTGATCAAACACAGGTTTTCACAATGTTTTTCTACCCACTCCCCACAGCTTGGTTGTATATGACTATGTTCCAGTGGTGCATGAAAGACCTGACTTCAACAACCCTTTTGCAGACTTCAATGTTTCTCAGAAAAGGAGATTTATTTATTAAACTGCTGACTTTTGTAAATAAAGAAACCTGTATCAAAAAATAATGTCTTTTAAACTTAGCTTTTGCAGTTCCGCTGTAGCACTGGAATTTTCTTCCCTGTTTACAGATTCATTTATAAATTTGCTCATACTACTCCCTCATTCTGAACTACCCCTTGATACTCTTCTGTTTTGAAGGCTGTATATGACAGGCAAGGACATATTTCTGTTCTCATGGGTTTCTCTGAGTTTCTTTCCTTCATCTTTTACTCTTCACCTCTACTTTGATTTACTTAGTTCCATTTACATTTCTCTACCCTTCATCTTCATCATAAGCCACATTGTTTCCAATATGCTGAACTCTCCAACCTACCCTACAAGGTGAGACCAGTCAATGGATGCTTCACCATCCATTCAAATTCTACCTAGAGCTTTCCTTTTCTTGCAACAAGGTGACATCATCATGTGGAAAGTGGAAAGACAGAAGCTATCTCATCTCCAAAATGTATTCTTTCTATAGTGTCTGAAGCTATTTTTTAATAAATGATGCCAGCAAGAACCAGATTGGGAGTTTTTCTAGAGGTTACCCACAGTAAGACATAACATGATTCCTACAAATCACATACAAATTACTCTTTCTGACATATGACTTTTTCTGTACATGACAGATTTTCTCAAGGCTCAAGGGCAAGGCTAGAGAGGAGAGCAGGAGAAAGTAAGCAGGTAATTCCCAGATCAGAAAAGGTTCCTGCTGTGCATAGCCATCTGCATAGAAGTTATGTGCACCCTGACGTATGCCCAGTCTTTTGGGACCCAGATCATGCTTTCTACTCAGAGAACAACAGCGTCAAGAGCATCTACATGAAAAAGTTAATGCTGGGGCCAGACACAGCAACAGTGCAGAGGGGACAGTGCCCAGTGACTCAGCCCCTCTTCTGCCACATCACTTAGACTGTACGTATGGCCCCAGACAGCGCTAATAAATGTGCAAAGAAGGAGAGAGGGCAGGAAGCCTGCGCACAGAGCACCCCTGCGCACCTCTTCCAGCTAACACAGGACAGTGTCACATCAGTGTCCTCAGTCATCTGCAGCAGAGTGAAGAGATGTTCCCAGCATGCTTTGCCTCTCTTCTTCGAGTTACCTCAAGGAAGACCTGTGGATGATTTGGGAAGAAAGGGAATGTACCCTGTCCCATTTTGAGAAGAAAAAAAAATTATGTGGGTAACAGAGGAACTGTCCCTGAAAAACCTGAAATGTTTCTATGGAGCAGAGAAAAAAAGGCTGGAATGGGCCTGATGCAAGGACTGGATAATGGCTCAACTTAAATCTCCACCAACTTTTTGGCCCAGCATCCAAGCCTCTCTAGTCAATGGGCATCACAATATATTGCCTGCACAATGTGTAGCTATAGTCATATACATGGTTCCAAATACAGCAGAAATGTAGGAATTTTCATAGAAGATCAGAGAGTGCACTTAGTCCAGGGACTTGCCAGTGGTCAGATCCTTCTGAGGACAGAAAGGGGATCCTGCAAAAGTTTGTATACAATATACTGATGTACAAAAAAATTTGTCTCATATCAGATATCTGCCTCCTATGCTGGGGAGCTCCTAATCTTTGCTACTTATGGACATAATCATGAGTTTAAATATCCTTCCAAAATGTTATCACCGCATATCTGGATATTCTACTCTCCCAGGTATATATTCAGTTTACCTATATCACTGATGATCAGACATCACATTTATTATAGCCTTTCAGTGTGGTTATCCAATTCTTCTGCACACAGTATTGTGTTTGCTTGGAGTTTAATATCATCTGTAAATTTAATATATCTTCTCCTTTTCCTATCCTCTGGGAAGCTGTTAAAATAAAAATGTAAGGTTTATTAAAGTCTCCTGC
The DNA here is from genome assembly GCA_013400195.1 of Aramus guarauna. Taxonomy (NCBI): domain Eukaryota; kingdom Metazoa; phylum Chordata; class Aves; order Gruiformes; family Aramidae; genus Aramus; species Aramus guarauna. The sequence goes on from VXBL01008646.1 coordinate 286,035, forward strand.
ATTTTTGGCTCTTGAAAGCAATAGTTCTACAAAACCATAATGGTTCTGACCAGTATGAACCAGCACCTACAAACACTTTTCTCCTAGGACTTTCAGTGATGCTATTTTCTGCAAGGATAGCATTCAAGATTTTGTAGATTATTTGCAGAGCTTCAAAATAATACAATTACATGACACACTTTGAACTGCTTATTAGATATAGTAAGAGACAGAAGTGTTAGCCAAAGAAAAGAAAATACATCTGAAAATTGTCTGGCTAAAATGTTAAGAATTATGCTGAAAAATAATACAACCCAAAGACTAATAGAAAAGCAGGGTGTTCTTTAAGCAGTTTTCTCTCTCTGCTCCTCTTGGGAAGGTTGCAAAGATTATCATTTCTTAGCCTCTCTATTGCTACCCCTTATTCAGTGATTGATTTCTAATTTGTGAAAATAGCAGCTCCTAGCCTACACATCTGAAGCCCCTAAATCCCGCGCTGATACGCCAATGTCTTTTAAGCACAGTTGCCTTCCCCAGACCTTCAGTTGCACACACACTCCAGATTTACAGGTCACTTTTTCAGTGACACATAATAGGAAATTGATAAGCAGATTTTGTCTTGCATCAGGACAAGTGTGCCTCAATATTTTCCTGCATACCGTTGGACCACTCTGAGGTGTTGTCTGGGTTAGCTCAGTGTACTGTGAAGCATCCAGAATCTTTCTTCTCCCCTCCTCTAGCTTCTCACTAGTAAAGAGACCATCCTCCTAGTGTCACCACCAGTCATCTAAATTTTGCTTTTATTCCTCCTCTCTTCATTTCTCAGGGTCCTGCTAAGGCAATTTCTTAAAACCTCAGAATTATTTCTCAGGGTTCATCTCCTTGCAGTCAAATTACTGCTTTGTCATTCAACCATGTCTCTGGAGAATTCAGATTTGAAAAAAATACTTTAGTAGAAAAAAAAGTCAATTCATTCAGCTGAGTTTCCATGCAAATAAATGATTGTCAAGAGTTAAAGATGCTTTGCTGCCAGTGCTGTGTTTCTCTGAGAGTTGCATTGTAAGGTAAGGCAAGAGAGAAGACGGATAAGCTCTGGCATGTATTGATAACAAAGAAATTACAATTCCAAGTGTATTTCATGCTATGTATGTACATATACACATCTCCTCGGTTGTCACAATATTCAAAATTCATTGATGCTCTGTGTAAAACACTGGACAGTATTAGCAAGTGTTACCTAGGAAAATGGTCACAGGAGTTTCATTTAAAAATTGGTGTTATCCATCAGGAGGGGATATCAGTATGAAAAGACAAAGGTTACAACTAAAATAAATATACACTAGTATGCTTTCCTTTCACACTGAGACCCCTTTATATTGCTCCGGCCATGTGTAAGAGCTTTAGTGTGCTCTTACATGTTTAACTCAATAGATTCCTCAACACTGCATAAGAATATCATACACTATAGTATAAATGAAATTTGAACACTCTATTTTATTCATTAGAGACAAGGATACCATGAAAATATAATTTCTAGAAGCAAAAAATCTTCTATCTAAAAGAGGAGGCAGATTCTGCTTCACTCAGATCAATAGTCCTCCATTAATTTCAATAGGAGCAGACCAAAAATATTTTGTGCAGCAGATTATCTTCTTAGAATCATAAAATCATGGAACGGTTTGGGTTGGAAGGGACCTTAAAGACCATCTCATTCCAACCCCCCCTGCCAGGGGCAGGGACAACCTCCACTAGACCAGGTTGCCCAAAGCCCCATCCAACCTGGCCTTGAACACTGCCTGGGAGGGGGCATCCACAGCTTCTCTGGGCAACCTGTTCCAGTGCCTCACCACCCTCACAGTGAAGAATTTCTTTATGTCTAATCTAAATCTTTCTTCCTTCAGTCTGAAACTCGGTCAGACCTAAGACATGCTTCTGCCTGGTCTTGGCTTTCATTAAATTAATGACAAGAGCTCAGCTGGGAGGAAATGCAAAGCTTCAGGTTGATAGTCAGTCCAGCAGGAATTTATGAAAACAAAATGGTCCCTATCTGAAAGCAGTAGGCTATTGGTTTGTAAATCTGTCTCTCACCAGCTGATAGTCTATCCTTCTGGATATTACCTGCTGTGTCTTGTGCCCTTTGCATTAAAGTTCCCAGGCACATATCTGCATAGATCTCCTTTTGGTAGATTATAAAATGTTAATTAACAACTTTTTTTTTTTTTTACACAGTGCCTTATTTAATAAAGCTATCAGAATCCCCACTCCCAACACTCCCCCCCAAAATATTAATACTTTAGACTTAATCATGTTTGTATTATTGGCATAGGTCAACCTGTTGCCTTGGTGATGGAGAATCTGGGTTTTACCATAAACGTTATTCTGTTCTCCAGGGAAAGAAGATAAATTCATGATGTAAATAGCCTCCTAATTCCACCTTTGATCTAAACATTCATCTTTAAAATAGAAGCAATTAGAAGTGAAGTTCGAAGTATTCTGAAGACATTTACTTTTTCTAACCTGTCCACATATAAAACGTGCTATTAGGATGTGAAGAAAAGCAGTATTAATTCAGATTAATTCTGTCAATGAATATCTACTTCTTTAGACGAGATTTCACAGCTTCAGTAAGAGAGACCCACTACTGAGCAATCAGGTTTGACTCCAAGCCCCTGTTCATCTTCTTCCTCTTACTCCAAATATAGCAAATCTACAAAGCCAGAAGTCACAGGCAGAGCTATTTTTAGCACAATCACATGACTGGAATTTGTAGAAAAAATAGCACAGTTATTGAACATTCTTGCTGTGAATGCATCATGGGAGAGAACCATATAACAGCTCTCTTTCTGTGGCACAGTTGAGAAAATGCAGAAACCAAATTTAATACATGACATGATCAAGCCTCAGAAAGAGTTTCTGTAAAACTCCTGAAATTTCCTTACACTTTTTTTTTTTTAAAACAATGATAGTAATATATAAGAAAACATGTTGTAGGGAAAAAATACCTCTACTTTTAAATACAAACATCAAATTTTCAATTGGCACTCAATTATTTTAACATGATCTTTTAGATCACAGAGGAATGAAAACCAAGAACACTAGACTGTCAGTATCTCAGGAAACAGATAAAAATTACAGTAGACTGATCACTGTAATATAAGTGATAAAAGGAGACAACCCCACACTCCCTTGCTTTGTAGACAGAGTGAGGTCAACACATATCAAACTCTATAAATCAAAACCACAGGAGTTGCCCCATGCCATTTTGTGCTATATTTTTTCTTCATCACACAAACCATTAAAAGCACAACTGTTAGTTTTATAAATTCAAAGGTTTGAATTCTTAAATAAGGATATGGAAAGTTTTTTTTCCAAATCACAACTCTTCAACCCTGCAAAAATCAACGATGCATAAGAGTCAGTTAAAATCACTGCTGGAAACTAACTTACATTTTTGTCCTAGATAGTCTGCAAATTTATACTACAATGGTTATATGCCAATTGGTTACATGAGGAAAAGGCAGGAACCAACACTGACAAATGCAGGAATCAATTGTTCTGTCTATTCTGGCTTTGTGCCTATCGAGCTTTCAGATACACAAATTCTTACTGCTTCTTAAAGAATCAAAATCTCTAAAGATCTTCTTTTCCTCTTTTCTCTACTCCCTTGGTTGTTCTAAGCAGAGAAAAGATGGAAGTAATTCAAACTGGCAGCTGCAGGCAAATTTGGTGGTAAAAAAAAAAAAAGAACTAAGAGCTTGGAGCTGTTTCACAAGATCATTTCTCTAGCAGCGAGGTTTCTGTTTAGACAGAGAAAACTAGAGCTTTTAATTCTCTAGATGAGTTCTGGAAGTAATAATTCTAACAAGTGAGGTTGTTCATAAAGGCTCTACGATGTCCAGCACTATTACAAAATCTCTTTGTCTTGCAACACCCAATACTTGGAAAACTTACAAATTAATCCTTTGGCTCCCAGTCCAAAGGCTGGCCTTTTATTTTCTCCTGCCCAGGAGGACAAATTACAACAGATGAGAACTCAGTAGTAGAGCCAGTTGAAAAATTTGAAAACAATCAACATATTAATGAAAAAAAGTTATGTTTTGTGAACACTTTTTGATCATCTCTGCTGAGCAGAAGGGGTAGGACACTGGGGACAGTTCCATGACACTCATCTAACTCTGGAAAAACCACCAAGACCCAGAAGACATTCACTGAAATGGGCCTTTTGTACACGCCACACTCAGCAATAGACTCAGGCAGCCCGAGTATGAATGCATTCCTGGGTGCACACCAAAGAGCCCCAAGGAGAGGATAACAGCAAAGCATAAGCAGAAGGCCACATACAGGCACAGACATGTATACACTGGCATTACACGTACAGCGGTTTGCAAACAGCTGGATGCTTTTGTTCTGCGTGATACAGACGCAGCTGCACGTGGGGAGCAGAGGAAATAGGGACCCTCTGTCCCCCTCTGTCCCCTCCTTACTCGGCTGAGCGACGGGGGCTCTCCGCCAGCTCCCTGATTACTGCCCTTGAGGCAGAGTCAGCAGCAGAGGAAAAGGGGAACTATCTAGAGAGCAAGGAGAGGGATGAGTTGACCCTTGCCTTTTCCCTGCCACGTGACAGCCGTATGGCACTGTGCTTCCTGCAGGAGGTGAAAGCTGACCCCTTGCCCTCCCTTAACCCACTCGGAGCCCCAAGTTCGGCACAGCTGGGCTGCTGGTGGTGCTTAAGGTAGAGAGGGAGTTTTTAGATACCTCCAGCAGACTGAAATCTGCCGGTAGTGCAGTGAACACATTGAAACGCAAAATATTGTGATGCCTGATACTGCAAGGGAGTGTATTTATGCTGCTCTGAAACTCTTCCCTCTTTTAAGATAGCGCCCAAGGGAAACACTCTCACCTTTAAATGATTACATACTGTCCTGGCTCTGGCTAGGATAGAGCTAATGTCACCAGGAGCCAGGCAGGTGAGCCAGGCTGGCCAGGGGGCTATTCCATACCCTGTGCCGCCATGCTCACCATAACAGGTCTGGGAGGGGTGGGTTCAGCGGGGCTCCAGGGCGGGCTGAGGGTCCGGTCGGCCATTTGGATGTTTTCTGTTATAACTCATTGTGTATCTCTGTTATCAGTACTGTTGTTGTTTGTTCCCCTCTCCCTTGCTGTCCCAGTAAACTGTCCTTACCCCAACCCTCGAGGCTTTTGCCGTTGTTTGTCCGGTCTCCTCCCCACCCCGCCGGGGAGGGGTGAGCGAGCGGCTGCCTGGTGCTCGGCTGGGCCCAAACCACGTCACATGCCTACTGCATTTGATTATAATAAAGGTAATGTTATGCTTGTAGAACTGTTGTTAGAGAAGCTCACTAACACTGAGGACTGTTGTGGTTTTGCCCCAGCCAGCAGCTAAGCCCCACGCAGCTGCTCGCTCACTTCCCCCTACAGTGGGATCGGGGAGAGAATTGGAAGAGTGAAAGTGAGAAAACTCGTGGGTTGAGGTAAAGACAATCTAATAGGGAAAGCAAAAGCAGCATGCGCAAGCAAAGCAAAACAAGAATTCGTTCACCACTTCCCATGGGCAGGCAGGTGTTCAGCCATCTCCAGGAAAGCAGGGATCCATCACGGGTAATGGTTACTCGGGAAGACAAACGCCATCATTCCCAAAGTCCCCTCTTCCTCCTTCTTCTTCCCCCAGATTTCCATGCTGAGCACAATGTCCATATGGTATGGAATATCCCTTTGGTCAGTTGGGGTCAGCTCTCACGGCTGTGTCCCCTCCCAACTCCTTGTGCACCCCCAGCCTCCTCGCTGGTGGGGTGGTGTGAGAAGCACAAAAGGCCTTGGCTCTGTGTGAGCACTGCTCAGCAGTAACAAAAACATCCCTGTGTTAGCAACACTGTTTTCAGCACAAATCCAAAACACAGTCCCATCCGAACTACCGTGAAGAAAATTAAGTCTATCCCAGCAAAAACCAGCCCAAGGACAAAACTTGTTTTCAGTTCTGAGGGATAAAAATCTAAAGCCAATTAAATATCTGTCACAAAACGGATAAAGAAAATGAATCTCAGTAGACAGAGCAGGTGATGACAGAGTAGACGGGTATAATCAATCCAGAGATCTGAGGAACTCACAGTACTGTCCGATGATAAAAAATAAGGCTGAAGCTGGAAAAAAAGGTGTTATATCTGATGGAATTCATTCAGCCACAGGGTTTGGGGATTCACTATAGGAAAGGCATGTAATTAAGTATGCTTCAATCCTAGACCTATTTTATGTCAGTAAACCACAAATGCTTATGTTCACGTAAAGCCTAGAAGTAAAAGTAATGCTGTGACAGCTTTCAGGGTGAAAAACAGTAAGTTTTTGTTGCCTCCACAGAAGTGTGTCTAATTATCTCCTGAGACTGAAGCCAATAGGAAAGTTAAACTGTGATTTGTTCTTGTTAGTCGTTATTCAGGCTTCTCTGAATTAGAAAACTGTTTGCGGCAAAAAAATCTAACAATCTCCAGGCCTGTTTACAAAGTCATTCAGGACTGCCTTGAGATTTCCCTGGGGCAGAAGTCTGAAAGGTGGAACTGCTGTTGGGCCATCTGACTTAAGACCAAAGAAATGCCACTTTAGATAGTAATCCTGATGTCCTACAGCAGAGCACAGCAAAATGGTACAATAGGTCTTTAAGCAAGTCTGCTAGCCAATGGAGGTAGCTAAACCCCTAAGAGGCTGAGCAACACCCCAGTTCAGGCCAGCTGCCTCTCAGAAGAAGGCACTGTGCACCTACTTTTGCCATCCTCCGTGTCATCTTGAACAAGTATTGCAAAGGGTGTGGCCGCCGCCCCAGTAAAATCAAGGACTTTATCCATCATTCACGGCTTATTTTGATCATCAACCAGCTGCACTAGAGAAGTCACAATAGCCACCCAGCCACACGTCAGAAACTGTAAGGGGTTTTGTGCCTTAAGAACAGAGAAGGGAGTACAGTCAGCTCAGCACAAGCCTGCCCATAACAGAAAACCAGGAGAGCAAGATTTCACCTTAATTCTCTGATAAAACTGGAAACAGTTGGGAATAGCAGACATTCTTATCTTGTCCCTGATTTGCTTCTGTCTAACAGTGCTATATCTATTACCTTCTGTAATTTGCAAACTATCTTATCTTAAATTTGCTGCAATATAATTATCACCTGCTTTTCTAGGAAAACTTGGACCTGCTATTACTTCTCTTTTGCCATCTTCCTGAAACCAAGAGGAAACTGTTAATAATTAATATCTAATAGTGATATGCTGATGGAACTTTGGGATATTGAGGAATATATCATAAGAGAAAGGACAATAACTAAGATTTAAACTGTTTTAAAACTCAGTTGTCCTTATTTACCCTGAGAAGTAACACCAGGTTAAGTAAAACATGTCAATTAACACCACTTCTAATATAAGCCTTTAGCTATTTGGACATACTACTAGTATTAAGTCTTCTAGCATTATCATTTAATATATTGCCAGAGAAATTATTTTTTATTGGTTTTTCCCCCTATCATTTTCATAGTGCGGTATCTCTACATACCCCTATCTAACATGAAGCTGTAAACCTAAGAATGATCATATTAATAGGATAGAAAAAAACATTTAACAGAGGGTCAAGTCTTGGTGGATTTTATATTTCAAAACTCTTTTAGGAACAGTTTTTCATTTAAAAAAAAAGGAAATTTCCACCTTTTTAATAAAGATTTGTTAATACAGTACAGTTCACAAAGATTTGTTTATTATATCAGTTGCAGAACTTACACTGAATTTAGCAGGACTCCTTCAATCTAAGCGGCACATTACTTTCAGAAAATGTGGAAAAAGCAATAAATTTGGAATAAAAGTACAAATGTTTGCAAATAAAATTTGATTAAAAGTACATTTTAAATAAAAGACATGTTCTATACTCCTGGTGACTAGTATCAAGTTTATAATTCAAAATATATTAGAATATTAAATGGACAGATAAAACAATAACCAAAGCCTTTTGTCAATGATTCAAAGCCACGTTTTCATTTTAACACATATGTTTCCTCCTCAGTTCTTGGTACACATTTCATATACACACATTTGGTTGAGGTGTGTAGTAAACAAACTTCAAATGATGCCTAAAGCAGGAATACTGTTTCTGTCACCTTAGCTAGCTCTTACAAATTTAACAAAAATGTTATTTTAGTTCCTGCTCTGACAGTTTTCACATCAGTCTTAAAAGCAAAAGAAGAGAGAGAGGAAAGACAGCAGTGAGATAGCAAATATTTTGCAGGTTTTTGGGGGAAAGCGCACTACACAAGAAAGCATACTACAGGAAATGACAGCCACAGAGTCCCCCTCTGGTGTATGTGGAGGGGTTACCCACAGGAACAGGCTCTCAAAGCCAACTCCAGAAATCGTGACACCTGAAAACACATTTCTTGTGACTGCTGCTAACATCTCTGCCCTCCAGAACCTTCTTTACAAGCTAATGCGTTAGACCCCTTGTCACATACATTTGCTTATTTTCTGGAGAAAATTAACTAAGGTTGTAACACATGCCATTTTAAAAACAGATCTGGAAATAGAAGTCGGTTGCTTTTCAACGTAACAGCTAATTCACAAGTTTGTCTTGTGGCTTTTCAGGCAAGAACAAATGAAACTACAAATAAGGTAAATCTGTAGCCCGCAAGCCTACTCCATGCCTCCCTGTCGCCTTGACCACGCGCAGGAGTTTATGGGCTGGACACCACATCCTTCTGAAGGGATCTAGGCCTTCAGCTGAGATAACAAAAATTCATACTCTCTTCCCAAACTCTGTCTTCTGATCGTTATTCAAAAGAGGATGTACAACCCTGATTTTGAAGGTCAGGTGTTGGAATTGAAACAGAGAATGCATGGCTTCTGATGTATCTAAGAACGGAGGAGCCTCTAAGACAGAAGTGGAGCAGCGAGGGCATGCCGTGTGCCGCATCAAGGACAGGCCGTGTCTTTAATGGCGGCGGTTAAGCATCGCTGTTCCCAGCTGCCTATGCCATTGCCCAAGGCAAAAAACTACAGCAGAAAGTGATTGTGCCAATGCTTGGGTCACTCCTGGATCTTTGCTTAAACCACCTGTGAAGGTGAGTTGTTCTAAAATAACAATTATAAAATGGAGCGTGGAAAGTGTAAATACAGATTGTTTTCTCCTTGAGTGTGTGTTAGGAACAGCAATGCCCAGCACAGGGGCACAGTGCCACTTCCAAGCAGTAATACGTGAAAAGTACATGACTGATTTTACCTGTGGGTAAAATACCTGTCAGAATCCTGTGGGTTTTTAAAAGACTGGGGATTGACTCAATTCTTTGTATTTAATTTGGGAAAAACTCATTTAATTTAGGCTTTAGTAAAATCCACGGTTAAACAAGTGTGACCTGACGGATTTGTGTTTCAATAATAATTTCTCTGTAATGTTTTGCTCCAACTACCCAAAACCCCACCACTCGGGGACAAGGATTTAAGATTGATCCTTAGAGAAATTACCTTCCTCGGTATGTCCCTAATGATCAGTGGACTCCTTTACCAACTCACCAACAGATGGAAGACAATCCAGTTTGACGGAGAATAAATGACAATTCTGCCACCCAATAGGGACTTCAGTATGAACTGAGTCCTCATTCTCATGTTCACATTGAAATCTCATCACTGCAGCTGCTTCAAGGCAGGGTCTTCTGGGTTTTGGTTTGTGTTGGATTTGGGGGTCTTTCTGGGGGGAAGGGAGGTGGGCAGGGGTGGTCACAGCTTGTTTTCTTCAGCTTCTATGGACTGAAATTATGAACTAGGGAGAGGAACTAGAAGAGGAACTCAGCAGAGGAACTTGGAGGAGGTAGTGGTGGTCATAATAAGGACAGCAGAGGGAAGGAAGGCAAGGTCAGGAAGCAAGTCCTGCTATACAATTACTGTGAGGAATAAGCCGAAAGCAGAAAAACAGCATAAATTGTCCACATTGAATTATGTGACTGCTTTAGGATGAAGATATTAGGTCATGATTTTCAGAGTATGACAATGATAAATATCTTGTGGCAGAGATGCACAGAATCTGTATCAGTGTTGGGAACAATTCTACCAGCCACTTTGCAGTGATTAAAACAGTACAGTTACAGTTACATGTCACCCTCGTTACGCAGAAACACAGAAACACTTCTGAGGAATAGAAACATCTGGCTATAGTTGAAAATGTGCAATGTATTTCTAACAAACCTTCCAGCTGAAACCAAATTACGCAGCACTGGAAGCCTCTAAAATCTATTTACACAAAAGGAACAACACTAACAATAGTGAGTAATTGGCTAATCATTATGAAGATTATGTCATTGGGAATAAAGAAAAGGTTTAGGCATGTATTATTTATTATCCCATTTACAAATAGTTTATGAATAGCTAAGAGATTGTTAATAGCAGTCCTAAGCATGTCACAGACATTGATAGTATGTGCTCCAGTTGGTTATAAGCAATGCATTGTTATAAATTATGCATGGATTTCTAGGACTCTCTAATGGCACTTTATTAAAATTCTGCTGGGTCTATTATTGACCTATTCCACATAATTTATAAAACCTTAATGTAAAGTTTGATAAATGTTTGTTTTGGCTTTTCAGTTACAGTTCTTATTCTCCCTTTGATGGTTAAATCAATGGGCAAAGAAAATTAATGGAAATTACTTTTGCAGAAAAGCACACTTTTACCAAGCATCATTTTTCAAGAAAAGTACCTGTGTTATGTAAAAGTGATTACTTTTTATAAAGACTGGAAATCAAAATTAAAATTACTTCATATTCAGATTGAAAAGTGCCTCATGCTACCAATTTACTTTATCAAATTACTATATGTGCCAAATTCTCTGCTTGGCCACCTTCTCTGTTGATGCACTGCAGACAGAGATAGCTGTAAAATGTACCACCTCTTTGAGACAGGAAAAATACTGAATATGAAATGGTGCCATAGGAAAGGAAGTTCTGGTGCCTTTAATTATCATTTTCCCTTACAGGCTCGGATCTGTTTCCAGACTGATAATTTATAATACACCTGTTTCTTACCTTTGTAGTTTTACTAGATCTCTGACAATTGTACACAACCTAAAATCTGATCCTTTGTCTGTACATATGTTGCAAATGGATGAGTTAAAACATCCTAAAATTTCATCTATTTCCCAAAGGCCCTTATTACACATATGCTTGTCTCCCTCCTCTGTACTGTCTCCTGCACTGAATATTTAAATTTAGCCTGCCCTTTAAACAATGAATTGGTGACCCACTGTGAAGAATATAAGAATCACTGTTTAAACATGAACCCAAAACCTGACTTGAAATAAAAGCTTTCCACTTGCTTTTTGATACTCTGAAAAACTTCAGCAAAGAAAATATTGAGAACTCTTCCAGTCACTGTTGAGGAATGATCCTTTATTCTTCCTCCCTGCCACCTTCCTTCCCACAGGGTCCCTTGCTGGATATCTGCATGGGCCTTTCGCATTTCCACTGTCCTAGGGTATTTGAGGGGACACAATGTTTGACCTCATCCTTGTGTTCATTGTGCTCTGTTGAACTGCACTATGGTGAAAAACAACAGTTAAACACTTTTACCAAATTCTAACAGTGTTGTTCCCTCTCCCAGGATCAAAGGAACCAACCTCATTCAAGGTAAAACAAAAATCAGGAAAAATTTCTTAATCTCTTAGCCATTTCTTTCCTTTCTATAGACTAGAGGGCCACATTCCTCCCATACAGCAGCACCAAACTTCTGTCTTTCAGGCTACCAATATATTTCTCTTCTGTGGAAAAGACCTCACAACTGCCTGGACTGGTATAGCACTTCCAAATCAAAGAGTTTTGATGATTCCCTAATCCAAATATTTCAGATGAAAAAGTACATAGAAAAGCCAAAATCCCTCCCAGCTGCCCTTGAAACGACAAGCCAAGTCATTGTGTAGCTGTGCAATCACCCTTTCAGTCTAAACAAGCCACCTCCAAGTGCTAGCTCAGGAATTCCTTCCCAAAGGTACCGTCTAACGAATGTGCCGCGATAGTCTGGTGCAGTCGGTTACCTGCTATCAACTATTTGGCAACTCACTGTTTACTCTACTAGTATAGTCTGGTTTCTGCTTGGAGACAATACCTACTGTAGTCAGGCTACACATTGTAAATAGAAACAAAATTCCCCAAGGGGACCAAGGCAGTGAAACACTTTGCTTTTAATTATTTTGCTAAATTAATCAGTTCCTATTGTCTGCAATTTGGTTTGTTTTATACTAATCCCCTTAATAATTCAATCTTCTTCACACAGACAGCTCACAATGACCATGCACAAACCTGTTGTATAAAGTGAAATAACGCCTTAAGACTAATAATTGATAAAGGTATCATCAGAGTATTATCAACTGGCAGTCTGGAAGTTTTTTTAATCTATACAGTACACATATTTTTATTACCTTTGCTTCTTGGAGTTTTCATCCAAAACCTCATTAGGCCTAAGAGCATGGCCTATCTGAGAATCTAACCTGTTTACAGCTGATTAAATAGTATTCCTTCTTTTCCAGGTTTCTTTTCTTTGTGGGGAAACAACAGATTTAAGCCTACCCTGGTGAGTAACTCCATAAAAGTGTTCCTACTCTTGTACTAGGGCCCATATTTCTGAAAATAATCCAGCCTCTCCTCTACCGAACATAGCCCATGAGTTTTACATAAAAATATCATGAATGAAAACAGACAGGGCTTAGTTTTATTTGCAAGATATAAATAAAACTCTGCAAAACAGAGTTGAGAACACACACAATGGTTTTATTTATATGTTTACAAAGAATAGAGTGAGCTTTCTAATCTTATGAGGTGACCATGGGACACTCTGCAGGGGATTGAAGTGATTACTTGAAGAGAAAAATTATTTTATTTTTGCTATGTGTTAATATATTTTGTTAATGGCATGCACTTAGCCATTTGAATGCTGAGGACGTAACAATACAGCATAGTTAGAAGAACCAGAATGCATTTCTCGAGTTTATTTCTAGCATATGATGAAAGTTCACAGTCTAGCTCAGAAAAGGCATTTAGCTACTTCCAATTGCTTAATATAAGCTCGTCCCTGCCTACTGAATAAAAAGGTAGGTTATGCCCTGCAGGGGTTGAAAAATGTCCGTCTCCATACTTCCATTGTGAGATTGCAGGGGATAATGGGAATCCCCTCCCTTGTTGTTTTTTTTTTTTTTTTCTCTTCCTGTAACTAAAAATACTTTAAACCAAAATAATAGTTGCAGACAGCTTTTTAAAGCTATCTCAAAAATGAGGCTTTTTGTGGCCAATTACTGATGTCATTTTGCTTAGCAGAGTATTTTCACCTTAGTCATTATTTCAGTTGTATGGCGCAAACTCAACCATTAGTAAAACATCAGTCCTCAAGTGATTCATGACTGGAACTTTTATGGCCACATCAGGAGGAAAAATTATGCAAAACTGTGGACATTTATATCCTGGATCACAGTTCTATAGGAACGATAAGGTACTCCAGAGGCATGATACCAAAGGCTGTAAATGCCTCTGATCTTACTGTGACTAGCACCACCGCATGCAGCAACACTCTGTTTCTCTATAGCACACCGTAATGGGCAATTCCAGGAGCATAAGCTCAGTACAGACCAGCACACATTCCTGCATTACACCAGCGGGGATTTTCTTTCTTCCTTTGCTCCCTGCTGCTTTCCCCTATTAGCCTTGTTGCTCTGCTCTGTTAGGTCTGCATGCCTGTCAAGTTCCTATCTCTGCTAACTCTCCTTGTAAGGACAAGACTGGGAGATTTTCATGATTCCCAGCCTTTGAAACACAACATGTAGGAGGTGTGAGGAGAAGAAACAGCAGAGAGCTAAATTAGCACAGAATGGAGGTAATTGTAACAAAAACAAAACAAAACAAAAAAAAGTCTAGCAAACAAACAAAAACTATGTGTGCTCATGATTCTTTTTCAGGCCAGTGTATTTTTCCAGATGATGGATTGCTCCAATTTAGAAGATGAACAAACTCAACCCAGTGATTTTCAGCTATATGTTCAAGGTCCTTCAAGCAGTACTGAAATCCCACTCTTCCCTTCATTGATGGACGTCTACACCACATCTTAAAAGAATAGACAGACAAAGAAAGATTTAACTATTTTGTGCATTTTATATAATTTTTAGAACAAAAAATGCCAAACCACATAGATAGGCCTAATCTCAAACCTGGGCTACAGTTATTTAACCATTCAGAGGAGCTGGACCCAGGATTTTGCGTCTGCTTTACTATAGCAAATGCCTCAGCTTTGAAACACACATTCAAAGAATTCAAAATAGACTTAATTCATGGTTATGTAACTAAATTATTTTACTTTTATTTATGCAGTAAAACTTTGTGATGAAGAACTCTAATTCTTGTTAGGAAGTTTTGCATTTTAACAGCTTGTGTCACCTGATTAGCACAGAAGAAGGCAAATTTTGGGCAAGCAAGTTCACTAGCCTTTTTTTGCTGAAAATCCAAGCAGATAAATAGTTATTAGATTTGATTTTTATGTTACATTCATTCAGTTTAATTGTCATATTCATGTCACTAATGTCTCTAACAGACATAATTCAGTTACCTGGTCTGCAAAACCCAGGAAAGAAATAAAAAAAAAAGTCACCTTTTAAATCAGAATCATAAATATTAAGTGTGAAGTTAAAAAAATTATATAAATATATATATTTATCAGATGAAAACCAAGACTCTAAAGATCAATAATCAAAGAAGAAATGGGCAAGTCAAGAAACACGCCAAAGTCTGAGCAGCAGTTAAGGCCTATACTGCAAAGAAGGCCACCCAAACCTGTTTTCAACTTCCCCACCCCACCTCCCTTCATGAGGCAACAAGTTGAAACACTCCTTAAAGTCATACAAAAAGTGACAAGACATTACCTGGCAATCAGAAGGGATCATGATATGATCCGAAGCCAGCATTTAACATGGCTTGCTTTCCCTCATAAAGCATAGACTGAAAAGTTGTGAGCAAAATCTCTGTCAAGAATGAGACATTGAATATGTCAATAAATTAGAACATTTCCCAAGCGCTGCCTACATTGCCTACATAACCTGTGTGTAACACACGGCCATTTCGTTTCTGCCCATGCATGTGCTTTGGCCTACAGACTTCTTTTTTTCACTGTGTTTGACAGTGATCTTAGACAGATTCCAGTTGCTCAACAACATATGTGAAGGGATTTGACCTTCTTGGGCAAACCACAGCAAAATAAACAAAAAAGCAGAAGCTGAACTTTGAAATTATCAACATTCAAGGTTGAGTCTGAAGCCAAACACTGCCAGACCTCAGTCCATAAAGGACTATAGACAGTTTCACCCAGAAAGGAATGAAATTAAGGTAATGGTTTTCTAACTCTGATAAAAAAGTAACCTATCAATTAAGAAAAGTCCAGGACAGGTTGCTCAAAACTAGCAAGCTTAGTTTCAGAGGCCACAAACAGAATTTCTGCAAGTACAGAGTTATATTGTACTTCGGAGGCATTGAAATGTTTGGGTTATGATTTTTTATTCACTTGCTCTTTTGAAATCTCATTAACAATGCTGAATGACCAGTATGTCATCGTGCAAGCCTCTCCTGTACATTCTCTTGCTGTTTCATTATAGCAATTGTGTATAGGTTTCCTAAATTCCATGCTAATTTAAAAATGTTTTTTATAATCAAGCTTTTTGTATGAGGACTGAGTTTAAAATTTTGACCACTAAGTTGTCACAGTTGCAATCTCATTTAATAAAGGCATGCAACATGACATGATTTATTCAATCAGTCCACCTTTGACAGCACACTTTAATTTGAACTTGACTTCTAAAGCTTGCTTTTGGACAGCCCACAAGCAGAAAAATGACTGTGTTCGTCAGGAACTGAATATTTTTCAAGTTATGGCTCAGAAGCTAATCCAGGGATAATTAATAAACCAAAAATTACATCAAGAAAAAGAAAATATTTTTCAGAAAACTTTAAGGGGCCAAACTCAACCTAAAGGGATCCATCCCATATAGCAACAGAATCCTGTGTGAACTTCATATGGGTCCAGATACAGCCGTACACAGTTTAAGGAAAATATAGGAAGCTATGTTAGATCTAATTTAAAGTAGTGCATAATGTCAAACAGACAAAAATTCAGTTTCCATGCTATACGCAAGACTTAAAGAAGATAAGGACACTATTAAATTCTCTGTGCTCAGCACAGACTTGATTTCCTCCCAGTATTTGTTGTCATCATGAAATCTAAAAATGAAGATCAAGCTTGAACAGGTCTGATAACACAGAATTCTCAAGGACATCTCAGCCTAACACTGACAAGGTCAGAATAAGTCAAACCAAACTTCTGCTGTCAAAGCTTGAGTTCAAAGCATATTGAACCTAAAAATATAAGACATATACAAGCTGTTCATGTGAATTCAGGCAGTAATGGCTGCACACCTTATTGGAAGCCTTCTTTTGAAGTCTCCAGTTGCTGCTCTGCTTCTGCTTATTAGTTGGGGGCAGGCGAAAACATGTTCTGAATAGCAAGTATGTTATACAAAAGATGGAACTGGGAGAATGGAGAAAGACTAATGCTGCTATGTCCACTAAAGAAAAACAAAATGTGCTAATTGGTTTTGTCAGAAGACAGAAGCAGGTGCTCTCTTCAGGGCTTTAACAAAGACCTGAAGGCGCTTTGGCTGATTTGTGGTATGATCTCCATTGACAACAAATTATCAGGCTACACAAGGGGCTGCTAAAGGAATACTCAGTCCTCATTGTTATACTATGTGTAGAAAATAGATGAACATGCTCAAAATAGAAAATTATTAGCTCCATTATGAATTTTTTTATGGTGTTTTTCACTACAATATCTGAATGCTGGAGAAAAATAGAATTTATCTTCACATTTCTACTGCCAGGAAAAGGGAGGAGGGCTGAAGTTTGAATGGCAGCAGGCCTTAACCCGATTTAGAGATTGGCAACCAAAACACTTACAGGAGTGCTACCCAGAGATGAGTAGTATCTGTTTTTTCAGAGTTCTTATCATTCTTATAGCTACTTCTGGGCCTGAGTCTCAGTTTCCAAAGGATTGTGTAGCAGCTGTGTATATTTAGCCCTTTCTTTGAAACTCTGGCTTATAGTTAACAGGAGTAAGTTAAACTTGTCATGACAGAATTCTCCTGCAGGGGAGACAACTGCTTTAAACTAGTAATACCCTTTTTATTCCTGGAGCCCTTGCCTCATTCTCTGGATGTCCTTTGTGTTCGAGGTAAGAACACTGAATTTCTGCAGCAATAAATAAAGCCTAGTCCATGGACAAAGATGGTTAAATTATAAATTATTATTATAAATACCAATCAAAATTTTCTTCCTTTATATGCTTCATAATGGTGTACAAAAATGAAATACATCTTTACTTTGCAGCAACTATTCTTCTGTAGAGCCATCCATACAGTATGCTGAATGAAGTAGAACTTAACAGAAAAAAAAGTATGTCATCACATGATTAAATGTAGATGATATGAACAAATTCAAGTTAAGCTGGTGATGTTTCATGGAATTTAAAAGCATAAACTATTTAATTTTGGGGCAACACAGTGGCATTGAATCATGAGTGGGGCTTTTATCTTTAACAGCATAAATCTCTCAGCAAACAGACAGTCAGAGCTGGCAAATACCTCTGAACTGAGACTGACTTCAAAGTTTTCACTGTAA
The DNA here is from genome assembly GCA_013400195.1 of Aramus guarauna. Taxonomy (NCBI): domain Eukaryota; kingdom Metazoa; phylum Chordata; class Aves; order Gruiformes; family Aramidae; genus Aramus; species Aramus guarauna. The sequence goes on from VXBL01008646.1 coordinate 303,745, forward strand.
GGAAGAACAGAAAGTGTGTTTTAGCAATGACCTACTCATACACTTGCTGATAGCATGTCAGAGCCTTGAGCGCACTCCCCCCTTCTAGAAGTGTAGCTGGCTATGCAAGGCCCACTTGCTGGTAAGAGCCATTGTGAAGAAAAAGATTTGTGGGGAGGTCTCAGCAAGGGATTCTCCCTTCCTTTGGGAGCTACTTTTGGCCATGACTCTCACCCCTGGACTCCACCTGGTCTGTGTCACAGCTGTGTAGTAGTCATGCCTGTGCCTGGCTGTGCAGTCCATTGACCAGGACCCCTGATCCTGACCCATGGTTTTCCCACCCTGGGAACTCATCACTTTGGACTTGCCCATCAACCTGGACCACGTCTGACTTTATTTTTGCCAGACCTGCTCTGCTCTTTGAGAACTGTGGGACTGTTCCCCATTGAGGGGGGCATGGCCCTGCCGGGCACCTGCCACCACCACTGCTGCCCTTGAAGAGCAGCCCATGTTGCCCCTGACAGAAAGTGTCCCAGCACTTTGTGCTTTCTGGCAGTCACAGAAAGGGAACAGACTTCTCTTCCCAGTCCAGCCAGTCTTTTTTACCATACTTCTCTTCCTAAGTGTTTACATCTTCTGGTTTTTGCTCCCTTTGTTTCAGGAACAAACATTGTCTAGATGGAAGGAGAAAAGCGGGAAGGGGAGAGGGACTCACTAGCAGCACAGGAGAGACAAGATCTCGGTTTGATACCAGCACACCCCCCAGCTCAAACTCTTGCCAAGAGCCATCCCAGGGAAAGGGAAATAGTCCCTTGCTGGTGCACTCTTGGTTTCTCTCTTTAAATTGTACTTATGCAGTTCACGGTATGTTGGGAGCTATTAGAGAATTCAACATTGCAGTAAAAGGCTGTTAAACTGGAGAAAGCTGCTTCTGAGCACGTGAAGACACAGTTTAGCCAAATTTGCAAAATATAGGAAAAATACAAGAAACATCCATAAATCAATCAACATTTTGCAACAAAAATGTTTTGAAGATATAGGGGCACGAGGCCCATTAACTGCCATCCTCAGCTGTGCTGCCATCTCTGCTATGGAGTTAGGGAAAGCCCACATTTTATGAATAACAAGGACTCATTCAAATTCTTAAAAATAGGAAACTTCATGACTGTAAGTCACTTTCCTTTCTTTATGACTATATTTTAATGTATTCTGTGGCTATTGCACTAGAGCTATTTCTAATATAAATTAATATCTCACAAGTTTCTCTAATTGTCTACTGATATATCCCTTCATTCTTATCTTTATGCCTCTAAAGTAGGCTATCTGCATAAGACACATTAGAGACACATGTCTGTTAGGAAACATATTAAAGTCACCATCATCATTGAACTGTTTAAGGCATTACAGCTTTGACCCCATTCTGACTGTAGAACTGTGTCATAGGGCAGAAAATACTTTCACCAAATTTCTTGGGATCAGTGACTTTTGCAAATCTTTTGCATGAACAAATAAAATCAGATGTTTTCCTTAATAGTTACATTCTCATTCAAACCCCAGAAGAATCCTTGCTTCCCAGTCATTTTGATGGCAGCCACAGAAAATGAAGACAAGAGAATTCAGTATATATTTTCTCACAATCCAAAAAGTGAAGGGCATCCAATAAAATTTCCAGGTACCAAATTTAAAACCACATTACATAATAAACTAACTCACTGACACAGTAAGCTGTTGAGGCCAAAAGTCTGAACGAGTTCATAAGAGATCTGGACAAAAATCACAGAAGACAGGTCCACTAGAGGCTTTTAAACACAACGGACAAATAACAGCCTCTGGCTCAGAAAGTCTGCCCTGTTAAATGCCTTAAACTGAGAGGTTTCAAAGGAGTATTGTTCTGTGCCTGCCCCAACTCTTGTTCTCCCTCTAAGCATCATCTATGAGCTACCATCAAAATAGGACACAGCAAGCTAAACAGACCTTTGATCTCAGCCTATATGACATGCTGCTTTGGAAGAAAAAATCTTTGAAAATGAGTGCATTTTTTCCCATTTAGTGGCATATTTTAATTAAAGTCTTTAGCGTCATGGTTGGGGGTAATAACTGAAGAAGGAAAACATGAAAAGAAATAGTAAATTTAATCAGTAAATATGTATTATTTCAGTAAAATTGAAGATATTGCTACTGCTTGAAGAAAATAAAATCAGATGGCAAACACAGGACTGCAAAACCAGATCATGTCAATCTTAAATATGCATAAAACTGTCAATTATCGTTACACCTGTAACAGATGGTGAGACTGTTAATCATTTTGTAGCCATAGTGAATTTACTGCCCACAGCAAAATGTAATGTTCCAATTACCCTTGTGCTCTTTTAATAATAATAATAATAATAATAATAATAATAATAATAATAATAATAACAATAACAATAATAATCTCAATGCACTTCATTTTGAGGATCCCAAAGCCCTTTCTTCTCAAGTCATCCATCATAGACATGTGAATAGCTTTTTATTAGTTTTAGAACAAAAGACAGAAATGCTACAGGATGTGATCACATTTACAGAAGTTCATTTCTTCATGAAGTGAAGACCACATTCACATGCACAAGACATAGCTTCATTTCCAGCCCTTATTCCACTGAAAACAGTGGAAGTGTTTATGTAAAATTACCTGATCATAGATGTCGAAAATTCAGTCTCACACCTTCCGAAACCATTGCAACTCATAAAGCACGGGCCATATCATCAGATAGTAGACTTGCACAAATTCATTCAAATTGGTTGGAACTGTGACAAATACAAAAGTAGAGGAACTCCAGATTTTCATATGATGAAGTTATAGAAAATGTTCAAGTTACACTGTCATTTTCTGTTTCTGTCTCTCATCAGTGTTTACACTGTCACGGAAGTTTGAGGGTCTAAGAGTTGTGGCAGTTTTTCTTCAATTACATTTTAAAATGTTCCATGAATGATGAGGTTTCTGTGTACTTCTGGCATGCTTCTGTCTATATAAAATAGTAAACCAAATAAAAGTAGAGCTAACGCTAGCAATAAACTAAACGACTGTATGTGCTTTTAAAACCATGTAGGATCCTGAGCCTCTGACCTTTTGGCTCTCATAACCAAAGGTCCCAGCTTTCAATAACAGCTTTTGAAGTTCTTGATCTGTAACACCCCAAAGCTCTACCTGCAGGAGCACGTGCTGGGACGTGGGCTCACTGGTGGGTCTGGCTCAGCAGGGCCCATGGCTGGGCAGGGCAGGGCTGTGGGGAGCTGGAGAGCGGCCCTGCTGCGGCGTCACAGAGGCTGACAGCCCTGGGGGGCTGACATGGCGTCCTGTGCCATGGGGTGTGTGGAGGGGAAGAGCTCCAGTGGAGCTAGACAGGGACGGTCAGGGCTAACAGTGCCCTGGGGCCATGACGCAAGAGGGAAAGTCATATACCTAGTGTCATGAGATCCCCAGGCTAACTCCAATCCTTGTTCAGAAGTGCTTGGGGCAAGCATACCATCTCCTTTCTGATACAGAACATGTGCTGGCTGCAGACACCACTTTTCCACAGAGCAGCCTGGCCTTAAAAACGACTCTCTTAGTAGCAAAAGCATTGACCTCATCAGAGATTGAGTACCTTAGTGCAGTAAGACTCTCGTGGTAAACCGTTGATCATTCATTCCACTTGCTGCCTATTCTTGAGAGTAATACTGCATATAATATTCATGTAACTTCATCTCCAGGGATTTCTAAAAATAAAGTATTTTTAAAGAAATCATTCTCAGTCCTCCTCTGCAATTTCACTAGTTAAAGTCCCACCAGTCAGGTGACAGGTTTCAGGTCCTGACTGAGCAATTTATTGTAAGTTTCATATAAAATGCTACTATAATTCCAGACTGCCATTTCGTTTCATGATAGGTCCTAGATCATTGCAGTAGCCTTCAGAACTAATTTTCCTATTTGTTTTCTTGAGATTTTGCATTCCATGGCCTTATTCAAGGCTTTTTTTTGGAGACTGCCAGCCCATGGCTGTACTCTGTGGCCCCTAGTTCTCCTTTTGTCCCACACTGCTGTCTCTAGCAGCCTTCTGCTCACCAGGATGTTGCTACAAATGCTAGTTTCTGCAGATCAAGTGCCTCTGATCCCTGCCTCCTTGCCTACGATTCCCACAAAGGACAGATTTTCCCAGCCTGTGCTCATCCTATCTACACAAAACTACCATCCAGCACATTGTCTTATTCCACTTATTCCAAGAGTGGTCAAATGTGGATGACTGAAAAAGGGTGAAGAGAAAGGGAAGATACATAATAATGCCCTAAATATTTACTAAGTCACTATCAGTTTGCAGACTAGAGACTTCCTGAGTCAAAATTGTTATCTTTGTGTGTAAGAGCCCACAATGGACTTCTCTTCCACAAGATATGGGTTTCCAAATTTTGAGCCTATGTGCGGTTTTGACATGAACATAATCCCACAGCACAGGTTTCCACAGCTTTATTGTGTGTTTTCCAAGGCATTGTCTCCGTTTTGTTTGGTTTGATCTTGAGACCTGATAGCTTAATCTAATGCCACCTGGTTTGTGTACTGGAAAAGGAAGTGCACAGTTGTTCCATGCTTACCCTCTGCTCTGGGTTATCATGTATAATCAGATACTGGTCCTTGAGGCAACTAGGTTGAAGTTGGCTGGGATGCTCTTACACTTTTCTGTAGTAGAATCCATACAGGTAACATAGTTGTACCAAAGTGGCCTGCAACTTCTAGAGTAGCTGTACTGACTGGAAGCAGAGATCTGGAATCTATTAAAATTTTTTGGAAGTTCTCTTTGAAAGGCTTGCAGTTTTCCTGAGTTGATGCCTGTAATAGAAGGCAGAGACAGTTTGGTCTGCTTTAATCTTACCTGCCTTTCCCTTTTCTCTTCCTTGGGGAGTAGGTGGGAGGAGATCATCAAAAGCCAGTGTCAATAGGATGTTGGAGGTTAACAAGATAGATACAGATCCATAAACTCTAGAATGCGGTGAATAACACAAATTATATGACTCAACAGAGTGGTTCCCCTCCCTGTATCGACAGTGTTTAAGAGAGGGCTGGTGAAGGATACCTGAATGACTGTTGCACTATACTCCTTGATCACTACTCACTAACCCAGTTAGATGCCCTTGCATGGGGTCTATTCTTTTCTTGCCAACCTGTGAGCCTGGCAATTAGGTAGGAGTGCACACTGCAACAGAAAGGGACAGTATAATGCAATGAAGACAGAGAGGGGAGGAAATGGATGCAATGGAGAGGCAAGGCTGAAACAGTTGCCTCAAGCAGCCCACTTACATAGATAGGTTGCTCACCTGCAGAGACCCAGCAGTAGAAAAAATTTCAGGATGGGGATTCTATTTTCTCTTCCCTGCAGAGCAAGCCAGATATCTCATCTCATTCCTCTCTTTAATAACACGATATAACTCTTGCCAGACTTAAATCTCACTCACAATTGTGCTGACTGATTTTTTTTATTATTATTATTCAAATTTGCTTTTTTTACAGCACATAACAGAACATCATCCATTTTTTTTAGGACCATTCATCTGTCAATCTGTCAATTCCTGTTTAAAAGATTGGACTGATGACAGGCAATCATTTCAGAAGCAGTGCAGTGCTAAATTAGATCTTTCCAATAGAAACTGAAGTTCCCAATGAAGCACTACTCTGCCCTCAGAGGCTAACACAACTAACTTAACTAACGTAAGATGTGAGACCTGCAAGCTTCTCAGAAATAGCATCCGACTGCTTTATTTAAAATGGAATTATCTGAAATCTAGTGAAAATCTGCTATACAAAGACACATTCTTACTACTGTACATGAAACTGATCTTGGGTATTTAGACACAACTAGCAAGTATTGAACAATTTAAATCTGATCATCAGATATTTGTCAGATGGGAACCTTTCAAAGACCTTAGCATTTCTACAGCTAACTAACTCACAAAAGAGATCATGGATTTCCTTTGTATTTAGGGGACATAAATGTAACACTCAAAATAAAGAACAGTAAAAAACTGCCTTATACAGATGAGCTTGTTACCAACCATCATGAAACATTTCAGAGAGGCCAATTCCCAAACTAGTGGACAGGTGTAAGGTAACCTGAAGTAACAAAATATGCTTCAGAAATCATCATTTCTTAGGATAGAAAAGAGTTCCTGTAGAAATTACTGTTATCACTGAGCTGGGGTTCAAGCTGATGCTAATGTCACTGTTGCCTCTAGGAAGCCAAAGAATCCTCTTTCCTTTTGGATGTGTAGGAGACATTGGACAACAGCTTTCGAATGCCCCATTCCTCATGTTTACTAAATGGGAGAGTTTTCAGTTCCTTGGATTTCTCCATATGAAGCAGTGGTGGTTTAAGCCCAGCTGGGAGCTAAGCACCACACAGCCACTCACTCAGTCTGTCCCGGTGGGATGAGGGAGAGAATTGGAAGAGTAAAGGAAAACTCTTGGGCTGAGATAAAGACAATCTAGTAGGGAAAGAGGCTTGCACGCAACCAAAGTGAAACAAGGAATTCATTCACCACTTCCCATGGGCAGGCAGGTGTTCAACCATCTCCAGGTTGAACAGGGCTCCATCATGCGTAATGGTTACTTGGGAAGACAAACGTCATCATTCCCAAAGTCCCCTCTTCCTCCTCCTTCTTCCCCTAGCTTTGTATGCTGAGCATGACATCATATGGTATGGAATAACCCTTTGGTCAGTTGGCGTCAGCTGTCCCGGCTGTGTCCCCTCTCAACTCCTTGTGCACTCTCAGCCTCCTCGCTGGTGGGGTGGTGTGAGGAGCAGAAAAGGCCTTGGCTCTGTGTGAGCACTGCTCAGCAGTAATGAAAACATTTCTGCATTATCAATACTCTTTTCAGAACAAATCCAAGGCATAGCCCCATACTAGCTACTATGAAGAAAATTAACTCTATCCCAGCCAAAACCAGCAAAGAAGCCATGACACACGAAACACAATTTCTTGCTGCTGCTGTTGACTTGCCCCTAGTATGACTAGATCTTCCAGCCTTTATGAATCAACACACGTAACACATCTAAATACATCAAACAGCATAAAATCATGCTGCCTGTTGGGAGCGCTCCAGTAAGCTCACAGTTCATTTACAAGCTGACTAAACCTAATTAAAGCCTATCTCAAGATACAACAAGAGTAGGGATGTGTCAGAAACTAAGCATAAGCAAACAGGTTCATAAGGAAATCAGTGATAATTGGAATTTTAGATGGTGACACTGGCTTTCAATGTCAGGGTAGTAACCATTCCTATGGAGATTAAAAATTTACTGAAAATTCTTGTAGAGCATTTCATAGTCGAAGTAATGAAATATTTGAGCAGATGGAGACCCCTTTGCTTTTGGGGTAAAATTAATGTTATCTAAATGCATATACTTCCCAGAACACTGCATACCCTTAGAGATCTCCCAGTTATTATTAATGCATTCTTAAATATTTTTAGGTAGCAAAGGAGACGACAACAGTGAGGTAGGACGCTGCATAAAGTGTGATTTCTAGTCATACTTAAAAGTTTCCACTTCTTCTTCTGGAAATTTTACTTTGCTCCAACAGCTATCCAAAAGGTCTATGACTCCAGCATGACAAAGCAAGCTTCTATCAGGGAGAGCATTTTCTATCCCGCACTGTCATATGACTGGTGCTGACAGTGATGTAGTTCTCCACATTAAAAATATGAATAGTATCACCAGTAATATCATCATTCTCTATTCTCAACCCCTTAGCATAGAGGTTATCCAGGGTAGCACTTCAATGCAGCTCAAGAGTTTGCAAGGGAATTTAATCTCCATGGATCTCTCAATTTTTTTCATTGAAAAGAGCATTCATAAATATCTAAGATAAATGAATGTATGAATTAGGTAGTGGGGTTATTATGCCAAAAATATACATTTATATGAGAGGTTCAGTGGCCCAGAGCCCTATTCCCACTGCAGGAGCCCAGACTGTTGCTGCATGGTGTTTCCAGGCATCCTACCCCCCTACCCAATAGAGAATGGAGACATACCATGCCTTGCATTCTACTAACCCAGGAGAAAAAGAAAAACAAAACAAACAAACAAACAAACAGAAAAAAAAAAACCAACCACATCATTTTAACAATTACAGACAATACTTTATATGTAAATAATCAGGTTACTATAGAATATGCAGGTAGCATGAGAACCTCACACGACAGCTGTGTTTTGTTCTGAATTGTTAAATATCTATGGCTTTTGTAAAGGTTGTTTTTTTATATTTTTTTATTATTATTATTTTTTAATCCTATAATAGAACAGGTGTGTAAGAATGGAATGAACATCAATTCTTGCCCTGCCATTTATTTAAAGTAACCCCACATCTGGACTATATTACTGTAGGGGTAAATAACCACCTGTAATGATTATCCTAATAAAGCTGCATGTTGCTGAATAATAGAAATATTAGCATATCACAGAATAATCCTCTAGTCTTTAAAAATTATTTCACCATAGACATAGACTTCTAAGATGACCTCAGCATGTTCCATCATCAAAGTACATATGTTATAGCTACAAAGCTGAGCGAAACTGCTGAAGTCCTTTGACCTCAACAAAGCAGTACCACTTTAAATCAGAAAGGAAATGACCCACTTAAAGCTAGTGGGTTTAGGTTCCACAATGACTTTGTTTCTTTTATAAACAGGACTGACTGGATATTTTGTAACTATTTTAGATACTAAGTAACAAGTAGTTCTTGGGTTATGTAAAAACCGCCTGGAAAAGAATTATGTGGCGGTTTGAGTTGTTTGAGGTTTTTAATGTATTTTATGCATGAGGTAGTGCACAAGTTTACAAGAAACCTGCAAGAGCAAGAAATAGACTTCTTTAGGCATATCTTGTTGAGCAGCCAACATTTAGAAAAGGGTTCCAGCACTGAGTCGAAATAAAAGTACTTGATCTTAGGTATCATCACCTGCATCTCAGGGTTTGATGATAGTTGACATCCAATGGAGTACTAATTCAATGTTTGCCTTCCTTAAAATGACAAAAGGCCTTGCCTACAAGCTCCATGCGCTCTGTTACCTTTCCATAGCTCTACAACCATGACGTCGTAACAGCCAGGGAGACACACAGTTCCACCTGCCAAGAGTGAGACCACACTGCCCCGCTGACTGAGACCCTCTGAACAAGACCACACTCCTGAAAAAAAAAAAGTAATAATAATAATAAAAATATCCTGTGTTTTCTGCAGCTCAGGAGTAAATTATAATTCCGGGATGTGCTACTCTCTGGGATGAACAGAAGTAACTGTGTTAATTGAGATTCCTTTCTCGAGCTATGCCATATCAGTAAGGCATATAAGCATGCATTAACTCTCATTAAATAAGACGTACAAAGGCTTTGCTGGCTCTGTCTACACCAGCATGTACTGCAGGCTAATAGGAGTTTTCGTACAATGTTCAAAGAAGCAGAATTTTAAAGACATCTTTGTAAACAAAAAATTACACAAAGGTACTACCTGGTCATGTCTTAAATTTTATGTTCCAAAAAACCCTAAACAACACACAACACTATTTGTTTAATATAAAGCCTTATACGTGCTTCTGCCATGCAATAGAAGTAACAGATCAAAACACACACTGAAGTTCCTTTTTGCTGTTGCAGTATGCTTCTATCTTTTGCACCAGATAATACATTTCATTCAGGCCCTGTGAGAGTTGGAAGGAGATCTGTTACCAAAATGGAAGGTCAGAATGTGAACTATGGGTGTATTTTCCATGAATTATTGACTGAGATTTGTTCCAGTAATAGGATAAATGCTTTCAGAAAAAGAACTAGCATAGTAAGAGGTTTGAAGTCTTATTCTCTCTCTCTTTCTGCTAGAAGAAACAAGGGAAGAGGGCCACCATTTCATCCTTTATTTTCAGGAATGAGCCTTTTATACAGTGATTGAGATGCATTATCATTCTGGCCACTGATCATGTCAAAGTAAGAGCAGATAGGAAATGTTTTCCTTTACCATTTCAGATTACAAATCGATAATTCCAGTACTGTTTTTAATCTATGTACACTAACACACGTGCTCTGAGCTCAATGACAACTGTCTTTTCTTCTGTATCTATTATCGAGTGCACCTCCTGTTCCAGCTTTATTGTATCCTAGCCGTCCTCTTTGCACTGAAGCAAACAGTGTCGACCAGCGTGCACTGCCAAGTACACCTCAGGGCTCAGCGTGGTGAGTCAACCCACAGCATTCGCCATAAACCCAGGGCACCTATTCCTGACAACCGCTTTTAGTATCAGACAACACACATTGTTTTTTGCTCATCACCTTTCCCATGTTTATGTTTCCTTTTTGCACAACCAGTGCCCAAAAAGAGCTAAACAGGATAGTGTATGGGTTTGGGTTTTTGTTGTTTGGATTTGGGTTGGGTTGGTTGGGGTTTAGGTTTTTGGGGGGAAGGGGTGAGTTCAACTCAATATACATTCTGCTCTTGGTTTAAAACAAAAATGTGGGCAAAAAAGCTTAGCGTTCTGATCACTTGATAAATGTAATCCCCATGAGCAGACTTTTTCCCATCCAGATTAGAAAGATAAGAGTAGCCAAGGCTCACCTGTTTATAACCAAATCAACAGGGTGCAGTAGGTTTTACTTGGGTTGTACATAAAGATAATTTACAACCTTACTAATTATTGATAATTACTGATTAATTTCTGTGATGTGGATGCTAAAAATATTTTCTTGAGGTAGAAGGTTTAGGTCCTAAAGTTTTGGCATTTTGGTGTTTTTTGCATTCTTTGCTCTGTTACAAAATAGAGCAAATAGTTTGTTGGGGATTTTTTTTAAGGGAAAAAATTGATTTACCTTTTTCTGACTTGTGTATTAAAATAGTATAAAGTTGGATGCATCTTATGCCATAGTAAAGTAATCACACTAGGGTATGAAGTGAATTAACATTTCAGTACAAAATCAGAACATACGATTTTTTGCCAAATATTTTTGTTCTGCAAGTGAAACTAATTTAGTTAAACAGCATTTTTAAGTACAAATGTTCCTTCATAAAATAAAATATTTACAAGCTCTAAATATTGACAGATAAATCAAGCTGGATAGATTGTTTGTTAGATTGAATGCTGGATCCATTGACCTTCAAATCTATCATGTTTTGCAACATATATTCAATTGCCTTACAGCGACACACTTTTCTTTATTCTCTGTCAAGCAAATATATGACATACTGTGTGCACTATTGTCAAACAAAATAATGGTTCTTTCCCTGGAGTACGGTATGCAGGTGGGAGGGGAGGCGAGAAGTAAAGGTTATTTTAATTTAGTTCTCAGTTCTCTCTCAGCCAAGTTGCTTAGCTCACTGTAAATTCATCACCACACAGCTCAGCTATTCCTAGTACGCTGCCTTCAAAAATTTGTTATTTATGGATGCAGTCATGGAGCAAGTCAAATGTATGGAACAATTCCATGACAGAGATTCAAAAGGAATATTACACCTTCTCTACATTTTCTAGTAGTCCTTTCTTAAGTTGATGAAGCAATTAAAGTTAAATGCACCATGATCCCTGTTGCTGCACATCTATGTTCAGAAGATATTGCTTAAATTAATTGTTCCTCTAAACCAGAGAGCTCTGTCACTGCAGCAAAAGCACATAAGGGAACAAGGATACGTATTGAAGAAGGAAAAGGTGATCAGCATGATGAACAGCAAAAAGTTAATAGCTAAAACAGAACCGGTCTGCTACATCCCATTCAACAGCTCCCTAAAGTACTATTGGATTAAATTTTCTCAGTCAGGGTATCCATCTGAAATTCTAGAGCCATCTAGACAGGATTAAATAGGATAAGAGTGTTCCCCATGATAATAAACATTAAATCCAGTGACTGAATGAGAGACAGAGGGCGATCCTGTTTGTATGTGTGTGTGTGCGTGTGCGCACGCGCACAGGCATGTGTTCCCCTGCATGTGATGGCCTCTATAGGCCTGAGTGATTCGACTGCATTTCTGACACAGCCTTTTATTCTGCTTGCACACAGTCAAATACATTAAATATTTATCGTTGTGGAGCAGAGCGATGCTGTGAATTTGGAGTGCTGGTAACGATCGTGTCCAAGCAACTCCCTAATAAAGTACAGATGTGGTTTCAAAATGGAACAGAATTGCAGGACACACACATGCGCACATACACACATGCATACACACAAAATACGCTGTGGGTTATTTACGTTATGCCTGGTATTGATTATTACCAGATGGGAGGGAAAAGCAATAGCTGACAGATTAACCATATGGATCTGCTTTAATTTACCCTGAGTTATAGGTTTGCAATTCTTCCTCCTCCCTTTCTGGCTCAGAAACCTATGATTTGCTAAGGGGAAAAAAATGTAAACTTACTGTAAGGAGCACATTTCCATCATAAGCCTCCTAATGCTACGCTCAGGGATTGAGCTATCTTTCTTTATAGGAATTGCAGTTCCGGCACCACTTCCTAAAGCCACAGCCGGTACCATGAGCAGGAGATTTTGTTACAGACCAATGAACAAAAAGTGTTTCAATACTGATGAGCCTTGCAAACAATAGATTCTAACTGAAGAAGCTTTGTTTAAGATTCTGCTTTTCACAAAGCTGTTTCAGCTAGCCTCATATAACATACCAACAAAAAAATCCAGAGACAGGAGTTGTCAAGGCATCATTCTATTCTGAAAACTGGGAGCCCTCAGCAGCGCTTTGAGCTTCAAAGCCTTGGCTCTGGAGGCTTTCTAAATAGCTGCTCTTCCTACAAGAGTCAGATATAGCAGGAGCCACAAACTCTCTCAAAGCAACAAAGGAAAACACAGTCTCCCCACCCAGCTGTGACCTTCTGAGACTTGTGCATTATGCATTAGAAGGCTGGAGTGTAAATGGATACTTCAGAAAGGCTTAAAGAAGAAGAAAAAAAAAAAGTCTAATTGACAAAAAAAGCCTTTTGGTCTTTCTGCTAAAAGTGGAATTGAAACAATGTGTTTTCTGTACAGTTTAACCTTTAATTTCTATTGTTTTGATTTGCAACCACCTCCATCCCACTTCCAAGGGCAGAGGGCAAACAACCCTCTATTGTTCATAGGTTTTATTTATATGTATGCACCATTACAGTTATCTAACCTTTCTGCTTTTCAAATCCATCACTTATGCCTACTGCTAAACAAGTTGCTGTAGATTTTTCAGTGCTCTCTAAATCCCTGAAAGAACTTTAAAAGGAGTAGCATGGGCATCAAAGAAACAACATATAGATCTGAGACAGAATGAAAAAGGACAATGCAAACTAGGAAATCTGCACTAGAAAGAAATATACACCATGTTTCAATGTGCTATTCATATTTTCTGAGGGTTACAGGCAGATTCCAGCCTCTGGCACTGAAAGGCATGAATTCTTCCTTTCAGTTCTTTAGTCAAGACGAACTGTGATAGTCAGAGTTTGCGATGGGTCAGAGTTTTGTCCCTCAATTTTATGACCCTTTTGTGCAATCTTGGACAACTAGGGGGTTTTATTCCATTTTCTTGCCCCTAAAATGGGAATAAACACTAATTCATGCACAGCAACTGCCAGGGGAACTACTAAAGCATTTCCAAATTCACAGTTAAAAGCCATGCTCCATCTACTCTAGCTCTGCCTGGACGTAATTCTAAAACCACAAAGAAGCTGAGAAGGTTGCACCCAATCTGGTAAACTATTCTCAGTTGAAAATTTAATAGCCTGCTGGAACAAATGGCAAAAGCCCTGCTGATTTTAACACAGTTAGGATTTCACCCCACTAAACAAAATTCCTGATGGAAGTCATGCACTTCAAACATTTGCACACTACAGCCCTATATTTTCTGTTTCAGAAAGGTATTTTGTAATTCATGCATGATTGCTGCTCTATTAAACAAAATGTCAGTGTTCAGTGAAACCTGTACAAAATACAGTGGTTGGCCTTAAAATCATGCTTTTTGTAAACAAAACTATATTTAAATTCAATGGCTGCTTGAGCAAGAAATTTGTTTTCTATTATCATTGTTGACAATAGCTAACAGTTTAACATTCTGCAACACGTATAATCAATGTCCAAAGACACACTTTAGAAAACATAAGGCCATTTGTAGTATTTCCCCTTCCTCGCACAACAAGCACAAAGAGTTCAATTTACTATTATGCTGTCAGTTCACCTACCAAGCCTGTGACAAAACCAGTATGGGAATCTATAGCTCTGAAATCCCAGCCCTATGCATTAGTATATAAACCACACCATTTCCTTTTGCGCCCATGCTGCTCCAATGGTAGGTAAGACTAGAAGCCAACTTAGGGAAAACTACAACTTTACCATAAAAGAAGGAAGGTTACAGATACCTTCCTGAAGGTGAAAAACAGAGAGTAATATGTGAATGCTTCTCTTGACAGTGGAATCTCTATCTGAGATGACTTGCGTGCCCAGGACTTGTGTTTACACCTCTGTGGAGAAATAGGATGACATCCTGGTGATAGAGCCTTAGTCATTTGCTCAGAGTGACACTACTGTTCATTATTGGAGGGTATTGGTCCTTATTTCTAAAAGGGCCCCCTGGAGCCATTCTGACAGAAGCTTGGAAAGAGGCAGAGCTGTACTGAGGCCCTTTAGTTTCAGCCTAAGGATAACATTTGTGTGTTACCTCTGGAATTGCAGAGTGGAACAGTTAGTAGCATGCAAGTAGAGGTTATTTAGATTTGGTCAGTGTTGTGTTGCAGAGAAGGAAAAACAGACTCAGGTTAGTATATAAATTACATGCAAAAGGGCACACCAGGAATCAGGGTTAAAAGGTTTAAACTTCAGCCATAAAGTATAGGCACGTGTCAAATCATAGAATCATAGAATGGTTTGGATTGGAAGGGACCTTAAAAGTCATCTACTTCCAACCCCCCTGCCATGGGCAGGGACACCCTCCACTAGACCAGGCTGCCCAAAGCCCCATCCAGCCTGGCCTTGAACACTGCCAGGGAGGGGGCAGCCACAGCTTCTCTGAGCAACTTCTTCCAGTGCCTCACCACCCTCACAGTAAAGACTTTTTTTCCTTATATCTAATCTAAGTCTATCCTTTTTCAGTTTAAATCCATTACCCCTCGTCCTATCACTACACTCCCTGATAAACAGTCCCTTTCCAGCTTTCCTGTAGGCCCCTTCAGGTAATGGAAAGCTGATGACTTTCCCTAACAAAAACCAGAAAATCTGCTTTCTTTGGAAACCAGCTTGGAGAGCAAACTCAGTACAGAGCACATCAAGGTAGATTTCTTTCAGCTCTCTGGATGTGCAAATTCAAACATTCACCCTGAAAAGTCAAATTCAGAAATGCTAGGTTTCACACAGTTTTCACCAAACCAGAAAATACAAGCAACCCTTGATAGACAGCTTTGCTCCTAAGTTTCCCCTCTGCATTTTAACTCAAAGTTTCACGCATCCCTAGCCAATGTTAGGAAATAATCACAATATCTGAGTAGGATTTAAATGGCAATGTAGATGCAAGTCCTTCCATATACATTACAGGCAGAGGCAACCTAATTTGCCTACTTGAGATGATATATGCAATGTACTACACAAATGTTCAGGTTACAACTGTGTTGACAGAGCCTCTGAGTGCAGCTTGAGTGTATTCAGTATCTCTGCTGGGCTTCTTGACTCAACTTCGTCTTTATCAAGAAAAAGTAGTACCACTTCTGACCTCAAGTAAACATGCCACTTACATGACCATATTACAGTATATTATGCAAACTTGTGGATACCTCCATACATAAAACTATGTAAGAAATTTTAGCTGGATTAGTTATACTGATTAAATCCAAAGGTGTGCATCTGATTTGTAAATATCATTCTTAAGCTGCCTAAAGTCTTGGCTTGGTGGTCTGATGCTCCCGTGACAACGGATTAATATTAGATGACCCAGGTATCCCTCTGCACCTTCCTGACAGATGCTACTAGGCAGTGAAACACACTTAAATCTAAATTGTGGGCAACAACCCCTTCAACTGTCTAGTTTTAATCCATTGCCACAAATCTGCTGGACACCATAGAAGCGGTTATATTGTCCAAAAGTGCTTTTGTCAGTATAGCTTATTTCACACATTGAACCACTGTAAACTATGCTAGCCCTAGCACTTTTTTGCTAGTATAACTGTGATTCCATTAGTAGGGTTTTATCAGGAAAGTTATCCAGTAAAGCTATCTGTAAAGCCAGGTCTTTCATTAGGAATGAAACTGCTAACAGGTCTGACATTTAAATTACCATTACTAGCCAACTGAGTTATCTTGCTGAAAGGAATGGACCATTAGGACCTCTCAGAACTACTGCTGCAATCCCTTTGTCCCCCACGATTCAAGTTTCTGAGGTTTTCTTTGCAAGCAGGACCCATACAACCACCATTATTTTTCGAAATTCAGAGGACCAAGCTATTGCTCCAAAATGGTGCCTGATATGATCTGCTACCACTTCTAGACCTACTCCAGGCACTTACCTGCTGTAGCTTGCAAAATTCCCTAGGTTACCTGGAAAGTTCCCAAGCTCCTGCTCAGCGCAAGAAAATATACCGAGAGAAAGAACCATCTCCTGGTTAATGTTCAGGTTCTCCTACATGACTTTGGGCAAACATTTTTATTTTCTTTGCTGCAGCTTTCCCAGTGGTAAAAGGGGATTGTCTTCTTCCTCTTCCTGGCCTGCTGTGATGGAGCTTGCAGCTCACTGCATGAGTAGGGAAAGTCAAAAGCAGACCCCCTCTTTCAAGTGCCTTGAGAAAAAAAATAACAAAATAATGTTAATCAAGAGACTGCTAACAAAAAGATTGTAAAATACATCAATTGTGTTCTTCCTAGACGCTGCTGTACTGGTTTCAATCTTTTTGGCTGAAAGCTGCAGAAGTCCTGCCACAGCAGTCATAGGAACTCTGGGCTGAGGCTACGGCTACATGATCAAAGAGGCCGTGCTGCAGGTATACACTTGGACTAGAAGAAGGGTGCCTTGGCAGCTCCCGAGAAAGCAGCAAACCGTGAATTTGAAAGCCTGTGAAAGAAGCAAGCTGCATGCTGAGAAGAAAACATTTGATCATGCAAGAAACGTATCCCTGACTCATCCAAGGGTGCTTTGGGACAGCTCCAAGCTGTACTCAAGTCATGTGATGGCTTTGCTGCTTGTCAAAAATCAGGAGAGCTCTATTTGCCTTGGGTTAACTGGTTCACATGTCCCTTGCCTACACATGATCTTTTGTAGCTGTTTACTAGGATGCCCATTTTGTAGGAGGGGAGGGGGAAGCAAAAAAATTACATAAACTACAAAGCCATAGGTTTGGGGATGTGAGATGTGGTTGTTTGTTTGGTTGGTTTTTTTCTGTTTTTTGTTTTGTTTTGTTTTGTTTTGTTTTGTTTTTTAAACCACAGGCTTCCCAGGTAATCAAAGTCCTAGTTTCTTCAGACTTACTTGTTAATATGGTAGACTGTGGATTACAGCGGAGAGGCATTTCCAGATTCTGAAAAGGCCTTCAAAAATCAGAGATTAGTAAATAAATGTAGACAGCAGGAGGGAGGGCTTAATTTCCCACACAAAATGGAAAAAAAAAAAAAAAAAAAAAAAAAAAAAAAGGGCACAGGAAGAGGCCTGACCTGCCTTTTCCATGGACACTAAGCCAGCAAAGAATGATAGTCCCATCTCACTTGCTTCATGCAAACAAAGAGTAATGCCCATGAATGCAGGTACCCTGCCCCAAATTCTTCTCTGCTTCTTTCATCATCTGCAACGTGCTCACCCAGGGTCTGAGTAGTGCTGCGGAACTGATGGCTATTTGCACTCTGGAGCATCACGGCCTGGTAACAGCTTTCACAGCAGCTGGGAAGAAAGAGATTCTTGTTAAATAAATGGGACCAGAATTAGAAGGCAAGGATTTTAACTAAAGCTAGATATTTCTAATACATATTTCTGACAGCTCATTCATTTGCACTAGATGCTTCAAGAGGTACAAAAATGTACATATATTTAAGACAGCTGGATCTCTGTGCCATCAAGTGTTTCTGAGGCTGCATTTTTACAGTTTGAAAGTGACTATGCTAACTTTGTGGCATATATTTCAAAAATGTTTTCTAGAACAAACAAACCCAAGAAAAAACACTATTTTCATTGCTGCTTTTTGTTTTACAGGACAATGCAAGGATTCTTGAAGGTTACAGAAAAAGGTGGCAGGAGCATTTTCTCAGGGAGATTCACATAAATCTAATTTTTGAGAGTTATGAGAGCTGGAGACAGTAGAAACACCCACAGGAAAGCCAGCCATGAGGCAGAGCAAGGTAGAAATGCAGAAAACAGGTCAGGCTTGCTACAAGGTCTCAAGGAAAAAAGAACAGTGTTAAGCTTTATCTTTTGGGTTCAATGTCGCTGCCACAGATTAGCCATTTGCTGGGTTTCACCCACATGTGACCAAACCATGTTTGGCAGTTTCACTTTGAGATGGCTTTTAGTCAAATTTAGAGTCAAATACAGCGACATTCTCAGACCTGATTCAAGAGCTTTTTACTCAGATCCTGCTCTGTTAGTGAAGAATTGGGCTAAAAGAATGAAATCTCACAGGCACCAAATCAAAGAAAATAAAAACTCCTGTGCCTGCTTGCTCTTTCTTTCTTTCTTTCTTTCTTTCTTTCTTTCTTTCTTTCTTTCTTTCTTTCTCTTTTTTTTTCTTTCAAACCTGCTCTGTTGGCTTTGTTCAATGCACAGATGAGACTGATTTAAGAATTTTTCAGAAATGGCTCTTGGCTCTTGATGTAAAACCAATAGATTTGTACTTATCTCTGTGGGCACAGTTCTGCACTCCCTCCAGCCTATTGCACTCCAGCAACTCTGCTTTCAGAGGTCTCCGTACGGCACGTCTGCCTCTAACAGAGTTGGTCAGCAATAACTGTTTTGGTCACAGAGGTTTTTGAACACATGGGAGAAAAACGCCATAATACATCTGACTGTTTATATCACAGGGCTAACCTGAAAGATACACCCATCCAGGTAACTCTGATAATCAGGCCACCTTTAATCTCCTTCTTTCTCCAGCTATGCTTTCTTCTCACTGAACCAAGGCCCTGACTATGCCCCAGGTGAGTGGGTGGGGGGAGGTATGGAAAAAGTGTTGGCTCAGCTTGCTAATGACTTGAGCTGCTCAACTTGATGACAGATTTTGGCAGGTTCTGAAAACTATGATAGCATTAACTGGCCCATGTTACATCAACATTTTTTTCCATCTAAGCTTCATAGCATACATTAAACTAACCTGGTTTCTAAAATAATATTAATCTCTCATGTAGCACTTGGAACAAAAGGGAAAACAAGCAAAACTATTATTTCACTTTCTACCAAGCTAATGATACAAACAGTTTCCTAAGCTATGCTGAGGGCATAAACTGTATTTTGGTTTTGTCTGCTTCCTTTTCATAGATTTGTGGAAAGCTGGGGATTGAATGTTCATAAAGATTTCTTTGTTTATCAAATAGCAAAGTCTTCTGTAAATAATCTCCAGTGAATGTCTTTTGATGGTAAAAAATGACACTAATAGTAGTGCAAATAAATGAGAAACAGATTGTTTCAATTCTGATTGAAAATAAGAGACTGGATTAATGCAATGATGACATTGAAAGCAATTGTGAGTGGATACAAATCTCTGCTTACTTACATGGACAGTATTTAAGCCTAGAAGAAATTTATTGTGCAATTATTATTATTATTTATTTGTAAGGTACATTTTGTTCTCCAAAGTGCTTTATAAATGTTAGAATTCAGATCCTAAAATGCTCTGAGGTCCTTCATTTGCTATTCCAAATGACTCAGATTAGGAAGCCTCTTTAGAAGCAGACTACACAGACTTCTAAGAAAATAACTTGTTCATGGATAAAGAGGAAGTGAACATAAAAGCTAGCACTGGATGTTGAAAGCTCTAATCTCCCACCTGCTCAGCTTTAGATCAGACTAAACCACCTTCTCCACTTGTTTGGCTGTGTTTTCAGTGATAATGGTTCTTACAATAGGGCTGTTGCTGAGAGTTTCAAACAGTCATTCAGTCCGACTGTTAAGAAACCCTGCCTTAAGCATGCAGAAGCAACAGCCTTTACCACGACCAGTGCCGTTATAATTCATTACAAAGTGCTCCAACAGTACCTAGATACCCATAGTATCATAGAATCACATAATCATAGAATAGTTTGGGTCGGAAAGGACCTTCAGAGGTCCAACCCCCCTGCAATCAGCACAGACATCTTCAACTAGATCAGGTTGCTCAAAGCTCCATCTAACCTGACCTTGAATGTTTCCAGGGATGGAGCATCTACCACCTCTCTGGGCAACCTGTTCCAGTGTTTCACCACCCTCACCCCACAAAATGTCTTCCTTGTATCTAGTCTGTCTTCACCATGACCCACGTTGGTGTCCCATGTGCTAAGAATCAGCCAAAGACAATTGTTCAGTAGTGCAGTTGATTCCTAATGAATAGGTGTGCTGAAACAGGCAAAGTCGCAAAGAACAAATTACTCCTCCAGATTCAGCCATTTCATTGAGACCTTGTAGCTTGCCCACATTTTAAAGAAACCCAGGAATAAACCAGCATGGGTGGCTGAACCATCTGCTGTTGAGCCTAGGGGCAGTTTTGAGCAACTGGAACTACAAGTTCTCATTCAGCAAATGTTTACACCCCTGTCCCTCCTGTCCAGAAAAAGACATTTCAGAGACAGCTTCAAAGTACTTAGATCAGAGGCTGCAATCAGGGAAGTAGCCACACCACAAATCGCAACTGCTACTAAGTAGCTGTGGTGGGTTGACCCTGGCTGGGGGCCAGGTGCCCACCAGAGCCGCTCTATCACTCCCCTCCTTCACTAGACAGGGGAGAAAAAGTATAACAAGAAGCTTTGTGGGTCAAGATAAGGACAGGGAGAGATCACTCACTTATTATCATCATGAGTAAAGCAGACTGAACTTAGAGAGGAAATCCATCTAATTTATTACCAAACAGAACAGAGTAGGTAGCGTGGGTCTCTCCCACAGGGTGCAGACCTTCAGGAACAGACTGCTCCAGCATGGATCCTCCACAGGGTCACAAGTCCTGCCAGCAAACCTGCTCTGGTGTGGACTTCTCTCTCCACAGCTCCCCAGGTCCTGCCAGGAGGTTGCTCCAGTGCAGGCTTCCCATGGGACCACAGCCTCCTTCAGGTGCCTCCACCTGCTCTGGCATGGGATCCTCCACAGGCTGCTGGTGGCATCTCTACACCCCCTCATCCTTCCTCCATGGGCTGCAGAGGGACAGCCTGCTTCACCATGGTCTTCACCATGGGCTGCAGGGGGATCTCTGCTCTGGCACGTGGAGCACCTCCTCCCCCTCCTTCTACATTGACCTTGGAGTCTGCGGAGTTTTTTACATCTTCTCACTCCTCTCTCCGGATGCAAAATCTCTCTCTAACTGTTTTTTTTTTTTCCTTCTTAAATATGTTATCACAGAGGTGTTGATTAGCTCGGCCTTGGCCAGCAGCCGGTCTGTCTTGGAGCTGGCTGGCATTGGCTCTGTCAGACACAGGGGAAGCTTCTAGCAGCTTCTCACAGAAGCCACCCCTGTAGCCCCCACGCTATCAAAACCTTGCCATGCAAACCCAACACAGTAGCTCAAACATTTACTTAGATGCTCAGGTGGGATTCATAACCTGTGTTGAGCATCATGAATACATTGAAAGCAGCACTTTAGTTAGCTAGCTTTAAAGCTATCTTAGAAAGGCCTTTGCTAACCACAATGATTACAATATTGGCATGTCCTTAGGTTGCAAGATCTTCAGGAAAGAAAATATACATTTGACAATACACTGAGTGACTCAGAGTATCTGCACTGGCAAGGGCAATGGCACTCCAATCTCCAGCTGGGATTTTACTCACGAACATGAAGATGGAAGTAAGAATTACTAAAAATAGGGTGTCAAATACTGTGTCAAACAGATGATTTTTGAGTATGCCCAGTAAAAAACAAGGTTACTTTGATTTGACCAACTTTTACTTTCAGTCATTTCAGAATTAAAGCAAACAGTTCTCAAGAAATGTAAAAGCATACATTTCAAACAAGCCCTTCACAAACTAAAACTGCAAGCTATATGCTGTACTTAGTTTGCCATTTTTATTCTTATTGCTTCTTCCTTTTATTTTTTTTTAACTTTTGCTCTTGAAGTAACTTTCCATTCCCACACATTCTCTGCCCATCATTCACCACCTACCTTCCTATAATGATAATAAAGAGGGGATTTATGTCTAATTTGCTGAAATCACTGCATTCATTTATTTCCATGAGCCAGCAATGTGCCCTCGTGGCCAAGAACGCCAATGGTATCTTGGGGTGTATTAAGAAGAGCATGGCCCTCTACTCTGCCCTGGTGAGGCCACATCTGGAATATTGTATCCAGTTCTGGGCTCCCCAGTTCAAGACAGACAGGGAACTACTGGAGAGAGTCCAGTGGAGGCTTACGAGGATGATGAGGGGACTGGAGCATCTCTCTTAAGAGGAAAGGCTGAGAGAGCTGGGTCTGTTTAGCCTGGAGAAGAGAAGACTGAGAGGGGATCTCATCAATTCTTCTAAATATCTAAAGGGCGGGTGTCAAGACGATAGGGCCAGACTCTTTTCAGTGGTGCCCAGTGACAGGACAAGGGGTGACAGGCACAAACTGGAACACAGGAAGTTCTGTCTCAACATGAGGAGAAACTTCTTCACTTTGAGGGTGACCGAGCACTGGAACAGGCTGCCCAGAGATGTTGTGGAGTCTCCTTCTCTGGAGATATTCAGAACGTACCCGGATGCCATCCTGTGCAACCTGCTCTAGGTGATCCTGCTTTAGCAGGGGGGTTGGACTAGATGATCTCCAGATCATCCTACCCTTCTGTGATCCTGTGATTCGATGTTTTCCAGTATAGAGTATAAAAATTGAAATGAAAAGGAAAAGAAAGGTTATTTTGTACTTTTTTTTTAATTAAAGGAATGCATTTCTGTTTTTTTTCTTCCTCAAGTCACATATAACTCTGTTGTCACAGACTCTGGGATTGTGACAGCACTTTTAAAACCATCTTCTAAATAAGTTAAAATAATACCATACAGCATACTGAAATGAAGCAATGAATCACTTCTTCCATAGGTATAAGTCTGCAAAATTCCTTTCAGGTCAACTGTCTTACACTGATTTGCTGAGAAAGTGTAAGGGGGGAGGGTTTCATCCCCTTTTGCATCACTCTTCCCCTCTCACGCTGCACTCTTATCCTCTTATCGCCTCTTTTTGACTTGTAAGACTTAAAGTCAGAAATATTTTCAGGAAGTTTTCATAATGCTTATGACACTTCAAATGGGTTAGAGGGGGCAGAGAGAGAGAGATTAACTAAGTAACTGTATTTGTATGCGTTAGCTCAAAAAGCAATTAACTGCTGTAACAGGAGACCTAACAGATTGGTGCCTAGCAAGAGTATATATGACTAATGCTGTGTGACTGTATCAAGAAGAGCAGTTTGCCCACTAGAGAAGCTAACACATTACTATATAGGAAGTAATTCACTTTGAACTCACATTTTTAAGCTTGCAGCTGCTCTCAACATTTTTTGAGTTTTCTGCTTCCTTTTTTCCATAATTATTTTTGACAACTCCATCCCTCCTACTCAGCCCAGTGCAAAGCAATGCAGTGGAAAAAGCAGTGCACTTAAACCATGAAAATGGGTAGTTGTATATTTTCTTGTCTGTCTAACTCTTCTCCCCTTCCTCCTCCCCAGGAAGGGCCAGACCCGAGATATAATAGAGGACAAAAGCAGAATATCCACTCTTCTAGAAAAGAACAACGGAAGTCCTATCCACTCCAGTGACAGTGATGTCTGGCTTGATATTAAAGCATTTCTCACCTCCCACTCACCCCCCACCCTCAGTTTCTCCCTGGTGTAAAAAGACCATCCCAGACAGATCCATTTGACAGTTCCTCCTTAGCAGTTACTTTGGACTGTAAGATTGGCTAAAAGCAGTGTTACTTTGCAAGTGGTCCAGCACAGGCCACGTCCATGCCTAGTTTACAACAGTACTCATTTCAATGTGATTGCTTCTAGCCACAGTGGTATCTGATATTGTGACAACACTGAGAAATCACTGGAGGCCTTGGGAGTTCGTCCTTGTAGGTTTTCTGAAGGCTGGACTTCTGCTCCTTGGAGAGGAGGGAGATGGATGTGAGTGAACCCCCACAGGGCTTCAGGTTGCACAGCTTAGAGACAACCCAAATACAGCAGCTGTAAGCTAAACATCTTTCACCCTCTTCTTCAGAGGACCCCCTTACCTGTGTCTGAACATTTTATGTCAGCTTTACATTACCTTCCTGGAAGACAACCTTGGAAGGCAGATGTGGGACTTCCTACCTAGCTGAGGCTGGAGGAAATTACACAACCCCTCTTCCTCTGCTTGCCTTTCAGCAATGCTATCAAATATTTTGAAATCTCCAGTTCCAGCGATGAAAGACACTTGAGGCAAAGCTTTAGCTACTGACTATTAGGTTTCCCTCTCACATAGCTGATAGGTTGCTTACATACCTAACTGCATTTTTTAAAAAGTAGTACGGGAAAACTACTGCAGAAACCTGACACATATTAAGGAGTGCAGGAGTTGATAAACAATATAAAGAATAAAGATCGATTGCTTTGAGAACAACTGATGAGATCATTCACTTCTGAAATAGCAGCCTTGACAGCAAGGATCAGGTGTCCCTGAACTAGCTCCTGAAGTGTAACCATACCATGTAATTAATATCAGCCCTCAGAGAGACTAACATTTCTGTTCAAGCCACATTTCCTTCTGCTATCAGTGAGTTTTTCTGCAGGGTCAAGGCACAGCAGAGCAGAACAACAGGGAGTGCAGTGCTGTTACTATACAGGCTGCATTGTCTGTAGAAGCACACTGCTAGCTGGTAGTGGAAAAGGCAACAAAGAGACTGCTGGAGGGTCACTTGGAAATAAAAAAGAAAAAAAAAAAAAAAAAGAAATAAAAATGCCAGAGCTGTAGCACTGGATATGCTAGCTATTACAACTTGGCTCAGGAAACAGAGAACTTTCCAGGGCCATTTCCAGCCTTTGCAGGAGACTGTGCTCTCTGGAACGCAGAACAGACGGGGCTGAGCGGGCTTGCCATGCCCTGTCACACTATTCATGGCAATCTTGCCTGTTTTATGCTCTGCTTTTCTGAAAGGAAGGGTAAAAAGAAGTGTCCCAAACAGCTCTTCCAAAATATAGAAAATGCCAGCTAAAAATGGCAAAAATAATTAAAACCTAAGGCTAGCTTGAAAAAACATGTTGGAAGCCATACAGCTGCAGTCTTCAAAGGCTTGCTTTTTTTCTGGAGAGGGGTGGAGAAGAGAGCTTTGATTTAAACACCACCACCACAATGGATCATTTGATCTTTTGGTTCCTCCTGTTTTATTTTAATTAATGTTTCTAAGTACTGATTTAAAGTCAATCCAGCTTTATTAAAGGTTCATTGCAGGATTAAGGGAGATTTGAAACCAAGCCCAATACAGTCAGCAGAGACAAGTTCAAAATGGCCACTCAGCAAATAAAAAGCGTATCATGCTGGTAGTGTTTTGAGTGATCAGCCAATAAAATCAGGCAGCATTTCTAAACACTGTGTTGTTGTTTTTTTCCCAGCAAGGAAAATCTTTTAAACTTCTAGTTAATAGGCCTTTGTGTCATTTGTGAAACACTCCTTTTCAGTTTTTTAAGAGAACATTCATTCATTTAAGGTTAGTGTTAAATAGGATCTTACATATGTGCACATCAAGTATGCAGTTATTACCCAAGCTAAATGCAACGTATATTAGCAACTTCGTACCATTTGATTCCACTCTTTTGCCAGATTTGCAGGCTCAGAAACAGCAAGATTTCCTAACTGAAGGGGATGCCAAGGCTCTAGCATAATGTATACTGTACATTGCTCTCTACATGAAGCATGTACAGGACACAGAAGGAGCAAGGTTTGTAAAGACAAGGAGCTTATTTTATATTTTAAATCTTGTAGAAGCAGTAGCCTTTCTAACTCTTCCAGATAGGTTGCATCTGGTTGACAGCCTGCCTTGGTGGTATTAGGATTGTGTCTAGGAGCTCGTTAGTATTTTAAATGGATTACGCACTAACCCATTTTTTTCCCACTCCGTTAGAACAGCAGAAAATTTGAGATCTGAAAATCTGATGAAAAAGCCCTGTGTTTCACTTGCCTTATTCCCACCTCAGATGAGACAGCATGTCACAGGTATCAAAAATGTCCCCTCCTCCCTTCCAGAGGGAACATTATCCAAGTCATACATGCTGAACTCCTCAGACCGTATCTGTAGTACTGTCTCTGTTCAGTGCTTCCAGCTTCTTCAGGTTTTGGAGAAAATAAGGGAGAGACACTAAAACTTCACATGAGGTATAACACCTGGGAAATCCTCATTCTCTCTGGCAGAAATCTTTCCATAGCTTCTGCAGTGGGCAGGTGGGAAAAGAGGCACCGTCCTGTGAAAGACCTGGATGCGATCATGAGGGACCTGGGGTATTAGCAGGAAAGCGTGCAGCAGACCAGTGTGGGCATCAGTGCTGCTCCGCAGCAGGTCCAGGATCAGCCGGCAAGGCTCATCGTTCCTCCGCTTCATTCGGCACAACTAGTTCCTTCTCATTCAAACGGACAACAGTTCACAGCTGCAGATGTATTACCCTAATTCGCTCGCTCCCCTGTGAGCGTGTCTGCAGAAGATATCGGGGCCTCCATTGCATTAGCGCTGCTACTAAAGCAAGGCAGTACTTACAGAAATGCATTTCCATTCTGAGTCCTGCAGACATGCTTTGGTTACTTTTGTCCACTTAATGAGAAAATAATCTGAGGCCCAGCTGGTGTAAGTCAGTGCAGAAGCAATGAGCCTAAGGAAACAGTGCCAATTTGCCTCAGTGAGGATCTGGCCCAAGGGATTCATAATGGATGGAGATGTCTAGTCAAGAAGAGGTTAGAACAGCTCAGAATGTCTGCATTTATCCCCCACTTTCACAGTTCAGACAGCTTCTGCCAAATGGTATGAGCAGCTGGACATCTCTTTCAAATCCATATTTAATTCCCTAAAGCTGCATTGAAATGAAGAATCCTGCCCACAAAAGAGATCAATATCTTGCACCGCTTTAACTTCAAATTGTAATGAACAAGGAAGAGGCTTCTGTAGCATAGGAAGAAATCAAATAGTCAAAGTTATGAATCTAGGCTGAGGAAACCAAGAAAATAAAGATTTTAAAACATTTTTCTCAGTTTATTGCTTATGATGTAAACACATTTATCCCTGATTATGGCACCTTTTTTTATTCAATACAGGGGTGAGTAGTAGAAAAAAAAAATTACAGACAGAGAATTAAAAAAATTGTACAAATGAAATGAGAAAATTATGAGTTACTGTCATTTATGATACTGCCATTAATAGAGATACTATGACAAAGAGACTATTTGAATCTGGATCAGATTATTGTTAACATTAATCTCTTTACTTGAGTTTTATCCTTCACTACAAAGTACGTGAATTTCAAATCAGTGAATAACCATAGCTACGGATGGAAGATAGAGGTCATTTAAATTCTGATTGAACTTTGCTTCTTCACTTTCTTAATCTAAGCAGAAGAAAGTTCTCTTCAACATTGTTTGATGCTCAAAAAAAATATCAAATATAGCTGAGATACACCTGAGCATAGGGAATGAAATATAGGAAGGAATAATTATTGATTTTGTTGGTACTATTTAAATTGAATGAGAGTACATTACATTATTGAATGGGACAGAATCTACAGAAATGTAGTGTCTTGGATTATACTTATAAATTCCAGTCTTAAGAATCTGTTTTGAGGTTTCTCAAGTAGCATTTTCACTCTTGTTAAAAAAGACATTTTAAAAGCAGGCCCCACTGGATTTTGTCTACAGCCTTGATCAAAAGCAACCTGAACCCTCAGGTTTCACAAGTCTAGATAAAAGACGCCTGGTTTAGAATATAGGGATTTCTAAAATTTTTGCTCGCACTGAATACAACATTCCATGAAATGGAAATCCAATCTTTATTAACGTGTCATATTTTATAATTAACATATTGCCACATTTTTCATTCCCCTTTATAGTCTAAACCAGAATAAGAAATTTGGCCCCTTAACCATAGAGGTGCAAGCTTCCATATGCTCCCCTGAGACTATAAAACACATACTGGCTTATTTTATGGATGGATCAAACCCTAAAATCCCAAATAACCCAACAGCCCAAAGATAAGATGAAAGGAATCTCACTTTCTCTCTTTGACCCTTTTAAAGCTTGAAAGTGGCATCTCTCCTCTTAACACAAAACAGAAGTAGTTCATCTCTAGAAATAAACATGGGAAAATACTTTTTCAGAGGAAGAGGCTCAGTTTCTCAGTCAGATGCAACTACACTGATATTCTCTGCAATTGAAACAACTGTCACTTTGAAACCTCACCAGCAAACAAACTGAAAGTGCTTTCTGCTAAGAAATAACTGTTTCTAAAAAAATACATTATATAGGGTATGTATACCTTATACAGAGTACACATTATGTCAAAATGTGCCTGATTGTGTCTTTCAGAACTTGTATTTGTCTGCTATACAAGGGATTCCTAGGACTGCCAGAGTTGGTGTGGTTTTGAAACGTAAAACTGCCTAACCATCAGGGAATGAGAAGCCAGATTACCTGCTTGACACAGCTTCAAGGACGATGTGCATGCTCTGTTCCAAATTAAACTTCAAAAGAATCCCATAATCAAACAAACTGAACATAAGAGGCATCCAAGGACAGCACAACAAAAGGCTGCTTTGCAGGGACAGAGAGAAAGAAAGAGACAAATGGGGAATATAGTCAACCCTCACAGGCAAAAGAATGTAAATTGAGAAAGGAAGTGAAAAGTAAGTAATCCAAGCGTATTAGAATAAAGTAAAGAAGCCTGAGGTGTTTTTTTAACTAATTGCATAAGCAAAAGTATTATACACTTCCTGTCCCACACTGACCAACCAGCTGTCCCTCTAAAGACTTCCTTCATGATTTAGAAAATGCTTGCATGAGAAATAGCAGATCCTAAGTCAAAACAATATATATATTTATCGTCAGATTTCCATGATTTTGTTGGTAGAAATCCTTTTCACTGAGAACAAAACAGTTCTTGTTTTATTTATTCAGCCTGGATATGCAATTAACAATAGTCCAGACCCTAGTCCTGCTTTGTACAGTAGCACTAATTTCACAGGATGCAAACTCCACTGATATATTAATACCTAATCAATGGATAGTGTTTTCTAATCAATATGAGCATAATGTTGAAAGTTTTGTCTTTCTAATTTTGAGGGAAAGCATGAAGCTGATAATGTCAGAAGACAGGAGCTATGATGTCATAGAATCATATGCTCATAGAATCACAGAATCACAGAATTGCAAGTCTGGAAGGGACCTCTGGAGATCATCTAGTCCAACCCCCCCTGCTAAAGCAGGATCACCTAGAGCAGGTTGCACAGGATGGCATCCGGGTAAGTTCTGAATATCTCCAGAGAAGGAGACTCCACAACATCTCTGGGCAGCCTGTTCCAGTGCTCGGTCACCCTCAAAGTGAAGAAATTTTTCCTCATGTTGAGACAGAACTTCCTGTGTTCAAGTTTGTGCCCGTTGCCCCTTGTCCTGTTGCTGGGCACAAGGAGTTGGCAAATAGTGCGGCACAACAGAAAAGGAAGGACTAATGGATGGGAAGGAGATAATTGTTTGGCTTATGTCTGGCCTAATCCTGTTGACTGAATGCACACTGGTGCAGTAGGCGCTTGGAGCACATCTGCCACTTTAATGCCTTCCAGAAGCAATCTAGTTTGTATACTCCAAACATATCTGCAGTGCAAACAAACCATGGTAAGAGGAGATGCATGGGAGAGTGACTTGAAAAGTGCTTTCCTGATCCAAACTAAAACATTAGCATGGCTGCATTCCTCATCTTCCTGAATGAAAGCAGAGACAGAGCAGGGAAGGAGCAAAAGGGCTCAGGCTGGGAAATGAGGAAGCTGGGAGAAATGAGGCAGAGCTGGGCACCACCAGAGCAAAGTCTTCTGCTGACCTCTGAGTGACCAGCGCAGCAATCCAGTAACTGCAAATTGCGCAGCTCTCCCATCTCTGGTGACTGTTCAAACCAATAGGAAACAGTCTGCTTCTGTTATCATGAGTGGGAAAAGATTTGTTCTGTCTCTGTAAAGGACCCAGCCTTGCCAGGTAAGGATGATTCCTTATGAGTGAATTTTGGAAAAAAAAAAAGTAATCTAGAAAGCACCATCAGAGCAACTGCATCCAAAACCTATTTTCTATGCTAGTTGAGGCCATCAAAATTCAATTTGGAGGAGTGCTGAGTATTCCCTGTGCTCGGGTCAGTGGGAACATGGCTAAACACATTAGTCTTTCAAACCTAAGCATCTTTGTCAAACCAGATAAAACCAAGAGTCTGAAAAGTGCCCCTTCAAAAGAAGAATGCACACGTGGGGGTCAGGTGTCTTTGATGCAGGCCAGATACGGCACAGGGATTTGCAATATCCTACTTCCTTCAACCAGAAAAATCAAGAAGCTAGAGATTGTCTCGCTGCTCGCAGCTCCAAGCCTTCCAGCCAACGAGCTCTCCACTGAGGGGATGTCTTTCAGGGGACTGCTCCAAGTGCCTGGCTGTGCCTGGCCATCTCTGTGTCTGCTTGCTTGCTTGCTTTTCCTTGCTTTTCCTTGCTGTTGTTGTTGTTGTTGTTGTTGTTGTTGTTTCCTCTCTCCGACTCCGTAGTCCACCAATCAAACATCCCTGTGCCTTAGCCTACACTGTGCAAAGTCCTGAAGGGCCTTGGGCGTATCTTCGGTTTGGAGACCAGTGCCGTGCCATAAAGCAATTTAATTTTTTGCACTCAGGGCGGTATTTATACTTACCGACTTCTGTGCACCTAGGCCTTGACGCTGACGGGGATGGGGACATAGAGGGCATTTAACAAGCACTGGCACAGCCTTTTCCCGTATCATGGCCCATAAAGCCCAGGCTGCAGGGTACTAAGGAAGCATCGCAGCTCCCTCAGACCCCCAGTGAGCTGCCTCTGCAACCGATGTGGAGCTTTCTGACAGCCTCTGTGTTTATAGCAATCACCCAGATTGCCTGGATATATGTACACACATACACACACACACATATAATCTTAAACGTTCTGCAGCTTAATACTGTACCTGTAAAATGCCAGTCATATACCTCAAACTCTCAAAGGTCGTGGGATAGTAACTTAAATAATATTTGTGAAGTACACAGAAATGTTACTATTAGCAGCAGAGCCCACACAGAAATTAATAATTATTTACTCAGAACAGGTTTGGCTCTGAACGCACAGCAAACAAAGGGCATTGAACATTGAAGGCTAGCGATAAAGGAGAAAAAGTATGGTCATTTCCTCACCGTCTCATGCACTGAGGCAGAAATCAGAGCGGGGAAGTACTAAGTGATAATTAATTCAAACTTATGTTGTATATGTGCAAGGATCAAGTCTGGACTGAACAGAGACTTGGTTCTTAAATTTTCTTACTTCCAGGTTATTTTTATTTTGCCAATATGTCTTTACATGCAATACAAATAATACTTACAAAATATATTTTGCAAATTCAATTAATTACTAATGGGATATGATGTATTTCACAACCCAGGCTGTGAAGTAGTAGTCCAGAACTTGCAGACACCCTTTTACAGAAAAGCCCTACAAGTGCCAGATGTCATATTCCGTTTTCATGCAATCCTACATTTGCGTAATTAAGACTGAATGCAACCAACCATTTGATAATCTCAAGAACAACACAAGAATTCAATGAAGATTAGAAACAGCAAGAAAATGTCCATCTCTGAGGGAGAAATGAGGGGAGATCACTGGGTGGGGGGGAGTACAAAGCAAGCAAACCAGAAAGTCAATTATTTTCCATTTCTCTCTGCCAGTCGCATGCTAGCTCTAATGAGAACAGCAGCTAAGTACCCCTGCCAGCCCTCCAGGTTGGAGATGGATATGATGACAAGGAATGTGAGGAACCGAGCACTGCTGCTGCTGTCACATCTGTTTTAAAAAGTGACATCACCCTCCCTTCAGTGCTAACTAACCAAGCAATTTCTGCAACTGTTAACAGGACACACTTGCTATTAATGAACTCAAGGTGGCGGGAAGAATCAGACGCAAATCCATCCAGTCTAACAGCCTGATTGCTGTTATTTTATCCCTTAAGCTTTTGCTGTCTGTACCTCTCAATAGAGTTTGCTTTTTTGTAAATTAAGTCCAGGCCATTCAAAAAGGTAGAAAACAACATCTTTGAGCACAGTCTCATTATATTCCAAAACCAGTAAAAGGTAAAATACCTTTGGCCTTTATAAAAGATATTAAAAAAAAATAAAAATAATGAGGAAAAAAAGTGGGAAACAAACGCCTGCAATTGGGAGTCTCCAGCTCAGTGTGCCTGCCACTATTAGTGCGTTATGCCATAACAAAGAAATCAGCAAACTGGAAATTCCTCCTGCTGTGCACAAATGAAGCCAGAAATGACTGTCACTGCTGCTTGTACAGACAACATCAACATCTATGAGATGCTTCACAAGCTGGGTGCGTCTGGTAGCCTTGGACTACAGAGCCTTGAGCAGCATATTCTGACGTTTCAGCAGCACAAACTAGTTTCACTTCCATTCTGATGTGGATCCTGTTAAAAGTATTTTTGTAACCACTGGAGGATCCAAGGTAGCCAAGGGGGGAAATAATAATTTATTTGAAGTTCCAGACAGAAAAAAATTGAATGCCACTCACTGATTTTGTGTAAAAGACGGTAAGGAAATGACCATTTTTATTATCCCTTTTTTCCCCACCAGCTGTTCATGTTTTACCCAGTGCTTTTCAGAAGCAGAATGCTGCCTTTCTGGCCAATAATTCTACAGCATCCTGATCTGTACTTTTGTGTGAACAACTGTTATTGATATAACTGCAGAATATCACAATCTCTTCTTACGATGTAATTAGTCATCAGGCATGATAAGCTTATTACTAAAAATTTATTGCCTTCCAGCATGGCTGCTGCAAGTAAAATCATTCCACTCTCATTTCATCTGATTGTATAAAGTACAACAGCAAGCTTTATGTTTTGTACAGAATGCACAAAAGGTTAAACATAAAATTTAGACTATGGAGCAGAAATTTGTATTGCAATGTTAGCCACTGTGTAATTTAGTGTCAGACCATAATCTGGATGAGAAATTTCAAGGACTATTTTATTGATGTAATTAGAAAGTAGACAGTTTTCACCAGTTGACAAGATTTCTACCCAAATGAATCTCAAAGAGAACCAAAGGAATGGCTGATTGTGGAAACAACTGGAGACACCACCACCTTTTGTAAGCAACTCAGAGGATGTGTCCAAAATAAGAGACAACAGAAGAAGCTGCATTGGAACAAATCAACAAAATAAGCAGTAAGAAATGACCAGGATTGAGATGATATTCACTCCAAAATGATCAAGGAACTCAAGAAAACAGTTGAAGAAAATGTAGTTTGCATTATCTCTTATATTAGCCCTTGCATCTGAGGACTGAGAAGTGGAAAATGAACTTTCATTTTTTTAAAAGCAATTTCACAAGGAAACTACAGGCTTCTAACTCTGGTCATATCTGTGCTGGGAAAATTAATCAAAACTATAACAAAGATCATAATTAGTGGACATGTAGATAAAGATTATATATTCGGGAAAAATATAACAGAAGCTTTTACATAGTCCTGCCTGGAAAACTTGTGGAAGTTCTTCACAGGGTCAACAAGTATATCCAGTTGATATAACTACCTGGCTTTCCAAAGGTATTTTGGCTTTTTTTTAAAAGTCTCCCTCCAGTACCTTGTCAGGAAACTAATTAGTCATTAGTCACCAGCATTGCACCGTGAATACTTGGTTAAAAGTCAGGAAACAGAAAGCAGGGTGAAAATCAAACAGAATAAGGTTAGAAATCTGGATTTATGATAAAATAAGTTGAAAAAATTAATGAACTCTGGGGATACTAAAATTTTCTATGAGGTCAAGGTGACATCAGACAAGTCCCTGGAGAACTTCCACTACATGCTTGTCCTGACCTTATAGTCTTTGTAGTAGGCATCTATTACCACCTATAGCAAACTGAGCTAGAGGTAACTTTGGTCTGACCTGCTACCAGTATTTTGTTTGATCTAATCTCTGTTTTTATGGCATCGTGCAAACAGGCAGTGTCAGGACCTAAAGCGCATCTGCCTGCTCCTGGGGATTTGGCTGCCTAGGCTCAGGGCCAGCTTAGAGAGAGCACAGCTGCTGACTTTGAAAGCTGCTGTGAAGAAAACTAGAAGAAACCTCAGCAGACGCTGCCCCACCTTCCCTTGGGAGATGCTCTCAGCTGTGATTGTCGCCCTTGGCCTCTGCTGGAGCTGGATGCAGTCATGCACTTACCATGCCCAGCCCATACCCCACGGCCCGCGCTGTACCCCGACACAGAGCAGCAGTGCAGAAGTTTGATCAGTATCTTCTGCTAATACCCACCCTGGATTGGAAGAACACATCACTAAAATATGAGGAATCTGAACAGCCATGATGCCTGCAACAGAATCTTTTGTCTTTAAAAGAAAAAGTATCTGCTAGCACACTGTCATTATTCAGAAGAGCTTCATTTATATAGAGATTTTTACTGTGAAATTCTATTGATTGCATAATACAACATTTCCTTTTGGAATTGGCAGCTAAAGTATATAAAGCCTTTTATCACAAGAGACCTATATCCAAAGTTAGTATACAGGAAAAGTGGAAAAGAAGACTAAATACAGGCTGTTCTCTCCTTCAGTGTGCTTTTAGAACAATGTCCCTCGTTCCTGTCTTTGCAAGAAGCACTGCGAGAAATAATTCAAACTGCTGTAGTAGGATAGCAAAATTGCAAAGCTCTGGCTCTGAACACAAGTGTAAAAGTACTTTGAAAGCCAAGAAAAAGGAGGGAAAGGGGAAAAGAAGCCCTCAATTGACATTTTATTTACTGTTTGGTTCATTGCAGTAGATATTCCCCTAAATAATACATTGCATTAAATTTTAAAGTACTACAGATTTCAAAATGTTTGATACTTCATTCTGGTTTGTATACCTGTGGAGTTCATTTATTTGAGTCTTTCTGTAGTCACGAAGATTAGAATTTTCCTTTTTTGTTTTAACGTGGGAATCTTAACTCATTTAGTCAGCTGATTCCAGGAACTGAGGTTTGAAAAGTAGAACATTAAACATTGAAAAATTAGCAATAAAGCTCTAAGAGTTGGCAACAGTTACCACTGCAAGGACTTTTCTTTTTTAGCTCTCAAAGTTTTATAGTTCTGAATCAATGCAGTTCTATGATGGAAACAGTAGACATCTTCTGATACTGTCACCCAAAACCTCTCCTCTTAAAACTAGAATTCCCATAAAATAAGTCAGATCAGCAAAAAGAACAACAGCTTTTATCCAGGATACCAGCTACCTGTGCATGTACTTTACTACTGATGAGACAGTTTGCCTTTCTTACTTTCCCCACCCATTTTGCTCATTTCCTTAATTGTCTGTTACCATGCATAGTGAATATTGCTTTGTCTAGAATGTAATATTTCTAATGGTCTAGAGCAACAAGTTCACTGCTGTTCTGCTGAAGTTAACGCAAGTTTTGCTGATGACCTATTGATTTCAGTGTCTGAAAAAATTAGGGTTTTTTTCTGCCTTGGTAAAACATGTTGTTAGCATTGAGTCAATGAGTCTAGAGTTCAAGCAGATTTTTCCTTTACAGCCAATTTAAAACATTAATTCTGTGAAGTCAGGTCTACATATATTATAAAAATTAAATATTAAAATTAAAAATAGAACATGAACAGTTTCCATTTCACTCAAAAATGTCTTTTGTATTCACAAAAAAAAAAAAAGAAAAAAAAAAGAAAAAAAAAGCAACTATTAGGAATAGAACTGGAGAAAAAGACAAAGTTCAGAATAGGCTTAATTTTAATACCTAGCAGTTTACAATAGAATTAATTTCACTTGAATTCTATCAAAACCAGAATGAGATTTCAGGTAAAGCTTTCTGAAATAAATGTATGTAGTAATTATGATAGATTACATAAAAGGAAAAACTAAGGTTTGTATTAGTGGACCTTCAGGCATTATTGCAGACCAGAACTGAGATGTGTCTGGGGTCAGGAAAAGTTGCTGCTGCTAAGTGAGATGAGGAACACAGATTTCTTTCCAGCTGCACTTAGATGTGAGCTAACCTGTATTAGCAAATTTTTGGGGAAGGTAGGCCTTCTGTCTGATGTTACTGTGTGATATTTGGCTCTTTCCTTCATCCTGCCTCTTAACTTGAAATGAGAAAGATAGGCTCAACCTCTCGTGAGCATTCCTGTGAAAGGTATTTAACAACTAAGCTTACCTTGTCATCTCCCTGCAAGGAGAAATTCAGATACCTGACTTCCCATTTACAATGCCAAAACCTAAACATTATGCCCTCCAATAGTGTCTCTCTGCTAATCCACATATTAACAAGACTGAAGGTTTCTTTCCAAAGAAGCCCTGGAGCATTTGGCTGATTTACATAGGGGCTGATTTCTTCACATGTAACAGAAATACCACAGTAATCAATCCACTAGGGGAGAAAAATTAAATATTCCCCCAACTACTCAACTTCTGAAGGATTCCAGCAGTTTCTGAATTTAATTACCGACAAGTTTAGATATGCTGGGAGATTCCAGGGCTGGTTTTATGCACTTTCCCTTGAACCTCTCTTGTCAGACTTTCTCACAGTTCTTCATAAATGAAGGCCCTGATTGTTTAGATTAAATTGGAACATTGTGTTTATGTCCATACAGTGCAATACTAAACATAAACAAGTCACATGAAAATTCTTGGTATGAGAAAAAAAAGATCTCCAATGTAACTCTGTTGTATCACAGAGCACATAATTTCTCTTACAATCCAGAAACAATATTGCTATTTAAATCCAAACAAATTACAATGCAAAAGAACATACAGATTTATTCTCAATAAGGCAGTGAGCCCTGATTCCTTCCACTGAGTATGCAACCAGCTTGTTGGGGTACAAATAGGTTCAATGCTAGCCCAAAAGTCAAGGTCCCTACTCAGGCTCGGCTGAGCACAGTGAAGAATGCTGAACAAACTGGCACAAAGTTAGCCATATCAGTTCATGCATTTTCCACTCCTTCAACTGGGGAATGTTTGTGTGTACGCAGGACCTTTGAATTGGAAATCAGAGTTCCCAGCTACACAGAGTTGGTGGACAGGCTGTTTCCCTTTTAGTTGCAACCGTTCTCAGCAGCTCCTGGCTCTTGTGCACTGTAGCCTGAAGTCAAGTAAATTGTTCAAAGACAACGTAGCTGCACATTCTTAGGTCTTGCCTAACCAACCTGATTTCCTTCTATGACCAGGTGACCCGCCTGGTAGATGAGGGAAAGGCTGTGGATGTTGTCTACCTGGACTTCAGCAAAGCCTTCGATACAGTCTCCCACAGCATTCTCCTAGAGAAGCTGGCGGTTCATGGCCTTGATGGGTGTACTCTTCACTGGGTTAAAAACTGGCTGGATAGCCGAGCCCAGAGAGTGGTGGTGAATGGAGCTAAATCCAGTTGGCGGCTAGTCACAAGCGGTGTCCCCCAGGGCTCAGTGCTAGGGCCGGTCTTGTTTAATATCTTTATCAACGACCTGGACGAGGGGCTCGAGTGTGCCCTCAGTAAATTTGCAGATGACACCAAACTGGGTGGGAGTGTTGATCTGCTCGAGGGGAGGAGGGCTCTGCGGAGGGACCTAGACAGGCTGGATCGATGGGCCGAGGCCAACTGTATGAGGTTCAACAAGGCCAAGTGCCGGGTCC